>RYFJ01001707.1:0-246731 GCA_003991445.1 Oryza meyeriana var. granulata | reverse complement strand
CGAGAGTGCAATTTACACCCAAGCTAACAAACACAAACGAGCATCTGTACGTTATAATTATGGTGAATTGACGTCAAGCAAGGCTTTTTTTTCTTCCATTAAGTTTGTCCTTGAGGTATATCTAGTAGGAGGATTTCTCTGAAATCAGATAAAAAAATCTCTCATGCATGTTAGTCCTTTCCTTCATCTTTCCTCTTGTTTTAAGCCCGGCTCTTTTGGTTCAACTGAACTAATTTTTTGCCTGGCCAAAAATCGCCAGCCAAATTTTCATTAATAGAGAAAGCACGGTAGTAGAGAAGTAACAGCGACCAAGTTTGGCACATTGCGAAGGCTCTCATGTTTGCTTACTGGCTTATGGTCAACAAGAAATTTTGAATTTTGCAACACATAATTTTAAAGTTAATTTTGGATTTATTTTAAAGAAAAGGCTAGGCCCTGATTTTTAAGAAAGCATAAAGGTTTACAACATCCAATTTGATGGGACTTCCTGCTACAATTCAAGCATACCCCTGCATAGTAAGTTCTACTCCAACGCAAGAGAACGCCCAACACAAATTCAAGGTACGAATTTTGGTTATGTTTTATCGTAGTATATTTTAAAATTAACTTTTAAACCATTAATAATATAAATATAAAAGTTTTACTTAATATTATTTTTTAGTTGCTCCCATATCAACCACCATTTAACGATTACTCTTGCCATTCATGTTGTTGCTTCCGACCAACCGGGTTGCATCAGAAATGTCCTCTGTGAAGCCTTGGAATCTAGGCGCATCGACACGGATAGTGGAGTGGTGGTCGACGAATTGGTGGAGCCATTGGTTGGAGGGGATGGGTGACCTAAGAATAAACTGTGCACCATATTCTTTCCGTTCTAATAAAAATATTTTTAAATCTTATAATATAATATAAGTATTTCTAGTACTGCATATCTCATCAATCACTTTTTATTAAATTTTTTTCCATCTTAACTAGTGCAATTATTCTCCCACAAACAATCATTCCTTATTATTGTGAAACATCAAAAATTTTTTCAATTTTAATTTTTGCTAAACATATAAAAATATTATATTTTAAAACAGAGGTATTACTGTATGGACCCCATCTTGAAGCATCCTGCAGTAATTGTGAAAGCAATTTGCTTAAGCTGCATCATATACAGTACTCCAACACATCCTGTAACAATCACTGTTAGAAATTTATGCTTTACAGATAGGCAATTTCATACTTGCAAGTTAGTTGCGAATCTATCACCAGAGTTTATCTGATCTTACCCTTTTCTCCAGTTAAATGATGCTTTCCAAAGTTCGAACTTTAGCAAAGCAAATGCATCACAGCTTTACGGTTTTCTCTCACTAGTTGCCCACAAAAGCTGCACACTTGAAAAATTATGAAGGGAACAACCGTATACATTAAGCTAAGAAGACTATCATGGAGTCTCGTTTTCTAATGCTTTGTTCGAGACCAAAAGATGGAATAAAAACTCTTCCTATTTTTTACGAGCACGATTCTTAAATTGTTAAACGGTGTGTTTTTTTTAAAATTTATATCTAAATATTACTTTAAAAACATATTAATTTATTTTTTAAATTTACAGTAACTAATACTTAATTAATCATTCACTAATAAAATATCTCGTTTTACATAACCATGTTTATTTTTTTCTCCATTCACCTTCAAACTCACTGTCAGAGATGTTGAAGTCCCCAACCAGCTTCTAAAATAGTACGATTCGCTATGCGATTTGTCAATTTTTTTGCTTGTGGCCGGGGAATAATTTGCAAGCATATAGATATGCAACTTTTCAAACCTCTTGTAGTCTTGTCTCCACTATGCCGCCTGGCAACTAAACTGTTACGTCAGCTTTGTGACGACACGAAACTATTTACGTGCTGCTCGTACTACTAGAACACTTAACCACTCGCTTTTATACGTATTAAGTGCTACTCACTTTATGTGACAGTTTAATACTGACCAAGACTTCGAAGTCCCCTCTCAGAAAAAAAAAAGACTTCAAAGTCCAAACATCTTTAAGTCATTTTATAATTTTCGACTTTTATATAGGAGATGATACTAAAACTTCAATATTGTTACAGAACTTCAGTGATTCTGCATTTCTTTTCTTTTTTACTACTGCACGCTTCTCAATTAAATACTACGTAATATTTCCGTTGATTTTTAGACATACGTTTGATTATTCATCTTATCTTAAAAAATATAATTTATTTATTATGATTTGTTATATCATTAAATATACTTTAAACACAACTTATATTTTTATATATTTGTACCAAATTTTTAAATAAAACAAATAGTTGAACTTATGTCCAAAAGTCGACGGCGTTAAATATTAAAAACCAAAAAAAGTATCATTCTCATGAAAATTATACACTTTAACGTGCAATAACTTTAGCACAACCGGGCCATTTCAACCATTTTTGCATTCCTGCAAATTAGTAAAAAAATGTCTTAGGCCTAATATCGAAGGTACTTCGTAGTTTCCCATTCGACACCTTCAATATATCCCCAATCTTTCTAAAATTTGTGCATTTATGCGTTTGATATTTCTGGATTTCTCTGTTAAACAAATTTTCACAATGTTGTCATTTTGTATACAGTACAACAGTCATGAAAATGGTGTATGAAATTGCATGCTTGTGTCTCGGACGCCATGCAAAATTCATGTTTGGCCGAAAGTAGGTTTTGTCGATCCGAAACGCAGTCAAGTAGAGGGCGAGAATAATGCGATCTAGGGGTTAATAAAATGATCCGCTGTCTGCATTTCAGACCATACATTAACAAGATTCCAGCCCAGAGTGATTGACAGAAGTAGAGAAGGCTAGCTAATTATCGATAATTTCTGACCAAATCTGCATATCGGTCCCCAAGGCTGACATCCGTAGATCCAGCTGGCAGTCCTGAAACGTACTCCTTCGTTTTCAAATAATTGATATCAGTAATATTTATAGTTAAACTTTGACCATTTATTTTTAAAAAAATTATAAATACTTGAATATATGTTATATTATCTAAGTATGTAGCGTTATAAATATAACATATAACTTTCGACGATCATAAATTATTTGAAAGTAATTGGGGGTTGAAGTGATCATATTCAACTGATTAAGTTATTCGAGGACAGAGAAATATCAAATCTCGCCCTACAGGTCGACCTTAATCCCCAAACACTGATCAGTTTTCTCCACTAGCAATCCAGTCCCTAGTGTCGATGACATATAGTACTATCCTAAACAATAGTTTGAAGATGAGAAAAAAAAAGAAAAAATAGATCACGTAAAATAAGTTAAACTATTAGCATATGATTAATTAAGTATTAATTATTTTAAATTTAAAAAATAGATTAATATGATTTTTAAAATAACTTTTATATAGAAAATTTTTAAAAAACATACTATTTAACCATTTAGAAAGCATGTTTATAAAAAATAAGAACTTTTTCTTCTCAACTAGTACTTTCGAACTATTCCTAAACACATAATAGTATAGTCCTGGTGCTTAGCTCTTTTTTGAAGCATCTCATGCTTAGCTCGGGCTTAGGGTTCCACACTCACCTGTCGCCATATCAAAGGATATCACCCATGGCACCATCTCATGCTTGCTAGCTCGATCGAGGAGAAGTGTTATTCGACTTGCCCTCTGTATGTTTGTAGACCTAACAAGTGATATGTTTTCTTATGTCATAAGAGGTTTGCTGCAAAACGACGCCGTGTGGAAACACCAAGCCGCATTATTTTGTGTGAGGTTTTATGGGGAAAAAATGATAACAAGAGAAAATTTGCGACAAGTTGCCGATCTGTAAAACACCAATCTACAGTTTACACTGTTTTAGGAGGGGCCCGTGGAAATAAGATATTGTGATAATAATAATATCGAGTAATAAACTAATAAGTGTTTTCCAAAACCAGCGATTTTTATGACTTCCACCGTTTTCATTGGGACTTAACGGATAAGAGCATCTTCAAAAGAGATATAAAAATAAGTTCTTAAAAATTTTAGATTGGGATCATTCTAAAAAATTTTAGGCTCAAATCTTAAAAAATTTTGGGCTCAAAAAACTTTATTATCTCTAAGAGAGATCTAAAAATTATATCCAAAAATTAGTTTGTTGGCTACGTAAAATAGATGGAACCAGCGTTTACTTGTGATCGTTTTCTTTTGAAGATATCGTGCTCCCGTGCGAACACTGATCGAGAGGATTCTTATTGACGCTGCCACTCCTTGACGCCAGAGAACACGTCACCAGCTATAGTGTTCTCGGCAGAATATTTTGCCGTCAGCTTGTGGAGAAACAGAAGGACCTATTGATCCCCTAGCCGAACGTGTCATCAATCGCGGTTGATGGGGAGGCAGATCGACGACGGTTTGTGGCAGTATGCGGATCAAGCGACTATGACAGGTGACGTAAAAAAAGGCGTGTGCGGAAGGTGTCGGGAGGAAGGAAAGGCACGGGGGAGAATTTCTGGTGCGTGAGCGGTAAAATTTTCCCGCGGAAGCAATGATTGAGGACGCCAATAAGTTTCCTAAATCTAACTTACTTTTGGATTAAGATTGGACATAGAGAATTTTTGAGAATATATTTAGATATTTGTTGGAGGCCTGTTTTTAACTTAAAAATCCCAAAATTTTATTTTTAGAAATCTCTTTTGGTCTCTTTTAGAGATACTAGCATCAGCAAAATCATCCAACTGGATTGGATATATGAAAGAAAATTGCTGTTCCCTATGAATTATTGCCTTTCTAATTCATCCTTGTTGTTTATCTAGATTTTTAGTTAATTTTTAGGGATGGTTATACTTTTTAGTTGTAACCAGTTATAAATATTCCTTAACATGAAGTATCAATCTTGTATTATTAAATTTTGTCCTAACGAAATCTAATATATCTTATATTTTTAAACGAAAAAAATACAAAATTTATTCTCTCTCGGTGTCTTAAATACCAGAGGTTATTAAATTTTATACTAGAAACTTGGTATTTGTCGGTAGCTGATACCTTGCCAGGTCCATAAAATTCTCATTTATTTAGCATCATTTCCGATATTAATTACTGGTCCTACCTAACGGAGAAGCTTCAGAGTAAACATATGGCATAGCCTTTTCCATTTTCCCGTCACATTCGTTGGTCTATAAACCACCACAATTTTTTTCATCTCTTTTCTTACGAAGCACTCCTCGTTAGGCACTCACCCCACCAAACGCCTATGCTTCCCGCTCCACCTCGCACGCTGTGACGCGACGACCATGGATGCGACCACCGCCAAGCGCAAGCGCCCTGCCGCCTCCGACGACGCCCCCACCACCATCGACGAGGTCACCGACGCCGAGGTCGAGGAGTTCTACGCCATCCTCCGCCGCATGCGCGACGCCACCCGACGACTCGCCGCGGAGCGGGCGCGGGAGGCGCCCGAGCTCCCCCGTACGCCCCGGCGTGGCGGCCCAGCTTCTCCTGGGAGGACTTCGCCGACGCGCCGCCCAGGCCGCCGCAGCCCGACGAGCCCGTCGCCGAGAACGCCACCCCGCCGCGGCGCCCGGCGGGCCTCGACCTGAACGTGGAGCCGCCGTCCGACGCCCCCGCCGCCGCGCCGGCCACCCCACGCTCGGCGCGCGCCCCGGCCTAACGCGCACGCCACGCCACGAGGACTCGTGCATGCGGGTGCTCATCACCTCTACTGATTACTAGCTAGGAGCAGCAGCTGCTGCAGTGCATGCAAGCCCATCCATGGCGCTGCCTTTCCTCCTTGTGTGTGAACAGGTGAGACTGGTTAATCAATCACTCTTGCTGGGAAGAAAAATCCCATTATTGCTCTCATGGATGTATCATGTACCAGACAAAAATGACGTGTTACTTAATTACCCCTATAATTCGTCCTGTAATTGTAATATGTCATTGTTCATTAGTGACTGCTTATTAACATTGACGGGCTGGGGTGGGTTTTAATTTTTTTAATTATTTTTTCCTTTTTCTTTGGAACGAAGCACTTGGCGTGGTCTTGTCTTACACCTTCGAACTTAGTTACGCTCTTTTTGTTTACTAGTATGTGCATCGATTAATCAATCTTGTTACTGTTGGATGGTAAATAAATGTGAAGTTTATGTAAGGTATTTGTAAGGCATGGCTGAATAGAAAAGCGTTCCGTTTTTCTAAAAAAATACAAGAGCACTCCATTTTTTTTATTCAGAACAATTTACTTCCTTTTTCAGCATAAAAAAGGATAGAAAAGAACCGAGGAAAGCATAGCAAAGGGTGCGATGAATGTGCTCCAACTTTTATTCTCGGCCGTCGAGCAGCAGGCATATAGAGCGCTACATATATTTTCGCGAGGGGCACCTAGCTATTTTGCATTTTTGCGTACACAAAAGATGTATTCCACTTGCCTTTTCTTTTATGGAAAAGACTTTGAAGCTAACATTTGGTTTTGTGAAACACTAACTTTCAAGGCCTGGCCAGAGACGAGGAGGACGTGCTTGCGGGAGCACAATCTCCAAGCTGATCAAAAGGTTGAAACTTGAATCCGTTTTGTAAAAGAAAAGATAGTTAAGTGACATACTCCTTTCCGATTCTAAACAAGTTGTTTTAATTTTGAAAAATTTTACAGCTATTGAGAGGTATCAAAAATTTCTAATGTAAAATTTACTGCATTCTGATACTGAGCTATTGAAAGCTACCAAATTTACAATAAAAAATATAATACCTCGTAATACATACTCAAGTAATTACTCTTTAATTTTTGTTACTCTTCCCCGTTTCCAATAAGTCACTTTTCCAACCTCTTTCCCTCTTATGCCTATACACGTTGATGCTATCATTCTCGTGAAAAATGTGATACCATTTTCAATATGTAACAGTCAAAGGGAGAAAAAGATAGCGGTCTACGCCCTCTTAATTCTTGTTTATAAGAGTTCAACATATTCGAAGAAAAGTACTGACATACCTAAGGAAAATATTATGACACTTTTATACAAGCTTGACTCTTCGTTGGTTTATAAGCCACAGCTAAAAAAGCATCAACATGCCTAAATTTCTAGTGCTAATTCTTCCAAGATGCTCAAAGATGAACAAACGTTTCATGTCTGACGTGTTTATATTAGCATGCTACGTTGGCATGTAAAAATAAGTTCTTTTTTCTGGTTGTCTACACATATATCACCTCTATTCTTTTTTACTCGATGCTTTTATATTTTGATCGGTCTTCAAGATGTGAATTTAACTAGTATTTTCTTAAAACAAATTAAGATATAACAATGGTACTATAATATCATGAAAGTATTTCTAACAAGAAATGTAATGAATAATTTTCACAAAACAAATTAATAGATAGTTTAAAATATCTTTGTGATGAAACTTTACATAGTTAAATAACATGCATTTTGAAATGCAAGCAAAAAGTAGCACTAGTGTACCTTTAACTAAATAACGCTAGTACAACTATATACCATATCTCCATTCTAGAAGACCATATTATGAATTTGAAAGAGGCTGTACCGTGCCAAAGTCGATAGGCCAGCGTAGCTAGTCAAGTCAACTAATTAGGTTTAGCCAGGCCAATCCTTAAATTCATTGCTAGTGGAAGCTAGTCGTATAATTGGTACGATCATGCGTTGTTCCTATGCAGAAAATAACAAAAGAAAAAGAGGCGCAAGTTGCATTTCAAAAAAAGATGTACTGGTAAGATTTGTTAGCACAGACCCAGCCTAGTGATTAGGATAGTGTTTATAAAATTAAATAAGTTATTGTCTGTGATAATAATGTGTCAAAGTAAGTAAATGAAGAAAGAAAAAGAAACCAGATCTTCCTACATAACGTTTAAGACATAATGAGAGATAAATAGTATTAAATTTAAATATAAAATAATATTGTTTATATTGAAAAATAGTATCCAGTACTAGATTTTTAATAATATGATGATTATAAAAACTATAGCCAGTGTTTTAAATTGAGACTGACCTTACAAACACAACAAATTTAGGGAAGCTTTTTGTTAAATTTTCGTTTTCTTTTATTTGCCTTGACCGCAGTGGTCAATGGGCGCAGCTGCAGCGTGTTTTGTTGCATTCGTGTTTGCACTTTGCACATGGAGCGGCAGGACAAAACAAGTCTCTGTTTGCACAAACTGCGATGCACATGGCTCGGCGTTATTGCGCCGCATTGAAAAGGGTGGTGATTACTACTCCTACTGTGGACGGTGCACGATGCGTGGACACTAAAACTCGCCTCGTCGGTCCTCACGTCGACGTGACACAATATCTCGGTAGCACTGCTCTCTCCGGGTCTCTAACCAAGACAGCGCCAAGCAGATGCTCCACGCCTTCCACCTGATGCATGAGATGGATCGATCAATAATCACGCGTGGTTTGTCGTGGCCGGTGCTATTCGATTTGTTCTAAAATATAATAATATAATAATTATAAAAAGTTATTTTTATTACTAAATTATTTATACTATTTCTTAATTTCATTATCATATCAGCTAATCCAGATCCATATCACTCATCAACCATGATAAGATAAATAAATATTTTTTCCCCTACTCAATAGCTATGTGAATGCTAAAACTTGCTATGCACAGAGTAGATATTTTTTTTCACGTATTATTAAAAAAAAAAGATATTTTTTCACGTACACAAGAATCGCGTGGGTTCCATGTTGTCGTCTTCAGGTTTTTCGGAACACCAGAATTTTCTCTTTAACAGTATTTGTTCACCTTTTTATGGCATCATTGATTTTTATATAAGTTTAATTATTTATTTTATTTAAAATTTTTTATATAAATATAAAAAATATAAGTTATGTTTAAAGTAGCTTTAGTGATAAAACAAGTTATAATAAAATAAATAATAATTACATGATTTTTTAAATAAGACGAATAGTTAAACTTATGTTAAAAGATCCAAATTCTGTGATTCATTCGGTCCAAACTCCATGTTCCAAACCAAACCGATGCTTGTTGAAGCGATTTACGTGTGAAAATCTTGAGCTTGTTTCTGCGCGTGAGAAGCGTAAGGGGCTACCTCGTGGACCTGGCCTACTGAATCAAAATTGAGACAGGTTGGTCTGTCTGGAATCTTGTCGTCCAATACGCAATGCGGGATGGGCCTAGCTATACAAAAACAATCCGTTGCGTACTAATGCTGCAGAGAAGCAAATTCTCGTTGGCCCCAATACACTCTCTGCAGTAAGCAAGCCCTTGTTGCATCTACTCAGTTGGGCTCGCATGGGCTGAAAGTCTACATTTGATGCTAATGGCGGTTAGTTGAATTTTTTTGATTTTTAGATTTATTTATTAAAAGATTTGCAAAAATAGATTTTCGTTTCAAAAAATTGCAAAAATAGACTCCCGCCGCCCTCTGGGAGGGCGATTTTTAAAATCGCCCTCCCAGAGGGCGATTTTATGACGTGGCTGACGGCCGTTGGCCCCCCCCCCCCGCCGACGGCCGTCAGCCATTTTGCAGGCGGCCCCCCGGTCTCCCAAAAACCGCCCACTCAGAGGGCGGCAAGGGGGCCGCCTGCAAAATGTGCCCAAAAACCGCCCTCTCAGAGGGCGGCAAGGGGGCCGCCTGCAAAATGTGCCCAAAAACCGCCCTCTGAAAGGGCGGTTTTTGGCTCCCGGGGGGCCGCCTGCAAAGTCGCCCATTTGCAGGGTGGTTTTTTGCAGGCGGCCCCCTTGCCGCCCTATGGGAGGGCGGTTTTTATCCCCGGGTATAAAACCCCCCTCCCAGACTCAAAAAAGTCATAAAATTCACTCAAATTAGAAAAAAAAAAGGAGAGAGCTGAGAGGGCGAAAGCAGCGAAGCTCTGCCCGTTTGCTGATTTGCCTGCAGGTAAAATCCATTGTTCCTTTGCAATTTCTATTTGTATGTAAGAATTAATGTAGTAATGTACTAGTTATGTGTATAGTACTATATAGATCTGTAGTTTTTAGTTAATCTGTTAGATGACTTATTTTTTGTACAGATGTTACTTGTAAAATTTGGAATACACGGTTTTAGATGTTAGGAGGATGTTGGTACTTAGTTTAACGGTATTTTTCATCAACAGATATGTCAAATAAGGTGATATTTCAGTTATTTCACGGGCAAGGGAATGTGAGATATGGTCCAGACGGTGTAGATCTATCGGAGTTTAGTTCAACGGCTAAGGGTATTGATAGGCCAGCTGAGAGAAGTTTTGGATCAGTATACAACTGGCTGATGCGAGGGTTTCGACTGGACCCTCAGCTCAGCGGAATAACCTTGTATGTAGTAGTCAGTCGTGTAGTTGAAGGTTTTTTTTGGGAACTGATGCCAGTGGATTGCACTGCCACTTGGAGATGGTATGTGGAGAATGCATTTCAACGTGGCTGGCCACTGGGCATACTTGTGTCCATATATGAGAAAGATAACAACGCTGGTGCAATGCCCGTACAAGATGATGAGGGTCCAAGTACGGCGGGAGGTGATAGTGAAACAATAGAAGAAAATGAAGGAGGGAATGAAGAAGATAGACAAGCAACAGGTGTGGCAGATGAGGGAGAACATATCGACACGATCGCCCAAGAAATGGCTAGAGAAGATTCTGAAAATGAGCATGCAGAGTATGATGACTCGTCTGATGAGGACAACGTGATGCCTGCAGAATGGAGCAACGAGGACTTCTCTGCGCTTACTATCTCCGAGCGGCATCATGTGCCGTGGAAGTACAAGCAGAATGAGGTCATTCAGGGGGCTAAGTACGCATATGTAGAAGATTTAAAGGAGGCAGTCAAACAATGGGCGGTGTCACTTCAGAGGGAGTTCTCGGTCGTGAAGTCAAACAAATCAGTGTATGAAGTGAAGTGCATGAAGGATGGGTGTCCATGGCGGGTGCACGCATTCAAGGGTATATGGAAAGATTATTGGCAAGTTTCAATCGTGACGGAGCATTCATGTTACTTGACAGGTGTTGAAAAATATCATAGAAACATGACCTCTGCATTGTTGCAACAGAGATGTACTCTCATATTGTCAACAACCTGGGGTATGAACCAAGGTCAATTGTTAGGCATATTGAAGAGAAATTCAAATATACAATTAGCTATGATAAGGCTTGGAGGGCAAAACAGAAGGTTGTAGAGATGAGGTTTGGCACATTTGAAGCATCTTATGATAATTTGCCTCGTCTCTTAGGCTGTATTCTTCAGAGGAATCCGGAGACGTGCTATGACCTGAAAGCCTTTCCATCAATTGACCATGGTAATAAAAGCGTGTTGCAACGTGTATTCTTTGCACTAGGTAATAAAAACGTGTTGCAACAAAATTGAGGACTAAAAAAGGTCGCCGCAAGACAAGACGCATCCGTAATGACATGGATGAGTCAGAAGCCGGTGGAAGACTTAAACGTTGCTCAAAGTGTGACCAAACAGGTCATACCTATAAGAAATGTCCAAAGGATGCAGCCGGTCCAAGTGCGGCAGAAGCTGGACCGTCGGGTTCAGCCGCTGATGGTAGTCGTCCTACAGGTGAAGGCACAACTTCAAGACGACCCCGTCTTAGACGTTCTCGAACAATTGGTGGTGCTGGGGTGTAGTGTAAGTCTATACTTGATCTTTGTTGTAGAATGACATGTATCGTACTGTTGTTTTTTATTGTCATGTAACAATGCTATAAACATTAAAACTAATTTACGCTAACTCTCTATTTGTATGCAGGTATGGCGTACCCTACACCAGAGCTGCTCGACCGGGGTCTCGACCAGTCCCACCGGTCTTACCTGTCAGCCGTCGAGGGTGCCCAGCTAGGCACCTTCCGTCCACGGCCTTCACGTCAGCTCCTGCGGATAGACCCCCGGTTCCGTCAGAGGTAAGAGCTGTACGAATATTCATTCACATCATTTGTGCATATCTATGTTTTCCCCGATATTGAATACAGTTCTATATTTGGCAGGTTGTGTGAGGCTGGACTTCTTCCGCTGTGCAGGCTAGTTGAGCCCGCACCGGACGAGAGAGACCCCGCCAGGCGATGGGAAGCTGACCGGTCACTTCTGGCAGCGCTGGTGGATCGCTGGAGACCGGAGACCCACACGTTCCACCTACCGTGTGGCGAGATGACTCCCACACTGCAGGACGTGTCCTACCTGCTGGGACTTCCCCTCGCAGGGGACGCAGTCGGTCCGGTTGACGGGGGGCACGGTTGGGCGCAGGACATATCTGCTCGGTTCGAGGCCGTGCAGCGTCTACCTGGGCTTGGTATGCCGAGGTCGCTACCGCCTTACACCACGGCTGGCCCCTCGCAGGCGTGGGTGCTACAGTTCACTGTAAGTCACAGATTCATTTGCTTCACAATCATCCGACCTATAAAGGAGCAGTGATGTTGACTATGATCTTCCTTTACAGCCTGACAAGCTAGACGACGACGCCAACGAATACTCGGTGCAGCGGAGCATGGAGGCCTACCTGTTGTGGTTGTTCGGGTGGGTGATGTTCACCAACAGTCACGGGCACGCGGTGGACAAGGGACTGATCCACTACGCTCGTGCGATCGCCGACAGCGAGGACGGCTACGTACCGCAGTGGAGCTGGGGATCTGCTGTGCTAGCGGCGACATACCGTGCTCTTTGTGACGCGTGCACGAAGACCGATCCAGGTGCGATTCTCGCCGGTTGCCCTCTCCTTCTGCAGCTATGGGCAGCAGAGCGTTTCGCGATAGGCCGTCCTTTCATTCAGCTCTCTGCCTACGAGGGCGGCCCTGGAGGCTTGTACGGGCAGTGGCCCGAGGACCGCCCGACTATGGGGACGGTATGGTGTCGCCGTGAGGTACGTAATGTGAAATTCTATGTTTACCACCTATGCACAAACACTGACGTGTAATCTTTTCTTATTTTGCAGCGTCGTTACGCCCACAACCAGGTTAGGAGGGCCTACTCCGAGTTCGTTATGGAGTTGGACTGCCTGCTGCCCAGCGACGTCGTCTGGGAGCCCTATAGTCCACAGGCCATCGCAGCCCGTGCACCGCTCGGACTCTGTTCTCTTTGCATGCGCGACCAGGCGTACTGGTTGACGAAAGTGCCGTTGGTGTTCGACATCTTCGTCGAGCCCCACTGTCCACAGCGCGTGATGCGACAGTTCGGCCTACGTCAGGTCTTCCCTATGCCCATAGAGGTCGTTGTGCCGCGCGATGTGCACCGGTAAGTACAACTGCGATCTTTGTTTAGTTCTACCACTCTTTAATGTACTCTAATGCACTCTCTGCAAATAGGTATAATCGTAGGGGACAGGCAGCCGGTGCTCAGTGGTATCCCCGACTGCAGCCGTATGTGGAGGACTGGTTGTTGGCGACGGAGGATGTCGTCGACGAGTTCCGTGCACACACTGAGGAGCATTACCTAGCATACCTCAGGTGGTACCAACCTCGGACCCGCATACGCGTAACGTTCACCCCAGGTGATCCACAGCCACACGTCGCTGCTACGACGGACACGTATCCTACACACCGTGACCAGGACGACTTTCGCGCGGTAAGTCACTTTATCTTTGCACTTTGTCATTCCCTTTCTAGGTAGCCACGGTTCTAACACATAATCAAGTCACATTTGTAATAGGCCGACGCAGCGCGACAGATTCAGGGTGATGTCAACGCGGCGTTCGGACGGTTGGACACTGGGATCGTGCTGACTGCGGACGAGCAGAGGACGACCTTCGGGAGGATTCGTCAGGCGTTGCACACAGTGCTTCGTGCGCTCACTTGTCGCGCGGCTGACGCGGTACCTCCCGTCTATATACCCCAGCAGCAGCAGCCACGGCCAGCAGGAACAGGACGAGGAGCAGGAGTGCGCCCACAGGGTTCCAGTCAGCCATCTGGCCCCTCCAGAGGTAAATTCTACTAACCTTCCGTTCATAATATGTTTCCTTGTATGACATGCACCGTTGTACATCAATATGCTTCCCTGCAGCCTTCGCTACACCGTACCTACATCCCTCTGGAGCTAGCACGTCGACGCATGGAGTGTACCACACACAACCACACGTGCAGCTGGGCATGACAAGTGCCCCCGGTGCCACCACAGAAGGTCCTTCAGGTTATATCGAAGTTTACTTTTCTCTTGCAAAATTTCGATTTGCAATAATCAATAATTTGGTGTACATTGTTCCACTCTACAGCGCCATCGATGTTTGCTGGCGCTGGCTCCTCCACGCAGGGCGCACGCGGCAGCGGTTGGGCACCGGGTCCTTTCGAGGGGGACGATTTAGAGGACGAGGACGAGGGCGAGGAGATCCATGAGATACTAGCTGCCTCGCAGCTCGAAGGAGCTCCGCCACCACAGACACAGGACCCACCAGTTGCCACACCCGTGCAGACGACCCGCGCTGGCCGTGCTGTACCACCAGACCGGTTGACGTACTCCCAGGGACAGGTGCGAGCGCAGGGTAGGAAGTCGAAGAGGCCTAGAGGTTACGGTCCGGGCCCGTAGTACTTTGTGTCTGTAATAGTTTGTCTGTTGTATATAACGTTTTATTAATTCTACGTTTCCTGATGAAACCACTTTACTTCGTTTACGCTCATCGATCAAACGACGTATTCCTCATGATCTACGTTTCTGACGAATCTGATCAAAAATATGAATTTTCGAGTGTCAACTTCACGACGAAATTACATTCCGAGCGGTGACAACTAAACACACATTAACTATCATACAAACCTATTGATATCCAACTAACGATGCAACTACTGTGTGAGGATGGCACGGCCAGGGAGCGGCGATAGTATGCGCCTAGGAAATAGTGATGGCAGCCGGTAGTCACATAAAAATTGATTTCGAAAATTAATTTTTTTAAATCAATTTTTTACTTTTTTTTCGGAATATTGGTCCGGACTGTCCGGATAGGGTCCGGACGGTCCGGACTATATTAACGCTAAATACCGCCCTCTAGTTGGGCGGCAAGCCAAAAACCGCCCTCCCAGAGGGCGGCAAGGGGGCCGCCTGTAAAATGGCCGGCCCCCGGGCGCATTTTGCAGGCGGCCCCCTTGCCGCCCTCTCAGAGGGCGGTTTTTGGGAGGCCGGGGGCCGCCTGCAAAATGGCTGACGGCCGTCGGCGGGGGGGCCAACGGCCGTCAGCCACGTCATAAAATCGCCCTCTGGGAGGGCGATTTTTAAAAATCGCCCTCCCAGAGGGCGGCGAGAGTCTATTTTTGCAATTTTTTGAAACGAAAATCTATTTTTGCAAATCTTTTAATAAATAAATCTAAAAATCAAAAAAATTCGCGGTTAGTTATCACATCCGAGAATACCTAATCTTCTGAGGCCAGATCGCCACGGCCAGTTGATACTGTATTACAGATTTCGCCAGGGTACTCCGATATAGGAGTATTTTATATCCCTCGCTTGTTTCGAAGATGTGGGAGTAGTTTATAGAATTTTTTTGATTTTTGTATTTATTTATTAAAAGATTTGCAAAAGTAGATTTTTTTTTGAAAAAATTGCAAAAATAGACTCCCACCGCCCTCTGCTCCCAGAGGGCGATTTTATGACGTGGCTGACGGCCGTTGGCCCCTCACCGACGGTCGTCAGCCATTTTGTAGGCGGCTCCCGGCCTGCCAAAAACTGCCCTCTCAGAGGGCGGCAAGGGGGCCGCCTGCGAAATGCCCCTGGGGGCCGGCCTCCCTCCCCGCGCGCACGCAGGCCGGTTCCACTCTCCCGCCCTCGGCCCGCGTCCTCGGCCCCGCGCCCGCGTCCTTGGCCTCGGCCCCGCGCCCGCTCGCGCCCGCGTCCCGCGCCCGCGCCCGCGCCCCCGTCCGCGCCCTCGGCCGCGCAATTTGCAGGCGGCCCCCTTGCCGCCCTCTGAGAGGACGGTTTTTGGGAGGCCCGGGGGCCGCCCGTAAAATAGCTAACGGCCGTCGGCCGGGAGCCCGATGGCCGTCAGTCATGTCATTAAATCACCCTCTGGGAGGGCGATTTTTAAAAACCGCCTTTCCAGAGGGCGGTGGGAGTCTATTTTTACAATTTTTTCAAACAAAAATCTACTTTTGCAAATATTTTAATAAATAAATATAAAAATCAAAAAAATTCGTAGTTTATATACATGTCATCGATCTTGTTGCAAACGTACCTAGTGGTGGGTTCGTTACTGTTGAATGGCTGGGTTACTTTTTTTAGTTTTCATTACTATATTTTTTAAACTGCTAAACAGTATATTTTATATAAAATTTTTTATATAAAAGTTACTTTAAAATTAAATAAATAAATTTTTTAACTTTGTAATAATTAGAACTTAATTAATCATACGCTAATGATTTATCTCGTTTTATGTGTCAGAATAAGCTCACCCAATTCAACCGGAGCAACGCTGTTTGAATCAGCTTATGATGTGGCTTATAAGCCGTACACAAAAGGAGAAACATCATTAGCGTATGATTAATTAAGTATTAACTATTAAAAACTTAAAAATGGATCTATTTAATTTTTTAGAGATACTTTTATATAGAAAATTTCTGTAAAAACACACCATTTTGTATTTTGGAAGACGTGCTAATAGAAATAGAGGGAGTAGCCATAAGCTACATGCTAAAAAAACCATCTAACAGGGCTTCTTCCCGCGGCTTATGAGCCGTACAGAAAACGAGAAATATTATTAACACGTGATTAATTAACTATTAAAAACTTAAAAATAGATCTATTTGATTTTTAATATATTTTTATATAAAAAGTTTTTATAAAAAACATATTTTACATTTTGGAAAACGTGTACTAGCGAAAATTAAGAGAGAAGCTATTGCCTAACAGCTGAAAGGAACAGTACGTAAGTCTAGTTAGTGCGGTGGTCGCAAGAAACCCAAGGCAGAAAAACCGCCTCGAAAGCGCGCCGCGCTGCGCTGCACAAGAGTGCGCGCCGTATGTGTCAATCTGCATCGTCATGTCCCACTTAATTTGGTTAACTAACTATATATTTGGTCTATGATGCATCATCGCTTGCATGCCATGGAGGAGCAGCTGAAAAGGAGAGAAAGCGTGACGCCGGAAAACGCACGGTGACGAAAAGGCGGCAACAGAAACACAACCGTGCCACTTCTTGTCTAGCTTGAAACAGACTCGGGAGCCTGAGCGAGCGCGAGCAGCTTGTCGTCGTCGTCTTCGCTGATAGTTGCTTGGTTAACTGGCTGGCTCTCGCTGCCGGCATGGACGACGGCGGGGAGAAGCAGGTGGGAGAGGCGGCGGCGGAGGGGTGGCGGCTCAGCGTCAACGACTTCCAGTTGCCGGAGCGGCCCACGGACCCGCACTTCGTCAAGAGGGTCATCAAGCGATGCCACGGTACGTTCTTACATGCCATCGATCTCTCTCTCTTCTTGCTAGATCGTCAACTGCTTTGCCAGTGATCTCTCTGCATGCATGCTCGATGCTAATTCCATAAACGCAAGGTTCGATTACCATTAGAAATTGAGTTATTTTATGGTACTTGTGAGAAGGCACTAGAAGATACCACACTTTTTAATATAAATTTTGGTACCTCATATACTGGGACATACCAAAGTTTACACTAAAAATTATTTTGGTATCTGTCAGACCATAAAATTTCTCTCAGACATCAGTTGAGAGTTGAAACGCAACATGCATATGGCTTTTCCCTGTGTGCATGATGCTAGTACTAAATTGCTAATCCCGGGCAGGCCCGGTGAGTGGCTACTCCGTTTTCGAACTTGGTCTCTCGCACGATCAAATTGGGGGTGTCCGCTTACTGATGTCACTAATTAAAACTGCCCGATAGTTTAAAACATGCATGCGTATTAATTAGGTAGATCAAATTGTGCTTAGTCTCAGTGGAATCCTACGTAACGTGTGTACTCTTGGTCAGTTGGTCTCACCGAATGATCATTTCCCCAGCTAGCCTAGCATCAAGA
Source organism: Oryza meyeriana var. granulata (assembly GCA_003991445.1). NCBI lineage: Eukaryota > Viridiplantae > Streptophyta > Magnoliopsida > Poales > Poaceae > Oryza > Oryza meyeriana. The sequence continues at coordinate 228,868 of RYFJ01001707.1, read as the reverse complement.
ATGTCTGCAGTTAGTTGTTCAGGACAATAGTAGGCCACACATTCCAGTAACGTCTAGGTTCACATCAGTTTCCCTTTCTTTGGTTCATGTCAGTTCTTTTGGTTATACAAGAACAAGTTTCATGCACACATGATGCTTGACCATGGCCAGTATACGTACCTGTCGTTTCTCAAACATGGAAAAAGCGTTACATGATCTAACTAACTTATTGCGTACCAATCTATTGACAGCTGCATGCAAGCTAGGCGTTCCATTCTTGTTTGTCGGTGGGCATCTGAACTCGTAATTAATTAATTATTCGACGAAGCCTAGCTAGCCTTTGTTGAATGAGAGGACTAATTACTTATGAACTGATCAAACAATGCGATTTCTCTTGCGGAAATCGATACTTCAGCAAATTCTTGACGATGGTCACAAGAACTAGATGTCACATTATATATATTCCTCACCCAACATTAAAGAAGAACAAATACAATACAATGCAGGGTGGCGGCTAAATCAGTTAAGAAAGCTGAGAAAGCGTTCCACATGTGAAGCAGGCAGAGTTGCATCACATGCATGCATGCTCCTCACAACTGGGCAGCATTGGTGGACTGCTAGCTTGGCCGTGATCTCCCCGTTTGTTATGGCAAAAGCACTCGCAATTGTTCTAGGCTTCAAGCTATATGGCGGCAGGTCTGTCTGTGCAAGTTAAAAACAAAATAGTTTGTACGGTTATTAATAAGGTATTAAGGCCGCAATGTAAATTTGGGTAATGTTTATACGCTAAAATAAAATATACCGTGGGGGCCAAATTGGAATAGTTTAAAGTTTTGGGCCATGCTGGGGCTTGGCCTATTTCTTTTCGGGCCAAGCCCCTAGTTTCGGGACAGCTCTGCTCCGTCAGGTACAGAGAGCGGCATTCTGCATTCAGATTCATGTGTGATGATCTGGGCGTTCCAAGTGTCATCTGTTCCAAACCTTTTTATAAACCGACATGCAGAGTGAACGCATGAACGGACGCGTGCCTGATCCTTGCAAAGTCTAGATAATCTCATCAACCCTCGTTGCCTAACCTGCCTTGGTCCCACTTACCCGCAGATACGTTCCGTGACGACACGTACTTACACGCGTAGCCTTCTCTACCACGTCCCGGAGCGAAAACCCGTGCAGCCTTTCGATTCTGCTCGCGAGCACGGTAGATGCGCACTGCGGCGATCGATCGCGATAAAACTTTCGGTGATCGCATGAGTACGTGTGCGTGTTACGTTACGTACGGTCGGGTGATCATACACCGGCGTCGCCTAGCTAGGCAGCTGCAGCCATGGGGAGCCGAGGACGCGGCGGCGGAGAGAGGGAGAGGGAGGAGGCGTGGAAGCTGCGGGTGGGCGACGACTTCACCGTCCCGGAGCGCTTCCACCGCAAGCCTCCCTTCTTCTCCAGGATCTTCCCCGCCGGCTCGCACGGTGACGCCCGCCTCCTCAATCCCCCCCCACCAACCAACTCTGTTTCATAGATCGTTTTCTCTTTCCTGATTAATAGATCGATTATTCTCTTGATTTTCATTTGAGATAAATTCTAGCTCTTGATTTCCTTCATATATATATATACTCACCCGTACTACAGTAGTTGTGCTGTAGCAGTCTAGGAAGTCTTCAGAAAAATAAAATCCCTTTAGTTAAACCTAGAAAAAGGCAAAGAAGCTAATTCTCTGATCGTGCTTCTTTCTAATGCTTACTTTACCTCAGGCCGATAAAGTTCCTTTCCATTTATGATCGATTATAATAGGAGCTATGCATGTTGGGATAGTTTGACAAGCAGTAAACACGGCTGTCTCATAGTGCTGCAGTTTAGCTGCTCAGTAGACTCAGCTGGATTCAATTTTGTCGTTCCATTGTTGTCTAATCTTAGGTTGCTCAACCACACAAGCATTATTTTGATGCAAATTAAGGAGCCTTGAGTACCGTGCATAGTGTTACATATTATCAACATAGCACACACCCGTGTAGGGTCATCTCCAACGCAGGTGCTTAGATGAATGTTCATCAATTAAAGAATAGAAGTTTTGTCTCTAAGTAAGAGGTGCTAATTCTGAAGCATTGATGCTTATCTGTAAAACATATATTAATTACTTGATTTAAGCTCTTCAACGAAATGTTTTACATTGGAGGAGAGGATTTTAGATGGATATTTAATTACATAGACATATTAATAACCTTATATCAGCGCTTCACGTTAAAGATGTCCTACTGGGGGCAAAGAACAGCCCATATAAAGGCTAGCCTACGTCCATTGTACTGTAATTTTTCCAAAAGAAAGAAAGATTTTGAGGCCCGGCCCAATATATGATGGGCCAGGAAGATTTTCATTTCAAGACCAGCCCAAAATATAATTGAGCACTGGGCATCGGCCTAGTCCCCCGGAAATGATTATCACACACTCTTTTATCTTCAGCCATACATGATGTTCCTACTCAACTGTGTTTGCTAATTACCTCCACTGCATTCAGTTAATCTCTGCGTTGATGACAAGGAAGCCACTTACCATGATCCTAGGACTCTTAATAGCGTTTCAATTTGGACTATTTTTTTCTTTGCGTGAATGAGCATATGCATTTATCCTAGTAGAAAATTATATTACAATGGAACAGTACTTTGACTTGATTGATCAAGCTGTTAAATGCATGCGGAACATGCTAGGACAAAAAGATGATAAGTGTCATTCAGCTTAATTAAGTATTTGATTTAATCCTCTCTTCTTTTCTTCGATTATTTGATTTAGTAATTCTGAGTACTGAAAAGTCAATGCCCCATCTTAGGAAAGCACCGGAAAATCGCAAAATACTACAGGAAGCAGGAAAGTCTCCTGAAGGATTTCAGCGAGATGGAAACCATGAATGAGATTGGTTCCTTAGATCAAAATGCTCCTTCTGAGGTAAAATACTGTTCAGAAACACACCCTTTTTCCTCAATGTGATATATGCCATTGTCAAATTTGTAACTATAAATTGGATGCTATATTTCCTTTTTCTTATATCGACAACTGATATGAAGTATTCGTGTTGCTTTGTTAGGAAGAGTTGAGGCAAATGGCAAAGGGCGAACGTTTGGCCATCAATCTGTCGAATATCATTAATCTGATACTTTTCATTGGGAAAGTTGTTGCTTCGGTTCAAAGTGTATCGATGGCAGTAATAGCTTCGACACTGGACTCCCTACTGGATCTCTTGTCAGGTTTCATACTCTGGTTTACTGCACATGCTATGAAAAGGCCCAACAAGTATAGCTATCCAATTGGGAAGAGACGAATGCAGCCAGTGGTACTAACTCAGTCTTAGTTTGTTACTACTGAAATTGTGTTCTCTTTTACTAGAACTTGAGCTGTGTTTTTCTGCCACATATACTGAAATGATGTAGGCAATATTCCAGAGTATTCAGATTTCAGAGTGCCTCCTTCTCATTGTTGCATGGCAGCCATTGGAGTTAACTGAATAACCTGAATTTTTCAGGGCATAATAGTCTTTGCATCAGTAATGGGGACACTTGGCTTCCAAGTGCTGATCGAATCAGGGCGCCAGCTTATCACAAATGTACACACAAATACTTACTCTTTTGTCCAATTCAGAGTCCATTTTGTGACTTAGCAGCTGACACCGGCTTAATCTATAATATGCAATGGCCTGGCAGGAGCACCAAGTATTCGACCACAGAAAGGAGCTGTGGATGATCGGCAGCATGTCCTCGGTCGCAGTGGTGAAGTTCTTCCTGATGCTCTACTGCCGGTCGTTCAAGAACGAGATCGTGAGGGCGTACGCGCAGGACCATTTCTTCGACGTGATCACCAACTCGGTCGGCCTCGTAAGCGCGCTGCTCGCCGTCCGGTACAAATGGTGGATGGATCCTGTCGGAGCCATACTGGTGAGTGCCCGTTGCTGCCACTCTGCTGCTAGCTAGCATGAAGCGTGGGAGCACAGAGCTGATACATAGGAATGGACAATGGTGTGGATGCAGATCGCGGTGTACACGATCACGACGTGGGCGAGGACGGTGGTGGAGAACGTGGGGACGCTGATCGGGAGGTCGGCGCCGGCGGAGTACCTGACGAAGCTGACGTACCTGATATGGAACCACCACGAGCAGATCCGGCACATCGACACGGTGAGGGCCTACACCTTCGGGACGCACTACTTCGTGGAGGTGGACATCGTGCTCCCCGGCGACATGCCGCTCAGCCAGGCGCACGACATCGGAGAGTCGCTCCAGGAGAAGCTGGAGCAGCTCCCCGAAGTCGAGCGCGCCTTCGTCCATGTCGACTTCGAGTTCACCCACCGCCCCGAGCACAAGGCCGAGGTCTGATCATGTGTAGATTCTCTCTTCATTTTACCTCTCTTTTGGTTTGTAAAAGCTGTTTCATCCCCTGTGAAGTTCAATCCACAAAGATATCAGTTGTACTACCACCACTGTCTCTGTAAGTAGCTGAGTGGAACTGAATTCTTCCTCTCTTTCTTCTTTGAGAGGAAAACTGAATTCTTCTACTAGCGGATTATATATGCTTTTCTTTTGCCGGGAAATGGCTGTGAAATCCCATGAGTCACCGGTAAAACGAGAAATATTATTAGAGCGTAATTAATTAAGTATTAATTATTAAAAACTTGAAAAATAGATTTATTTGATTTTTTAAGATATTTTTATATAAAAAGTTTTTTTAAAAAAATATACCGTTTAAAGAAGCTGCTCCTTAGAAGCTAAACCGAACACCTTCCGAAACTGAATTCTTCTTCTTCTCCCTTTTTAGAAGAAAACTGAATTGTTCCCCTCGTGGATTATATATGCTTTTCTTTTGCTGGAAAATGGCCAAAATAGCTGGCATGTGTACATGTACCAATCTGAATGGTCATATCTATGATCAGAAGTATATATATTTTCCCATTTCCGGTGGTCATGTCACTGGGGCAGTAGTGAACCGGACTAGTTTGTCATTAGCCTCAGACATGTCCACTCAAGTTAGCTTGGGCCCCATATCTAACTAGGGGCCAAAAACTCACAAATATACAAGGGCAAACCATGCATGGGGCAAAGGGCCCTCACAAAAATCAAGTTAGCTCGGTCGTTTCTATTGGGCGTGCTGCAACCGGGTGTTATGTGGGTGTAGTAGTGGCAGGACAAATTATCAATAGCTTCTTCAGCTGGAAGGAAAAGAAAGGACATGGCTACTATAGCTGTGATCATCACTGGGATCCATACAGCCCCACACCTTGTGTTGTTTCTCATCGATCAGCTCGGATTGGAAATTAAGAATCCGGTAAATGTAACAAAATTAAATTGCTGGGTGAGATGGATGCACACCCTTGTGCAGACGCACGGTAAATGTAACAAAATTAAATTGCTGGGTGAGATGGATGCACACCCTTGTGCAGACGCAGTAGTTTGGACTTTAGGTGAGAAGCATTCATCTGGCAGCATTATTGGTAGAAACAATGTCACACGATGATTGAATTGCCATGTTATTTGTTCTCTCCAGGGCTATAGTCGACAGTCCACGCCTAATGTTTGGTGATCCTTTGTTTGATATTCTTTCGCACGTCCTCTTGTGCAGAAGAAACAGCCAAAACAGGCCGTTTGAGCGAACAATACGGCCAAGTCACGTAAATGCTGGAACAAATGCCAAATATTGTGAAGCTTAGCTGGTCAAATCCCTTACGGTGAAACCTGTCAATCCGGATTTAAGTTTTAGACTTAGGCCATGTTCAGTTCTGCTTTAAACTTTTACTTATTGTCTCTGTTTTTGTTAGTATACTTTTCGAACTATTAAATAATATGTTTTTTTTAAAATTTTTTATATAAAAGTATCTCTATAAAATCAAATAAATCTATTTTTTAAGTTTTTAATAGCTAATACTTAATTAATCACATGTAAATAATTTTTCTCATTTTACATGCGGCTTATAAAGCAGAGTGAGAACCCGGTTCGAACGCCGCTTTAGCACGGTCCAGTCTCTCGTTAAAAAATGCCAAACTAGTTTGTATTGTAAAGTTAGTCTGTGAAAAAGGCTCCTTTTTGAGAAGTACACTACGATTGATTCCGGCAAGTTCATCACGTGCAAGGAAAAAGCTACGATTGATGGAGACCGTGGCATGTGGGCCGTCGTCGTCGGGTCCGGCCGGGCAAACCGGACCCCCGGGTGAGGCGGGGGGCCGTACACCGGCGTCAGCCCCAAATGCGGCACGGTGTAACGCGCCACGGCCCAGTAGTCACCTGCATCTGCATCTTTGCATGCACCAACTTGCTGTTCCTCCTCGATCATTAACTCATTATTATTCTATCTCATGAAGGTCCTACGTCGTACTGTCAGTGATTAAACAAGTTCCCTACTTGCCCGTGATTCTCAGTTTCAGGACTGCTAGTACTAGTACTGTTGCTCTATACTGGTACTACTGTCTATGAGTACTATCTACTACTAAGTATTTTTAACCAGGCAGTCAGGCATTCGGTCTGCAGTAAGTAGCTAGCAGTAACAAAATTAACATCACATCTGCATCCGTGAATACTCTTAATCTAATACCTAGGATTTTTTAGTGGTTAACCAGGTATATGTTGCACCTTTAAATTCTTCGCCGTGTATTCTTCTGTGCTGAACGTCTAAATAGCTGAATAATTTCTGATAATTATTCGATGGTGCAATAAATTAATTAAGTGTGATCAAGTTTAGAAATATATTTAGAACGACATTACAAAGAATTTATATATATAAAGTTTGATAAAAATCATATCTTTTAGCAGTATCCATTCATCGTTTCATCATAAATGAACAAAGAAAATTAATTAACGAACTTTATTATACCCACACTTACTTGGGGCAGCGCTCCATGATTCCCGCTTCTCACGCGCATTATTTGTTTCAGAGCGGAAACACCCAACGCTAACCTAACTCCAAGTTAAACCAAAACCTCATCGTCGTTGCTTGCCTCGCTTCCAAAGACAACACCGACCATTCTTCACTCTAAGCTCAGGCAGCTCGATGCCACCACCGGCGGAGAGGAGGACGACAAGGACCTCATCAGCACGGCCGCCGCTCCCTCGTCGTCGCCTCGCGTTCATTATGTGCCTAAGCCTAGCGTGGGTGCTCTGCCTCCACGGAGGCGGCATCATGAGTCTGGCAGACGCGGTACAGGCGGCGGCGGCGCCGGCGAGACGCCCAGGCGTGGCGTCATCGGGGGCGTACATCGTCGGCTCGCGGCCGGTCCCCGCGGAGGCTAGTAGTTGGAGGTCGTCGTCGGCTTCTGCCTCCCGGTTCGCCGACGACAAGCGGCGGATTCCAAGCTGCCCCGATGCCCTTCACAACAGGTAGAAAATACATACATGCATGCATCGATTCAGCTCAGCTGGCTAGACATGAGTATACTCGATCGTAGCTAGCAATTGTAGTAGTTTGTACGAGCAGATAGTGTGCGTCATACCGCTTGCCTGTTCCAAAGCAGATAGTAGCTCTGGTGTTGCACACACATTAGCACATATTCAGGTGGCCGCCGGCCATGGAATTGCTTGCCTTTCATGTGTCTGTACAGGTTCCGGGAAGCGTGCCTACTTTCAGTCATATATACAAGAATTCGCCATTGCAATTTGCGTTCTTGCTCAATTCATATCAATGTCATGCGTCAGAGATCAGAAACTTTGCCATGGCTATTAATTTCAGAGACAAGACTAATATATATTTCACCACTTCAAAATTGCTAACTCTATCGATAGGCAGCTGTGTGCTTATGTATCTTATAAAAAAAATGTGAGTATATAGCCCGGACGAGCTGGCTATCTTTGAATTAAGAAGAATGGAGGGATTTGAACTCGTATGGGCTGTACGAACACCCTCACAACGAACCACCTGAGCTATGCTCATTTCTATGCATATTTATTTCATTAGCCTTCTCAGGGACAGGTAAGTATTCACTGTGTAGATATCGTCATGGAGCTTTCCGAAACAGATAAATTAAGATCCAATAAAAGATTACTATAGGTTCTTAGCCACAAAACTATAATGTCATCATTAAATTTGGGTGCTCTTGACCTGGCGTACGTCATGGTGGTGGGTGCTATCAAGTCGAGGAAGGAGATTACCAAGAACCAGAGTAAGAAAGTCGATAATTCTCATAACTTGGCTACTTTGGAAGGAGCGGAGCCAAGTGAATTAATGGAAGCCGTTGTGGTAGAATGGTGCTTCTGGAGAAGGCGGGCTTGGTTGTTTCGAGCAATCAATCTATGATTAACGTGGTGTTATTTGAGATGGTTTATTTTTTTAATTTATAAGCCACACGTAAAATAAGAAACATCATTAGCGCGTGATTAATTAAGTATTAATTATTAGAAATTTAAAAAATAGATCTATTTGATTTTTTAAGATACTTTCATATAAAAAATTTTTATAAAAAACACATCATTTAGTAGTTTAGAAAGCGTACTCATGAAAAACGAAAATTTAAGCAGCTTAAATAAGCTGAAACGAACAGCAAGTAAGTAGTCCCCTACTATTTTTCTGTTGCTGTAGAGTTTCCTACGTGTAGTGTGTGCAGTTAGTATGTGATGAAGTCCATGAGACTCATTTGTATTCGGTGGTTTTTAGGCAACCCTGGTGCCGAAATCTTGTAACCCTCTCTAGCTTAATAAAATTGGCCAGTGCTCTTTACGAGTAAAAATTGTTATCACTGCCATGTTTTTTAGGTTATAAAAGACTACATATTTAATAAAAATACTCTAGTACATTTGCGGTAGTTTTGTCAAATTATTTGTAATTTTGTGAAATTTATTTTGAAGAAATTTTATGGCTGAATTTGGGAAGCCATCTGCACGCTATACGCTCAAAAGGAAATTACTATAACCTTCTTGTGGAGAGTAGTAATACAGTCAGTGTCATGGGCGCTCTCCATCAATGCGATGGTTTTCAGGGCATCTTTTAATTTTTGTCCCACTCTCCCACTATGCAAGCTCACATGTAGACGAACATGTAGGATGTCTATTTCTTAATGAATTTGTACATTAAATTGAGCGGCAATCAGCTGAACGAGTAGATTAATTATTAATTGAAGCAATTATCGACAGAGTCTGCAATTTCAGCAATCGAGCTGACACCAATGGGTCAAGCTTTGCGTTGCCAATCCCCATACGTGATCTTCAGGGCGTGACGCGTGCCTCTCCAGCAGTAGACAGGCCGATCAGATCACGAGGTCACCATGTCGTAGACTAGATTAGTCAAAAAAAAAAAACTAGCATTCCGAGACAAGATTAGTGATGAAAAAAAATAATGTCTTTTATTAATATAAATATAGTACTCTGATCTATAGATAGTGTCGAAGGATGAAACTCCGACGACGGGAAGTCAGGAGACCCCCCTTTGAGGTTTGGCCAGGGGAGTGGTTCTCAGGCGGAGTCGGCGTCAGTGTGGAAGAAGATCAATGATCAGGGAATCGGCGTACAAGAAAGACGCAAGGAAGTATACAGGTTCGGGCCGCACGAGGGCGTAATACCCTACTCCTGTGTGGATGCTATCTGGAGATGAATGTATTCGCGGTGTTACAAGGTCAGCTTAGCTCGAGGCCGGAGCCGAAGAGGAAGAACAGTAACTAGAGTGTGCCCCAGCCAGATGTTCTCTGCCCCTTCCGTCGGGCGTGGATCCTCCTTTTATCTGTCAAAAATCGAGTCCCCTGCGCCTAGTCCCTGACAGAGAGAGAGTTTAGGTATGCTACGTCTTGTCATGGACCTCCGTGCTCTGGCCATCTGCTGAGTCGTCCGGGAGGTGCGTCTCATCGTCGCCCAGCTGTCGGTAGCTACGGAGGCTGGCCGTGAAGATGCTGTTGGCTTAGCACGTCACGGTCGTTGCCTCCCATGTCAGCCGCGGGGGGCTAGATGCCGCCTCCCACATCAGCCGCGGGCGGCTAGATGCCGCATCCCTTGCCAGCTGCGGGCGGCTAGACAATGACGATGCTGTCGGGTTGGCCCGTCTCGTCGTTTGCCAGGCCGTGGAAAACCGGAGCCCTCAGCTGTATTGGGAGCCAGCTGATAGGGGGTCATTATGACAGCGCACGCTTGTCCAGCCGGGAGACAGGCGGGAGGTGCGCCGTGGCTTCTCCATTAATGCGGGTAGTTGGGAGCTGATCCGCTCAAGCCGGTCTCGTGCTCCGGGGCGGAGAGTTCGTCGGGCCCTCCGCGCGCGCGAGACACCGAGACCCCGGGTCCCGTACCCGGGGGCGGCACCCGGGGATGGCGCTTCCGGGCCCGGGCAGCGTCCAGCCCCCAAGTATTTAACGGGATAATTCCTAATAGCCCGCTGCCACTTGTGCAGAGAAAGGGCCCTGGGGGAGCTGACGTGGGGGAAGATCCACGCGTCTCCAGAGAATGTGGGACCCCCATTCCTGTTTCGCCGACAGATAGGTAAGGGGTATTAAAAAAAATAATATTTCTCGATTTTTGGACCCGAGATACATAAGAAGTTAGGAATTAATTTATTTTGGAACAAAGTTTGAACTTTAGAAGTTAATTTATTTTAGGACGAAAAGAGTATATGGTACAGTAGTCCTAGTCCTGGTAGTTATTACACCATATATCTCAAAATATAAGCATTTTTAGAGTTTTTCACAGAAATTAAGTAGGTGCTAGAAAATCGGCGCGTCTGATGACGCGCTCGCTTAATTTATCCTACGTATACAATTTTGTTACTTCCTTTAGAACATATTTTACTTTTACATTATCAGTTTATTCAATGAGAATTGTAAGTGGCTACATGTCATACCTCGATCTGGCACCGTCGTACAACGGCACCAATTATGGCGTGCCGCAGGAAAACAGCGCGAACTGCTTTCCCGCGGAACCGCGATACCAATACCAATCCTAGGACACAGCGCTGGTATCCACGACAATCAGACGTACATCATTGCAGTACCTTAAATAAATAAATAAACATATACCTTAACTTACGTTGTAGCTTCGGAGCAAGCCGGAGATAGCAACGAACAACACAGAGGCAGCGGCAGCAGCGGAACAGCGGACTAAGTCCCAACACACAGGCAACGGCTGGGAACCAGGATGAAACCCTAATCTTCACTTCACTACAACTCCAGCATCCAGCTCCCGGTGGAGAACTATATATATATATATATATATATATATATATATATATATATATATATATATATACATACAGAGCAAGGGTGAGTATTTACGTACTCAGCAAGCCAGGAGAACTTAGGTGATTGTTGCAAGCTTCAAAGAGAGGCTGGTTATTTTGCAATCTGCTTTGTTTAAATCTTTTTAAATCCACTAGTGTGTGCTTCTCAACAATCAGGGCAAGGTGAGCCTCGTCCGATCAGAGTGAGTTGTATCAATCTTTGCATCAGCGCAACTCTCAAGAGTTGGCCTCCGGGATCTGTAACAGCCCGTTCTTCATCTCCTTGTTGGAATTCGCTTCCTGAGTTCTAACTCCTCTCTTATTCTGTTCAGCTGTGCCCCAGTTTTTCTCTCCCTGGCCAGCTGACTGCTTTCTCCCCTTGTGCCGAGTAGATCCCTACTTAGTTTCAGAGCCTTGCCCTCTACCCTTGCCCACTCGGTCGCCTTTGCAGCCGAGTAACCCTTGAGCTTGCCGACTACCCTGTCAACCAGTTTTGTTTCGCCGCCCCGTCTTGCCCCGATCTGATCAAGCTCACGACACCTTGCCTTGTCACCCGACGTGCTGTCTCATCGCCTCACCAAGTTGCACCACAGCCTTGTTCTCAACGCCCCTCCCATTGGACGCCGACTGCCGAAGTGGTGACATAATCCAGCCTTCACATGCCCGCAGCCCCGTTTGGACCAGCGGACAATAGCCGTGGTACCTCAAGAACCCGCTTGGACCAACGGATAGTCAGAGGTTTTGTCTGCAAGTCTCACCAACCCGTTCTTGCCACGACCAGAGTGTCCCATCGTCGCTATAGTGTGTACCAACCCCACCGGCCGTACCTAATCTCTAAGTCAAACTCTGCCTTGACGTCGCATCGCCCAGCCAGCTCGCTGTGACCTTGTCAGCTTGTCGTGACTCCTTTTTCTCTCCATCGCTCTGCACTGCAATGTCCCAGCTTCGCGCCGGCTATATAGCCATCCATGCCTCCTCTTTCGTCTGTTTTGCAACCCAGCCGTCTCTGCCAAACCGTCATCCCTAGCTTCACCGCTAAGCCATCATCTTCCTTCTCCCCAGCCCTTGAGTCATTTCTGCTCTTCGAGCTCCATCGCCGCTGCTCATCGCTGAGCCTACCACCCGGAGTTCCTAACCGGTGAGTTTTGTCGCCCCGTCCACAAGTTTAACCCGGCCGTCTACAATAAACCTCCATCCTCAGCCGACTACTACCCTTTTTGCAGCCGACTGCCGCGATGTTCTTTTCCTAGTGTTTTACCTCTTTTTAGCTTGTCAATAATTATCTTTTCTGTTTGTTTAGATCCTAAACTGGTGGACGATCCAGAAGCCGTCTTCGCCGAGGAAGATCTTCCGCTTGGACAAGGCAAGCCCCTTTGATCATATTGTCTCCTATATATGCAAAATTATGTTGTTTGCAAAATATGCATGCTTAGTTTACACTTTAAATTGATTGGCCTCGGTTTGCAAGCGCAACCGACGGACCCTCCCAGTAGTCGCACTTCTTTTGGTAGGATATTGATGTGTTTCTCCAGTGATAGCCCCACAAATGGCACGTTGGCATTATATCCTTTGGATATGAATGCTGAGTAGAAGAGCTTAGCCCTGCAACGATTGTATTGTCGTTTGGAAAACAGTGGTTTTACTCAACTGTTTGAAAACCCGGTACTCTGCGTATCGGCGTGTTTGCGAAGAAGATGAAAGTTTGTGAAAACCTTGGTGTACAGAGACAGTGCCTGTGTGGCCTGGCTATGTATTATCGATAAGGACTGTTTCCTTTGGGAATTGCATCCGAGCATTTTATAGTGCGACCAAACGGGTAGTGTGGGTTGTCCCTGGCCAAGTAAATTGTAGGTTTAGGGAAGTTTGGTGCCGACTGGAGTGGACTCATCTGAGTTGTGGCTCGTGAGCCCTGGTGCTGATGGTGGATGGAGCTGACATGAAGCATTGATCCTGTGTGGATCCTTCGGCTGGCATTGGATAACCCTAGACTGGCTTTGGAAATGGCTTTGTCACAAACTTCCGGTAAAGGCCAGTACTCGGTGTAAGTTTTGTGTCGTTTGGGTAAAGCGTGCAACCTCTGCAGAGTTTAGCCGAACTGTTCGAACAGCCGTGCCCACGGTTAAGGGCGATGTAAGGTGATTCCCATAGCGTAGATTTGATTGCCAGTGATTTGTGAAATGGATTGATGGGAAGGGAATCGTGACCAGAGTTTGCCGAGTGGCAAACGGAAGGCCTGTGTGGCCAGAAACGGGTCGGTGTGACCCGGGGTGTTGAAGCACCATAAGCAAGTGTGTGAAAAGTTAACAGGAGATAAGTCTTCGGGTTGTAGCCAGAAGATGATAAAGAGCAGGCTCCCGGGTTGTAGCCAGGGCAGCAAAGTTTGAGCTAATTGGTTGTAGCCAGTGTAGCGTATATAACCGGTTGTAGCCGGAAAATGCTTAAAAGGATAGCTGAGATTTGGTTGTAGCCGAGTCTCAGGGTCAACGAGTGGTCGGAGCCACTCGGACAAACAGCAGACCTAAGGAGTGGTTGAAGCCACTCGGGTGATAGCTGAGTTGTGTGATCACTTGGTTGATTGCCAGAAGTTGAAATGGAAATACATGATTCAGTAGCAATGTGTGGCGAGTTGTTGAAAAACAACTTGCGGAATGGATCGAGGCGCGAGCCTCGTTCCGACAACAAAAATTCGACACACTAGTGTTTGAAAAGCAAAACGTTTCTAAAGGCTGTTTTCGCAAATAGGACTCATAGCCCTTTTGCCCGACCGACATGGCACTTTTTTTCCGGCTTGCTGAGTATGAAAGTACTCACCCTTATCCCTATATATATATTAGGTTTGGAAGGAGAAGACGAAGACCCGACTGCTGCCGAGTTCTTCCAGGACCAAGCCGACTACGAAGACTTCTGAGGTTTCGAGTCTAGTTCCCAGCCGAGCCTGTGGTGTAGATGTGTTCTTTCGCCGAGTAGTTTGTCCTTGCTTCTGCTTTGCCTGCGCTGTGTCTCTCTAGTTCGCCCTGTTAGTGCTTTTGTCCATCCGGGGCCTGTCCTGGATGGAAAACCCGTTGTAATATATATGTATGTACTCTATTATATATCTAATGCTTAGTGTACTATGAGTTGTATCACCGATGACTATGTGTGTATCCAACTACTGATCCAGGGATTGGATATTGTGTGCACATGGTGGGCCTTCACAAGGCGCCACAGGATCCAGCGCCATCAGCTGATCCAACCTCATCGGGCCCACAGCCCTGCTGTCCTTGACAGCTTTACGACATTTTCCGAAATCGGATTCCGAATCCGCAAACATCATTTCACAAGCAGTTGTCAAACAAAACTACACTAAGGAATCACCTCACATCCTCCCATGATCGTGGACACGGCTGTTCAAACAATTTAGACCTCTGCAGAGGGGGTACACTTTATCCACACGACGCGGCTCATTCTAGTCACCAGATCATACACATTGGGTGCGATGTGGTGACGTAGAGGTTTTCGCGACAAGGCATTTTCCAAACCCTCCCAGGTTATCCCATACCAACTGGAGGGGTCCTCAGACCAACAACAGGGTAGGTCCGAGACCATGCTGTGCCAGGAACCCAGGAGGCACCCCCGACGCCCTCCCGTACGATCCACAGTCCAATGGCACGCAAGGCGTCTATGGGAGTCTTGTTACTCAGCTAGGAGTTATCCCATATCACCCATGTGGTTGTACTGTTATATGTTCGGATGAAATTCCAGAGTAATCGGTCCTTAGCTGCAAAGTGGGAGACTCGTCCTGATGGCACGATCACCGCACTGCGGTTTTCCCAAACCATTTTATTTTCAAGGCACCCACCCAGATGTCGGGTTTTCCAAAGTTTCATAAACCTAAATTTTACCCATTGTAGATATTTTTAAATTTAATAGGCGATCACCGATACCATGCCCGTCAACACGGATACCGGGATCTATCAAGGGAGGTGACAAGGATGTGTAAGAAAATCACAATCAATCAAGGAAGTCATGCAACAAATGGATTGGCGGCCCGTCGGTCGTCTTGCGACCACGGCCGAGAAATTATAACAGTGTAACCTAGTTTATGTGATTTGTCAAATAAAATACTTGTTCCGAAATTATGGGTTCGAGATGTTCAGAGGTGACTTGCTTTGCTCTAAGTCTTCACTGGTCTTCGAGAATCGTCACGAAATCCGCTTCGAAACGTAAATTCCGGCGACCGTTACTATGCGCAAACACATAAAAATCTACACAAAGACCAGTAAAAAGATTCTATTTAGTGCTAATAATAGTGCCATTGAATAGATCTCAATTTTAGAAAATTTCTGAAACTAGAATGGAGTCAATCGGGTGGATGGATAAAAAGATATGAATTTACGAAGATTATTTGAATTTTGGATCTCTGGAAAAGGAGTTATTTAATTTCTAGAAAGAATATTCTCCGGAAAGGTCCGAGGAGTAGATCTTATTTTTAGAAAATTACTTGAGTTGGAACAGAATCGATCGGACAAACGGAGGAAAAGATATGAATTTTTGAAGATTATTGGAATTTCTGCTAACTGGAAAATGAATTAATTTGATTCTCCAGGGAATATTCCAGGGATCTTCTCAATGTGACACTGACAGCTGGGGCCCAGTAGCAGCATAGGCCCGCAGGTTAGCCACATAGGAATTTCTCCACCGTGGGCCGCTGACAGGACTGGCCCACAAGGCAGGGAACAGAGAGAGGCTGGCTGTGGGCCGGGGTCAAGGTGGTGGCCCACATGGCAGAGGGAAGCAGAGGGAGGAGATGGGCTGTGCGGCCCGGTTGGCAGCTGCATAGGGAGAGGGGCCACTACGGCTAGGGCCCGACGGTCAAGGAGTAAGTAGCGCGGCTTGGCTCGGCTCTCACTTGCGTGACAAGGGCAAGACGATGCACAGTGCGGCAATCCGACGGCCGACGACGCGTGAAGGCAACTCTGGCGAGTGGCAGCCTCTCGCGGCAGGGATCACACTGGCGGGAAGAGGAAACCGAAGGGAGTATTTTGAGCGGTTCGGATTTGAAAAAGGACGAACGACGACGGCCGGCGACGAGATGCCGAGGCGGCGGGGAGAGAAAAGAAGGGAGGACGACGACGACGATGGCCATGGCGGCTCTCGGAGGCGAGCCGAGGAGGGCTGGGGGGCGACAGGCATGCGAAGGAGACATCTAGAGAGGGTTGCGCAAGGGAAAAACGGTGCAGGAGCTCACCGAGGGGGCAGAGGGGAGTAGCGGCTTGGTGCTGAGGAGAGGGAGGATTTGGGGGCTGGGGAAGGTAGAGACCACGGCGCGGGGGTTCTCGGTATGTTGCGCTTATGGGACCGTGCTGCTTTTGAAGCTCATCGGTGAGGGCGACACACTGGCGTGGTTGATCGGTGGCGAGGGCGGCCGATCTTAATGAAGACGGCGCGGCGGATCGTCGCCCAAGAGGTAGAACCGAGAGAAGGGGGAAAGAGGGGCCTCGGGGGTATTTATAGGAGTAGAGGGGGCTCGGCTAGGGCCTCGGCCTCCAATAATGGAGCTCAAACAGGGGGGTTCAATTATTAGGAGAGGGAGGTAGGACGAAATGGCGCGGCAGCTATCTCTCGCGCAGGCGGATGAAAACGGCTGACGATGGGGATTTGCGAGACGGTGGATGTCGGTCTATCCGATGGCGGTATTTGGATTTCGCGAGCGGGAGAACGGCGCGGGACGGACTTGGTGGGGACGGCGGTGACGAGCGCGGGCGGCGGCCTTTTTGACCGGCTTGTCGGGGCAGAGACAAGCGGCGAGAGAGAAAGGGGGGAAAAAGAGCAGGAAGGGGGCGGCGAGGCTATCTGCTTTGTGGCGGCTAGCGGCGTGGAGAGAGAGAGCGTGTGGGGTGCCGGCGGGGCCAGGGTGACGTCGGGAGTAAGGATGTGCGCGGCTCGGTGCTCCGTCGTTTGACTGAACGGTTCACGCGCAAAGACAGGACAAGCGGAGAGGCGACGAAGGAGGAAGACGAACAGTGGGAAATGGGGTCGACGGCGGAGCGCAGGCGAGGAGGCACGTGGCTGAATTCGAGCGGCACGGGCGGCTCACGCACAGCTCCAGAGGCAAGATGGATCGGGCGGCCGAGCTGCAGCTCGAGGGACACGCGGCAGTCATCCGACGCGGGGCGGACGAGCGCGGGCCAGCGAGGCCGATCGACGGTGGGTGAGTATGGCACGGGCCACGCGGCGCAATCTGGCAAGGCACGACGCGTGCTCGCCCGAGACAGAGGGAAGCTAGGCTGAGAAATAAGAGATTGAGGCCCAGAGGAACAGTAGTAATTGTTCTTTTCTCCAGGATTTATTTGAAGGGGTTTTGAGGGTATTTTCACATTGGATTTTGAATTCAAAAATTACTTTTGAACTCAGGAGAATTTGAGGAATTTACAGAGAGGTCCAAGGTGGCAATTGTTGGTATTTGTGGGATTTTTCCGAGGATTTTCCTTTTTGTAGGGGGGAGCCAAAGAGGGGATTCAAGGAGGGAGGATTAAATTCGAATTGCAATATTTAATTCAAATCTTTTTGGGGGATAAGCTCAAGGGAGTTTGAGGAATTTTCCTGAGGCCTTGGATGGAGGCTCGACACTCAAGTTGTATTATTTATACTCGGGATTTTTCAGGGATTCAAAGGAGAAGAGAGAACAAGGGGTTTACGGGAAGATTCAAAGGAGATGTCCAGGGTTCGGACTTGGATCTTCGGAACGGGTATCGAAGCGGAGATTTGAAGGAGACAATTGAAGGACTTTGCCGTTAGGGTTTTAGGAGCGATGCTCAAATACGGCGACTCGAGATCGAAGATGATGTTGGAACGGAAGATTTTGAGAGGAGGGATTTGTCGAGATCAAGGCGGAGAGATAGATTGAGATCCAGGCACGACACACAACACAGCGCACAAGATTGAAATTTTCTCGGGTAGTTTTTAACGAAATATCTTTTAACGTCTCGCTGAAAGCGGGCGTTACACTACATAAATTATAAACTTTTGCATATAAGCTCTTGGAATGCACAGAATCAGCAGAAAAATAAACATTCACGGGAGAGCACGTGTGGTGGTGTGTGCATGTGCGTATTTTATGTAAATTTCTTCATGATAAATCTTATAATATATTTTTATATTTTAGATCATAATATTTTTTATGTATTAATAATTTAATATTTTGAGATTTGACAGTACACATTTTAGATATTTTTACAATTATTATTAGGGTAATGTTGTGTGTCTTCCTAGCTAAAGAAATTGGAGTAAATGCTCCTTGGTTTTCGTCATTTCTCAAAAAAACAAATCTACATTCGAATTAAAATTCAAACCCCTCGGAAATTCCTTATATTCCTCCAAAATCCCTATCCATTTCTCCCATATATATATATATATATATATCTGTATCCAGACAAAATATCCCAACCTTAGAAATAAAAGTCCTCTCTAGAAAAATCTTCAGAATTTTGGGAGTCCAAATATAAAATTTTTGGAATTAAATTCCTTTTTGAAATCTCTAAAATACCTTCCTAGCAAATTCCTAGAAAATATCAAAGTCTACTATGCTTTTTGGGCCGACATCCATCCCTCCCCAGCCCAATCGGCCTTTCCTTTCTCTCCTCCTTCCCTTGGCCTGATCAACTCGGCCTTCTCTCTTTTTCTTCTCTCTTCCCCGCACCGGCCCACGACCGCGCAGGCCCATCACTCTCTCGGCCTTCTCTCCCGTGCGCCCTACAGGCGAGCCGGCCCACGGGCCGCATATGCGCACCACGCCGCAACCGCACGCGAGCCCGCGAGCGCTCGGCCGCCGCCTAGCCTCCCGACTGACTACGGGGCCCGCACGCTAGGCAAGCAGGCGCATGCCCGCGCGACGGACTGTGAACGGCCATCGTCTTCTCCCGACTCCCTCGGCACACGCGGCACGTGTTTGACAAAACGTCGCCGAGACAAAAATCATCTCTGGCCCAAAATATCTTCTTCCCCGTATGCCCTATGGTCAACAGCGCCTGTTTGTCCCATCCTGTCACCTTGCCACGCCCATCCCCTACTTTCTCCCCTCTGGCCGACACGGCCTCCCTGCCTTCTGCCGTCCCGTCCTATCCAAGCTAGCTCACTGCGCCCCCAAGGTCAAAAAGCCAACCGAAGCCAAAGCTTTTCTTATCAATGAGGTCAGAAACCGCACGCGCAAAGCCTTGTCTTGTCCTGTTGCCATCTCCTCTGCTTCCTCATCCTCTCCCTGGCAAACGCACGGCACAGTGATGATGCCATCTCCAGTGCGTGCCATGGCCACCCCGAGCTCTCGATGTGTCACATTGCCCCACCCCAAAAATATCTACAGAGCTCCACCGCCTCTCTCCGTTGTCTCCTTGCACCGTGCACGCCTATAAATTTCCCCCCACCGTCATGCCATTGCCCAAGCCGAGCTGAGCTTATCTCTCCGCCACCATTAGCGCTGCTCGGCCTCATCCCAATCTGCCTCCCCCAAGCCCAATCAACCGAACAACCCTCACCACCGAACTCCTCATCTCCTCGCGAGCCCAGCCGTGTCTCCAATTTCACCCAAGCACCGCCGTAGGAGAAAACCCCAAATCGGCCGCCGCCGCCCCGCCATTGCCGCCGCTTCGGGATCTCGTTGTTGCGCAAGGTAGGAATCAATATCTCCCTCTATCTTCTTCCTCTCCCCGAGCCGCATCCAAACCAAACCATCCCGACCTCTCTCCACCGCACTTGGTCGCTGGCGACGGCTGTTCTCCGTGCCGCCTCGCCGCCGCCCACTGGATGCCGCCGCCCGCTGCCATCGACCGCCTCAGCCGCGATCCGAACCGTCTATCTTCCTCGCCATTCCCTCCTTGTTCCATTCCCGTTGGCCGCCTTTCCTCCCTCGCCACTGTTCGCCAGCGCCCTCTCTGCAGCTGCCCGCCATCGATCATCTCTGCCGGCCGTCTCCTGTTACTCGTCCGGCACCCCATCTCTCTCTCAGCACTGACATGTGGACCCGCCCACCGAACCAGCCTCCTCTCCTCTATCTCCCTCTGGCCTGTGGGCCCGGCCCCATTAAAAGTATTAATTAATCTTTATTTTAATTAATAAGAGACTTACAAGTGGGCCCCAGGACAGACTCTCTCTCCATCTTTGGTCACTAACTTGTGGACCCCTTGACATGTGGGCCTACTCCTATTCCTCTCCCCATTGACAGGTGGCCCCTACCTCATCCCCTCTCTGTGTGTCCCTTGCAAGTGGGCCCCGCTTTTTTCTCTCTCCCTGTGCCAATGACAAGTGGGCCAGCCCTTCTTTTTCTCTCTCCCTAGCCACTTACACATGGGCCCCACCTGTCAGCCAAGAGAATATTCACTTGGCATATTCTTTTCCAGTTCAAATAATTCATTTCTTTTTCCAGAAAACCCCTAAAACTTCCAAAATTCATATCTTTTCAACCGTAACTCCGATTGAGCCCGTTCAATTCTCTAAATTTTTCTAAAAATAAGATCTACCTTATGGCACTATTAGTTATTAATCATAGTATATTATTTCTAGGGTTTTATGTGTTTTTCTCTTGTTTCACGCGTAGTCGACACTTTGGAAAATCGTCGGACGTCGGATTCTCGCGAGGGATCAAAGACGAAGTCTGAGGCAAGTCACTCCTTGACCATATTGCTCCTAAACTTAAAAATATTTGTTTGCAAAATTGCATGATTAGTGTGCACATTAAATTGATCGGCCTCGGTTTGCGTATTGAACCGATGGACCTGCCTATTAGTTGCATAAACCCCGTAGGACCTTGGTATCTTATCCCTTGTTGCTCCACTCGATGGTACCTCGGTGACCGTGCTCTCTGAGCCCGGATTCCGATGGTTCCACCTCCAGCACAATTGTTTGTCGATTTGGAAAAATAGGGTTTTCAAATGGTTTTAAAAACCCGACATGCGATGTCGGCGGAATTGCGAAACAAAATTTATTTGGGAAAATCCATGGTGCAAAGTGATCGCCTGTGTGGTGGCACTTCGTATTTGCATATAAGTACCAATTCCTTGGGGAATTTCATCCGAGCATCTCACAATGCGACCACACGGGTGAAATGGGACACCCCTGGCTGAGCAACTAGTGTTCCCAGGATGATTTTCGGTTGCTAATAAATGTGGGACTGGCTAGGTGCCAAGAGAGCAATATACCCCCGTCCCTGAGTACAGGAAATGAGTTCCTGGTACTTGGTTGAGAGAGAGAACCCATTTATAGGGCAACGTGCTATCCTGGGAAGGCTTTGGAAAGGTCCTGTCGCGAACCTTCCCCACTGATGAGTGCGGGAAGTAAGCTCGTGTCGTGTGGGTAAAGCGTGCACCCTTTGCAAAGGTATATAATCTGTTCGAACAGCCGCGCCCATGGTTACGGGCAATGTGAGGTGATTCCTCTAGCGTATATTTGTTTTCCAATGCTTTGTGAAAATGGTTTTGTGGTATGGGAACCGTTACCAGAATCGGCCTTAGTGGCTGATGGATGATCTGAGTGGTCTGAAACAGGGCTGTGTGACCCGGGATATCGAATGGCATCATAGTTTAGGCTTCCTAAGTGGGAGTGGTGTATGTTATGAGTTGAGATTATAGATGGCTCGAGGAGCCACTGGAATGAGATATGAGATGAAGTCCTAGATAGGACAAAAGTGAAAGGAAAATAATAGAGAAAACATGAGATTACGTCCTGGAGTGGATGAAATTAAAAATAAAGTAATAGATGAGGATACAGTGGGAAGCTGCTCATGGGCAGATCTACTGAACCGCTGTCGCGATCCGACAGGTGGTAATGGCATACCTAAAATCAATTAAAATCTGATTAGTCCGCTCAAGTTGTTGAAAAGCAATTCGTGGACAGGATCAAAACAAGAGCCTCCTTCTAGTCACATTGAGAAAACTCACACTTAAATTTTCAAAAATATTTTCAAATGAAAAGGTTTGCAAAATAAACCCCCAGCCTGTCTTTGATAGCCTGCATACTCATATTTTCCGTGACTTGCTGAGTACGTAAGTACTCAATCTATTTCGTTTCTCCCCTCATTCAGGAAGAGTAAAGTTGAAGTGAAGATTAGAGTTTCTTTTCTAGTCCCAAGCCGTTGCTTGTGGATTAGGTTCTCGCTGCGCTGTCGTTCCGCTGCTGCTGTTCTGTTTGCAGGTTGCTGCTCAGGGCTTACCCGAAGTCGCAACTTATAAATGTATAATATATATATATATAGTTGCTGTGGTACATCTTCATTGACCATGGGTACCAGCAAGGTTTCCTGGGACTGGTACTAGCATCGCGGTTTCGTGGGAGTTGGTTCACGCCAATCTCCTACGGCGTTTCCTCTCTGGTATCATTATAGGTGGTGTCAGGGCGGGAGGCGTTACATTAGGTCTCTACTTTATCAAAAGGTTAGAAGTCTGCTCAGGTCTACCATCGTCGATGGAGTTGCAGCTTGTGTGCGCCGCTGCTCATCTCTCTCCTAAACTCTCTCTTTTCTATCTTTTCTATTTCTTTTCTTTAGCCGGATCTTGCGCTTCTTTTCTTCTATCTCATGTAATGCGTCGGTTATTTGGTGAATCAATTTTTTAACTGACTTCTGGGTTTTCCATGAGATATCAATGCTCCGGAATTCTTGATAGCTATTTTTCTTCTTTCCCTAGAACTCTTTTGGTGATTCATTTCTGATGCATAGCTCCCATTGATTACAATGCAAAGTGGCACATACTATTTGGAAGTCTTTGGAATCTAAATCCAATGCTTAAAGTTTTTTTACTGGATTTTTGTCTTACCATATATTTCTCCGATTTATTTTAAAATATAACTGTGACACATGGCACCATTAAGCTGGCGAGAGACCCTCCAGTATCATTAAATGTTTTTTATATAATGTACCAGCAACAACAACCAAATTATTATAAATGTAATGCTACGAGCCTACAACCAGCATATGACTAAATATGCTTATGGATTTATACTTGGGCTTTTTTCACCGTATCCAACACATGACCGCTACATTCTACAGTACTCATAGATCATGGATCAGTTCTGGTACTGTAGCATGTATGTAGCCGGTTTAGCAGTCTAGCTGCACATGCATGTGCTTGTGCATGTGAGCGCGTGGCCGGCTGGGCTGGCATGATACATGCACTGCCATGGGTCAAGGTGGTTATCCTAATGGGCTGCTCGTGCGGAACAATGCTCGGCTCTGGCAAAATATGTGTGTACGCTAGTGATCCATACGGACGCAAAACACGCGTTGATTCCCAATCCGACGGCTGCTCGTGGGGTCAAAATCCTAGAATCTAGCCATGCCACGTGGCGAGTCTCTCCGCTCGAAAATCATGCCAGTGTTCGTATTATAAGATAATTAAATAGGAGAAAGAGAAGGTTGTAATTGACCGCCAAGAAGACAAGATACTTGAAAAAATTAAATAGAAAATAGTTATTATTGGTTAAGATGAGAAAATATATAAAGAAATAACTATATTTTAAAATAAAATTTAATCGCTAGAATTAGATATATTTTGAAATAAGAGTACTACTCCGTACCCTATGTACTCTTCCTCTCCCACATTGAACGAGAGAGTGAAGAGTTTGGAGGGACGAGGATCAGCAATGGATCCTGTTTGCTGAATGTTATTCATTTTTAAACTTTTAGCATTTTTAAATAATAACTAAATATTTACTCTTTGTATTTAAATATATGACATTGTGACTTTATTTGGTCAAATTTTTGAAACTTTGCATGTAACATCCCCAATCTAATAGAGGTAATCATTTGAGTTTACTAGAACCATCAACGTCTTTTAATTAAAATGTTGAATCATCTTTTCATGTAACTCAATTTAAATTAAGCCCTAGCTAATCCTTTGCTTTGTGCTAGTTTTTACTTCCCAAGTTCTGTATATCTAAAAATCCTAGAAAAATTCCTGTAAGCACTATCTCACCTAATTAATCCACTGTAAATTTTACATAATTTTATCACTTCCATAGCCACCCCAATAAAGTCTTTTAAATCAGCAAAACTAGGAGGCTAGTTTAAATAAATTGCTTAGCTCTAAAATTCACCAAATAAAAATGAAGATTAATTAGGCAGTGCAATTATACCAACAGGTGTGTCAACATGAACCCCTACACCAGGATTTTGGTTTGATTTATCTCTCAAAGAAAACACATAAATGATTGAGAACAAGGCCCTGGGAGATAAATCAAGCTGCAAAAAAAAAAAAAAACTGGATCAGTAACCCCACTTTGCCTTTTTACCAAAGGCAAACCAGACCACTTCTAACCACGAAATTTGGTCAGCAGGTTAAACACATCTTCCTCTACCTCCAGTAATTTTTCCCTAATTTATGCTCCTCATTAACTTAACGAAACAGTGATGCAAAGACTGCATGTTGGACAGTTCACAAAACTTAGCCTCTAGAGACTTCTCCTCTCATTTCTCACTTACAAGTGGGACCCACAAGACCCTGGCCCACTTGTCAACCATAGCACAACATGGGATAGTGTGTTTCACCCAAAGTCCTAGCCATACTTCTGTCTTGCACATAGAACATCACTACAAGGGCCCACAACTCATAGACTAAAGTTAGCCAAAAATGTGTGAAAAAATATTGTCTTACATGTGGGACCCACCTTGACTGCTGTGCAATGGATACAACTCAGCAGCTGCCTTGCAAACGTGTCACTGCCTCCTTCTTCCTCCTTCCCAGCTCACAGAGCAAGCCCTGGACAGCACACCCTTGGAGACCTCGACCATTTCACTCCAAAATTCACCAGAGAACTCCTCTCTTCTTCCTCTCCACGTTCCCACCGAGAAAACCGACTGAGACACCAAGGATCGCCGCCGGCAAGCCCATCTGCTCCTCTGCCGGCAGTGCTCGATCGGTCCCGAGCCAACGCCGGTGAGCTCCATCCTTTCTAAACCTCCAGAACATGATCTGCAACCATACTTATTAGGACCGGACCGAACCGGCGGTCGAACCGGAAAAAACCGGAACCTGTTGACGCCGAAAATCACCGGCAGTGTCGGGAACGAGCCGATGATCTGGTTCGGCGCCTATAGACATGCGAAGGCCTGGGAGATTTGCTTAACTCCAGTGCAGGTCCTAAATCTTGAGGTTCGTAGGCGTGCCAGTCAATTTGACCCAGCAATTGACAAGGAGATAGAAAAAGTTAGATTAATGATCCAATCGGCCAACAAGCCAATACAGACTCCTTCCAGCCGATCGCCGATATAAAAAGATAGAAAACCAGCCGACTTCCCTCGAGCCAACTGCCTGACTGCCGACAGCGCTTGTGCATCGGCTAGAAAGCCGATGATGGTATAAACAGAATAAATCATCTGATTGTCGATAACACTTACATATCAGCTAGAGAAACCGATGAAAATATAAATAAATAAATCAGCCGACTACCTACTACCAATAGAACATGTGCGTCGGTTGAAAAGCCGATGATAGTGTAAATAAAATAATAACAGACAATGCAGTCGGCTTTATCTGGTAAAGGATAACTTATCGGCTAAACACTCCGATAAAACATCGCATAGACATCCATCGGCTCAACAAGCATAGAATTATTATCACCAGTCTAATAGATCGGACCTAACCGTTGCAGCACAGACCGATGATGATAACAGAACCTCGATGGGCCGATAGATCCGATCGTGATGTGATAACTTATCAGCTATACATTCCGATAAAACGCTTGCACAAAATCCATCAGCCTAGCAGGAATAACTTATCGCTCAGTTTAGTAGGTCGGACCTAACCGATGTAGCACAAACTGATGATAAATTACACCCAGTAAGCCGATAAAAACTATGCACACGTGATGTGATATATCTACTCGCCTAAGAGATCAAACTTAACTGATGCAGCCGTAGACAGAATAGATACACCGTGGTAAGGGGTGACGAGTCTTACCCTCTCGCAGGAGTTCGGACCTAACCGATGCAGCCCGGCTCGAGAAGCAAAAATCCGTCGAATAGGGTGGTGATGCGCCGAAGTTTGTATTGATCTTTTTGATAGTTTACATGGTCCCTGGGTATACGTATTTATACCCCGAGTTGATACAGTCCTGATCGGACACGAAACAAGAGTTTCCTAACTATAAAAGGAAAATTAACAAGCTCTGACCGGACACGAGATTAGGTTTTCTAAAAATTATTAAAACTACCTAATTAATAGATAAGGTAATTAACTACCATGTCATGGTCTTTATGATTCCTTTCCAAATTCGGGCTCTTCTAGATTAGCTTCCATCGGCTGATATAGTTTCTTTCCTTAACCAAACCTAATAACGAACCGTACCAAATTTTGGCGTTAACACATGCCCCCCCAATTTTGGAGTTTGTTATCAAACTTCGAAATTCTTCTGTTTGGGCCTCAACATTGCTTCCTGGCCTCTTGAAATCGGCTTTCATGAGCCGATACATTCTGTACTAGGTGTGCTAGGCTCTCAAAGTCTTCTGATGAAAATCTTTCCCTGATCGAGGCCAACAAACCTTGGAATGCTAACTCGGCCAGCTGTGCATCATCTAGACTTAAAGCATAACATCAGCTTCTAACATCACGAAACCGCTGGATATATTCTGCGACTGATTCATCCGGCTTATGTATTACCGATGTTAAATCTGTTAAACTCTTCTCCTGAATCCCAGTAAAGAAACATTTGTGGAATTGCTTTTCCAAATCGGCCCTACCCCAAACTGAATTTGGTGGTAACGAAGAAAACCATGTGAAAGCCAATCCAGACAATGATAGCGGGAAAAATCTAACTCTCAAAGCTTCTTCAGCCGATGCCTCCCCACACTGAGCCAAAAATCAGCTGACATGCTCCACTGTAGATACACCATCTTGCCCTGAGAATTTGGAGAAGTCTGGTACTCTGTATCGGCGCGGCAATGGAATTCTATCAAACCAATCTGGATATGGAGGCCGATACATAAATGTTTCTCTCTTCGGTTTTAAACCAAATTGTTCTCTCACCATCACTGTGACTCTTGCTGTCCAATCTTCTTCCCTTGGATCTTCGACGTGATAATGCAGAGGTGAAGTTGGTAGCCGATTCTGCTTCTGATATTCTCTCTGATAACTGTACTCAGGGACGGCTCCTGGATAACTCTGTCGATGCCCCCCATAGTATGCAGTTTGATGATATCCTTGAGGAATTCCATCTTGTTGCCCCTCAGCCAGTTGAATCGGCTCCACCGCCTTCATGATCAAGCTCTGTAATGTGTTCACCAATATCCCAGATTGATTGATCAATGCATAGTGAACTACTTCATTAATCATCTCTTGAAGTGGCTTCTGTGAACTTGCAGACGATGTATGGCTCGATTCGCCAACCAGAACAAGTTTTGGTAATTGTGACTTCTGAATCGGTCCTTGATCTGTCATACCGAAGGATTCTAGACAAAGCTTCTGAAATTCAGCAATGTTCTGCTCCACTTGTTGTCTTTGTTCTTCGGTCAAGTCTTCCATTGTGACTGGGATTGTATTGTTTGTGCTGACCTCCTTTCTAGCCATGTTGAAGTTCTGTGTCCCACCAGGCGTGCCAAAAACGTGTTGACCCCGAAAATCACCGGCAGCGTCGGGAACGAGCCGATGATCTGGTTCGGCGCCTATAGACACGCGAAGGCCTGGGAGATTTGCTTAACTCCAGTGCAGGTCCTAAATCTTGTGGTTCGTAGGCGTGCCAGTCAATTTGACCCAGCAATTGACAAGGAGATAGAAAAAGTTAGATTAATGATCCAATCGGCCAACAAGCCGATACAGACTCCTTCCAGCCGATCGCCAATATAAAAAGATAGAAAACCAGCCGACTTCCCTCGAGCCGACTGCCTGACTGCCGACAGCGCTTGTGCATCGGCTAGAAAGCCGATGATGGTATAAATAGAATAAACCATCTGATTGTCGATAACACTTACATATCAGCTAGAGAAACCGATGATAATATAAATAAATAAATCAGCCGACTACCTGACTACCAATAGAACATGTACGTCAGCTGAAAAGCCGATGATAGTGTAAATAAAATAATAACAGACAATGCAGTCGGCTTTATCTGGTAAAGGATAACTTATCGGCTAAACACTCCGATAAAACATCGCATAGACATCCATCGGCTCAACAAGGATAGAATTATTATCACCAGTATAATAGATCGGACCTAACCGTTGCAGCACAGACCGATGATGATAACAGAACCTCAATGGGCCGATAGATCCAATGCGATCGTGATGTGATAACTTAGCGGCTATACATTTTGATAAAACGCTTGCACAAAATCCATCAGCCTAGCAGGAATAACTTATCGCTCAGTTTAGTAGGTCGGACCTAACCGATGCAGCACAAACTGATGATAAATTACACCCAGTAAGCCGATAAAAACTATGCACACGTGATGTGATATATCTACTCGGCCTAAGAGATCAAACTTAACTGATGCAACCGTAGACAGAATAGATACACCGTGGTAAGGGGTGACGAGTCTTACCCTCTCGCAGGAGTTCGGACCTAACCGATGCAGCCCGGCTCGAGAAGCAAGAATCCGTCGAATAGGGTGGCGATGCGCCGAAGTTTGTATTGATCTTTTTGATAGTTTACATGGTCCCCGGGCATACGTATTTATACCTCGAGTTGATACAGTCCTGATCGGACACGAAACAGGAGTTTCCTAACTATAAAAGGAAAATTAACAAGCCCTGACCGGACACGAGATCAGGTTTCCTAAAAATTATTAAAACTACCTAATTAATAGATAAGATAATTAACTACCATATCGTGGTCTTCACGGTTCCTTTCCAAATTCGGGCTCTTCTGGATTAGCTTCTATCGGCTGATATAGCTTCTTTCCTTAACTGAACCTGATAACGAACCGTATCAAATTTTGGCGTTAACAGAACCGAAGACTACAGCGGCTCGGTTCACTTAAAAGACCGTCCGTGCAATCGAACCGCTAAAAACCGGTTGAACCGGCCAGTTTTTTACGAAACCGGTGAACCGGGTGGTTTTATTGGAATCAGCCGGTTTTTGCTTGTGGACGTTGCTACCCCTATTTTATTGGATCACACACAACTAAGGTATGGGCAAAATCGTAAATGTCAGTTTTTAGGGTTGCCTTGCCTACGCCTGCGTTGCTGCTCTGCCACCCAAAACAGATCGGCGGCGGCGGCAAGGTGTAGTGCCGCCGGTGGCGGCAGCGGCGGCGGCGGTGGCAATGGCGGCGCAGGAGCTGTAGCGGGCGCACGGCGGTGGCGGCGGCAAGGTGAGTAGCAGCTCGCCCCGCGCGTTACCCCCGCTAAGAAGTCCCCCATCATTCTCCAGGTCAGCTCTCGCCCTGCCCTCCTCAGCCCGCGCGCTCACCTTCCCTGATCTGTTCTTTCGGCGGGGATGGCGTTGCCGCAAAGCTGGAATTTTTGTCCTAGCTAATATGATAGTAGTGCTAAAAATAGCCGAATGTTGGCTGGAGCTTATCGATGAAGTTTTAGTCTTTTGCTATTCTTTCATGCTTGAGATTTGGAAGCATGGTGGTTCATTTGCTGATCTCTTTTGGTGCTTTCTTTGCTGTTTCAGGGCTCTGGATCGAAGCTGAAGGACATTCCCAACGGTAACTTCTTTCCCTTCAAACTTCTCCTATTTTTTTCAACTGCAAACTTCTCCTAATTTATTTTGAACGCAAACTTCTGATTTGTTGCTAGCAGCTGAAGTGTCCTTGCGATTTTTTTATTTGGTCACCAACCATGTAGACTTGCCTAGTAGGATGCTATATTTCTCCTAATATATTCAGTATAAAATGTAGACTAGCAGAATAAAAGAACACCTGAACTGGTATAAGAGTCCAGGGGCCACAATGTATGTATATATTTATGTGCTTATTTTTTTTCTATAAATCGACTATATATGTATATATATTGCTCCAGTTCAATATATTTCATGACCGGTTCAATTCATTCGGTCTAAAACTATCGAACCAGCGGTTCAACCGGTTCTTAACGGTTGGACCAGTGAACCAGCGAACCGATGGCCTCGCCGGTTCAATGTCCGGTCCGGTCCTAATAACTTTGTCTGCAACTCCTAATCGTTCCATTTTTGCGTTACCTTGCCCTAGAAACCGTCGGCCGAAGCAGCCGCGTCGCCGCCGTGCCACTGCCGCTGTTCCGGCCGCCTCGGAGCAAGCCCGACCGAGCCAGTTCGCCAGCGTCGTCGCCTCAGTACCAGGAGCAAGACGCCCCAAGAAATCGCAAGAGTCATCAACCGAGCGCAGAGATCGGCCGTCGTCTTCCTTGTCTTCGGCCGAGCTCCGCCACCGCCGATTCGTCCTCTCCGGTGAGCCTCAGGCCGATTCCTCACTCTCTCACCATCCCTAGGAGGTCCCTAACGTCATAGCCGCCTTATCTTGGTCTCAGATCAACGGGAGCGAGCTGCCGACGTGAGCCCGAAGGTTTCCGCCACTGTCGGATTAGTTCCACCGTCGCCGCCACTGTCCAGTGTTCCTCCGCCTCGAGTAATCGCTTGGTGAGCTTCCTGGGAACCCCTAGGCACTTCTGCATACCTCACTCTCTCAAAAAAATAGCCGCAAGGCTATATGCACCATACGCCCGAGAGCATCCGCCGCTGGAGCTCGCCGCCGGAGAGGTTCCGGCCACCGTCAGTCACAAGACCACCATCGACGTGTTCGCCTCACCTCCCTCTTTCTTTTATCTTTTGGACGCAACCCCAGCTGCGCCGCCGTTCGCCGTCGGTGCCGGCGAACAGAGCCGGCGGCCCCAGCCAGCCTCGGCCTCCTCTATTTTGCGCCGCTGACAGATGGGCCCGGACTGGAAGAGAAATAAGAAAAGGAGAGAGAATTAGAAAAATGATTAACTGGTTTAATTTCCAACAGAAAAATATGTAAACTTTGTAAATCCATAACTTTCTCATCTCAATCATTTTTGAGCGAAACCAAATTTGTTAACTCTATAAATTTGTGAACTTTAATACTGTCAAATAAAATAATACCACTTCTGTATAGAAACTACCTCTAGAAATTAAAGAAGCAATAATAACTTATTTTGTGCCTAGGAATTTGAAATATTTCTATAAAATCCATTATAACTCCTTTCTGAGGTGAACCAAATTTCTCTGGATCCATAAAAATGTCCTCTTTAATTTTGTAAAATAAAAAGTGACAACTTCTGTGTAGGATTTTTCTCTAAAAATGGAGACATCTTTTATATACCTCTTTATAACCTAGAAATTTATAAATTCTAGAAAATTCATCCAAATTGCTAAAAATGTGAAACCACTTTTGGTTAACTCATAAAATTGTAACCTTTCTGTGGATAATTTGTATTGGACAAAACTACCTCCCAAAATAGGCCTAAGTATTTTCTAACCTTTCTTTTTGATAAACATGTAAAATTCATATCTAAATCTTTTTAAATCAAATTTAAGTAAACTCAATTTTGTTAGAACCAGTAGGTTATGCCCTTTTATATAAAAATACATGCCTTCTTGAAATTTTAATAGAAAATGTCAGTTAACTATAATAACTTGAGGTTACAATATAAATAATTACCAAACTGCCATTTTCAGCATTTTCATCTTGTTATTTTTGTAACTCATAAACCGTAAAAGATTTTGAGGTGATTCTTTCACTAAAATTCACTTTAAAATGTGGCCTACCTACTATATTTATCTCAGCATTTATTGATTACTTTCGCATAAGCATCTTCAATTGATTCTTATTTGCATATTCGCCTTTTCTCGGTAGATTCGGAGATTTCGGAGTACGAGGAAACTAATCCAGAGGTTGAGTGTGAACCTTCTCTGCAGCAAGGCAAGCATCTAGAGCAAGCATCTAAGCATATTGAACCTATACTTTCCATAAATTGATTTGTTTGCGAAGGAAATATCTATATGCATGTTTCGGTCTTGTTAAAATGGGAAAAACGGGTAGAGTTTATATTACCCAATTGTATGCATTTCCATTCCTTGGCTATTGATTCCATGTTTATACCTTGTCACCCCTGGTTAAGAACTTTGGGATACTTTTATTTTATCGAATGCTTAACCATGCTTAATTCTAGACTTAGAAAAATCCGATAGATGGAGCTGTCGGTTCAAAACTAGTTTAATACGAATGGATGGGTTAAAATCTAACAAGAATGACTTCTGATTAATAATTAAGAAAATGTTTGACTTAGACGGATGATAGGGCGATGACGGGATGGTGTTTCCCAGATGCACGTAGCTCCGTCTGGGTCGTTAAGGACCGAACATGTTGACATCTATTCAAGCACCCTATGTACTTTCACACGCCGGGAATGGGACGGTTTAACTCAGTAGCACGGGAGGCTGTGGCCATCTATGCCCGTCCGTCAGTCGTGAGGAGGGATTTCCTTTGGAGGACCTCGAGCGCGCCTGGCTTTGGTCGGAAGTGCCTCCCACGACGGTGAGCCCACCTTAGTCATCACACACGCACGACTAAGTCGTCGGGGGCCCAGACGTGGTTTAAGTGGTTGGGGCTAAGCGTGCAAAAGGTTTTGTTGTGACCTCTAGTCCGCACTTAATGTGTAGAGTGTGGGTACCGGCAGGTACGAATAAAACTAGAGTGTAGCCGTTTGGCTTCTATCATATCGTGTGGGTAAAGATGTACACCTCTGATCAAAGTAAGAACTATTCGAATAGCCGTGTCCACGGTTACAGGACAACCGCTTAATGTGTTAGTCAGTCTATGTTAGCATCCAACTTGGGATTATTGTGGTGATACCATGACTTAGGATAGTCATGGATGGACGGGTTTATATAAAATGTTTTGATGTTAAATATAACTTGATTTAGTCATGAAAAATGGTATGCTTGTGTAGCATATATAATTGGACAATGGTGGCCCATGGATGATGATTAGAGCATGGTTTGTGCTCATTTTTACTTACATTTCAGAATTATAAGCTTGCTGTCCTAAATTTTCAGATTGAGTTATTTTGCAAATGCTTATGTTTTAAATGTATTACTTGCTCAATAAAATCAGCTTTATGCAAAATCAGATCAACCTAGCCATATTCCTTGATGTAGAGACTAGCATTACTCCTTTGTTCTATTATTATTGTATAAGTCTAGCTGAGTACTTGTGTACTCACGCTGCATCTTTTAGGTGAGGACAACGACGACATTGATGTGGTCTACTATTATCCCGCCGAGGGTGGCGAGGATAATGTGTAGTTAAAGTTATGCTTTATCCCCAGTCGGTTGCCCTATGGTATGGGTATGGCGTCACTGGTTTTACCCTTGATGTTTATATTTTTTCGCTGCTATCTTTTGTGTCACTTTGTGATGAATTAGGGTGTGAACCCTCTATGTAATATATATATAACCCTGCTACTCGTTTACCCATATTTAGAGTACTTGTGATATCTATCAATTGCTTGCGATGAAAGTGGAAAGCTAGTCGTTTTCATGGGGACTAGCTGAACATGAGTATGAGTTATGTAGAATTGAGATGGTTGGAGGATAGCTATTGTGGTTCGAGTCCTCTGGGGTACGTATCGTGTTTGGTCGCCACCATCAAGTGATTTGATGGGCGTATGACGGGAAGGACTGGCAAGCTATCCTTATGATTATCTATTTTGTACACTTCTCGGCATTTTGGATTTGTATTATGAACGGGTAAATATTATGGTAAGGCTGTGATGAGGATGGATGGTTACCGTACTTAATTGGGTTTTATTCGAGATCCCATCCATCTAGATAGTTCGCGTTGTCATAATAATTATTCTCTATAATGCACTTTCGGGGTGCCCACATTGCCCATCAATAGCTATCAAAATATTTATTTTAAAAGAAAAAATCATATGGATATATTTTTTCTTTATAAATACTTATATTATAATTTTGTTAGATATTATTGTTATATTCTAATAGAAAAATAGTGGTCAAGGATGCATATTAAAGGCCGAATTAAATTGATAACTATGTATTTAAATACGGATATAGTAAAAATACCATATTGACTTATTCTATTTTTTTAATATATTACGCCGTTGACTTTTATCGCGATTTGTGATGTTTCACCATTCGTCTTATTTAAAAAATTAGTGCAACTATAAAGAATATGAGTTATGCTTAAAGTTTCTTTAGTGATAATTCAAGTCACGATAAAATAAATTATACTTACTTATATTTTTTTAAATAAGACGAATGGTCAAACGTTGTGTTAAAAATCAACGACGTTATCTGTTGAAAAACAGAGGGAGTATGTTTCACGTACGGTAAATATTTAGTAGAAGTTTTCTACGGGCAAAGTTTGCATAGCAAGTACGGAGTACAGAGTAAATTGAAACGGATGAACTAATTTTTGAGACCTTTGAACACTGAAAAATTTCTTTTTGGGGCTAAGGGCATGCCTGGACTAGGCCATGCCAGTAGTCCATCACCTGGTCGTGCTTGCTCGCATTGAAGGCCAGCACGTACGGAGCCATCGCGTTTTCAATGGGCCGCATCTGGGTTAAGTAATAATTGAGCCCAAATAGACAGTAGGATGGGCTAGAATGCCCGCATCCCCGTACGTGCAAGACCTTGGGCCAGCCTTGTCAAAATCTATGGGCCATCGTCGCTTTCGCCACTTGTTCGCACGTTCGCTTTCCCATTAAAAATAAAGCTCTTATTACTTTTGCTACTTCCTCCCCACACAAAAAGTGAATTAATGGAGGACCATATATACGTCAGTACGCCGCTATGGCTCGTTTGACTTGTCAGATTATTAAGTTACCAGTGTGTACGGCATGAGACCGACCAGCAGTACTTAGGGAAAAACATTGCACATGCAGTTAATCGATCGGTGGATTATATCAGCTAGTTCCATATTAACATCAATCTTGATCCACTGGGCTGGACCAAATTAATCGAAACTGTCGTTATCTGTTCAACCTAGGCGCTAGCGTTTATATATATACAATCCAGGTAAATTAAATGTGCATCATCACCTATAAGATATGTGTAAAAAACATATAATTAACCACATGTGGAGGTAGGCCGTAATCCCTTCGGCTAGCCCAAGATCAAAGCACCGAGCCAAGAGCCCGAGGAACAGACGAAGAGCCGGCGTACTGGGTGAAGCTTTAAAGCACTGAGCAAAGAGCCCAATAAAAAAGCAGAACCAAGGACACCAAGCGAAGGGCCTGATGAACAGGATTGCTAATAGGCGAGCGTGTGTTTTGAATGAACGCTTTCTTTCCTCTTTTAGATCTACTATTCCTTTTCCTTTTCAATTCACACTGCTTCACCGAGATGGGAAAGTCCGAGAGAGTTATGGGCTCACGGCCATCGGAAAAGCTCCTGGGTGCTGCCCCTATGCGCACAGTAAAAAAATAAAAAATTGAAAAAAATATTAAAAAAATCGAGTGAACTTTATACCACTAATTTAAAACTTTCAACTTTAATTTTGAAACTTTTAATTTAATTTTTGAAACTTTCAACTCAAATTTAAAAATTATCAACTAAGAATTTAAAAAAATATAATCAAATTTTGAAATTTTCAATCCAAAATTTGAAAGTTTTAATTAGATTTTCAAAACTTTCAACTAAAATCTAAAAACTTTTAACTTTGCTTATTTATGTATTATTTTATAATTAAAATTATTAAATACCAATGATGGTGATTAGAGAGGTGATTAGCGCTTAAAGCGTACGGACGGCTGTGGTGCGCGCGGGTTGGCCAACCCACGCGCGCGACAGCCACGCCCCCTGCTAAACAGGCAAAGTCCAGCAGGGTGACGAACGGCCTGTCAACGCCATCTCAGCCCAAGAGGGCAGGAGACCCATTAAGGAGATGACCCATCTAAGAACCCAGCATAACTCATGAGGGCTTGTATTTATAAAAAAACATAGGTACCCTCGTAACTGTCCTTATCAAAGGGCCAGGATGTAATACCATCTGTAAGTAAAATCTTAGGACCTCTAAGTAAAACTCTAGATCTATAAATAGGCCTCTAGAGCACTGTAATGTTAGAGTTTTTTAAGATTCAGTACAGAGATTTATTTTCTTTGTCTATACTTAGAGATCATTGTTGTTTTGTTTGACAACAGATATATATGGTAAAAAAATGATGAAGTCAATTCACTAGTTTGGATTGATTCTTATACTCCCTCCGTCCACAAATATAAGCTACTTTGACTAGTACTATCTATAAAAATAAATTATTTCAAAGAAAACGAATTACATACTATAATAGTTTGTTTAATGATAAATCTAATAATATCATTTTTATGTTATTAATCTTTATATTTTTTCTATTAACGATCAAAGTTAAAAAGGTTTGACTTGATACTATTGTAAAAATGTTTATATTTATGCACATAGGGAGTACAGTATATACACTTTGCATGCTTTAATCAAAACCTACGTCGTTCCGGCGTGTCGTTTCGATAAAAGCATTAATTGAAAATGTTTCCCGTGTCTTGGGCAGAGTCCTCCCCATTTTCCTGTGGGGATCTCATATGTGTACAAATTATGAAAGGATTTTATTATCGAGGCACTTGTTCAAGTTGCATATAAATTACTTGCAAAAAATAAGTTGCACATAAATTAACACCACCTTTTGTTGATTCACGGGCTTCATCGTCCGTACGTCTCGCCTGCTCTGAATGGGAGGATTAATGCACTGCAATACTCAAGGAAAAAAACAGTTACAGCTAATAATACTGGCTGGTAATTAATATAGGCAAGTTTTGGTCATGCATGCATGCTGGTATACATGTATATTGAAAAAAAAAGTATTTCTAAACTAAACTGTGCAGGTGTCTTCTCTGGTTCTCAACAATTTGGTCACCGTTTCAGAACTCAGTCAAAGTTCAGCCAAAGTTTTGACATGCCACAGAAACTGTGAGCCATCAAACCATTGACATATAAAGTCAAATGCCATGCCATCCTAGAAAACAAATTCAAGCATGACCAAATGAAGGAACAAGTTACCAACAAGCGACCTGACCACCAATTAGGTGCAGAGATTTGTTTAAACAAATATTAGTTCCTTAATTATTACTAACTCCAGCTGCATCGGCCAAAGAGGAAGCTGGCGTATCTATCCATTGTGTGTCGAGAGGTCTCGAGGAGGATGAAGGCGAACCTTCCCATACCCAAGAAAGCCAAAACTGCCTCCAATTAGATCTATACTTTTAATATTTGCTTTCTTTTTTATGCAAGCAATGCAGAGTCCTCTGACCAACATGGACCAAACGATTCCACACCGTGGTGGCCACGCGCCAATTGCTTATTTTATGCATGGAATGGTTTAATAAACTCCACCACTGACGTTTGATGGGTCCGCACCAGCTGTTATTATATATGCCATCTAATTAACTATCTCCTATCCATGGCTGACTGATTTTAACCAATCATAAATCAAAAAGATTTTAGACGATATATTATATGGGATATACAAATTAAGATAGTACAACAATTAGTAAAAAGTGTAATATTTTGTAATTTTACTTGTATTTATACAGCCTTAATTGGGACATAAGTTCCTAGACTCACAACAAATATCGATCGATCGATCTTCACTAGGGATATCTGACTTTTAAAAGAACAATCTTTAGCGCAGATCTTCCACATGGACGACTACAATTTTTACATATATTGTTTCCAAGACAATTCTAAACATATTGTAATATCATATTCGTGGATTTCTTTATATTGTTCTACCATATGTTGATTCTAGATTAGTATATGCTGCCGTTCTTTTCTACCTTTTCTACATCCTGCCACACTTTGATCCTCCCCTCTTTCCACTTAGGCACCTTGATGTTTATACAGAAACCTCACTTTCAACTCAAAATCACAAGAGACTTCAATTCTATTGCTCAATTGGTGGGTTGAATGATTCAAGCCTCAATTGGCACTACTACAGAACAACACATTCATGCTGCCCTATCAATACCTGTTGGAAAAAATCCAGCATTGATAGAGGATTTCCTATCCATCCACCCGGTCTGCGTCCTTTCGAACCGGCACAGGTGAGTGCCTCATCAGTGCCGGATTGAGCCGTGAACCAGCACTGATAAGAATTTTTGGCGGTAAAATTTTTAATTTTTGAACGAGGTCATCAATGTCTGTTCTAGTTACGAATCGGCACAGATGACCTCAACCATATTAGTATTGGTTTTTAATATGAATCTAACATTTTTATACGAACTCGGATGGAGATAAACTTTATATAAAAATTGTAGCTCTTGATAAGATCTACAATTTTGTAGTTGATAACTTTTTTCATTTGACATCATTTGCTCAAATATATGTTTTAAATCTCAGATATGAAGGGTCAAAAGAAAAATATCCATAGCCAAACAAAATTGATTTGTAGGTGAGTTGGTAAGGGTAGAAGTACGAGAGAGGGAGGTTTGGAGTTCAAATCCCACCATGATAGTAGTTGGGACCATATATTTACGGTTAAGGATGATAATAGTATATGAAAATATTTTTTTTCGTTTTTCATCCCAAATTTTGAATTTGGGTCCTACTATCAGTGTTGGTTCATGGTTAGAACCGGCACTGATAACCTCCCCCCCCCAAATCAGTGCCTCTTTTATAGTGCCGGTTCAATAACCTGCACTGATGCTCGTTTTAAATCGGTACTGATGACGATTTCTGTTGTAGTGTGGTTAAGGTAACGAAGATATGACAACTTAGATTTCAGTGATTTCACTCTCCTAGGGTGATGGATCTCGGCATATAGAGGAGGTGGCATCAATGAGGAGCTTTCCCCCTCTTGGTTGAACACGGAATTCATGTGTCATAAATAGAGATTAAAATGAATATTGCAATTTGATCACCTATATCTAGTACTACACACACCGATGGAGTCATATTACTTGCAAAATAATATTTGGTGAGGGTAGTTTAGTGCTGTGTGTATGAAATTATACATGTAAATGAAATAGACACGAGAGTCCTTGTCCTCCTAAGGCCCACCTGGCAGTCTCAATTCCAATGCCATTTGAATTTGGAGCTATATATTTAGACATGTGTGTATGTATATCTCCACAGCATGCAACTGATAGTGTCTAGTAGCTACTATATAAGTTTAGAGAAGTACTAGAAGAGGGGTTAAAAAATTGTTGAAATGAAGGTTCTTGCATTATGCCAGCTGTCAAAAAGTGATAGTACCAATTCTCCTAAACAATGTTGGATGCATAATCTTACTTTAAATCCCTCCTCAACTGATCAATCTGATCCGCCTAGCTAGATTAGCCATCACGCTTAATTAATTGACTGGTCTTGCCTATGTAAAAAAGAGATCCTTAGTGCTTATACTAATAGAGAATTACACCTTACCCAACCTTGCTAGCTGGTCGGATCAGAAAGCTTTTAACAGTACAAATATATTGGACTAAAACAACGATACAACAAAGTTTGGGCAATATATAATTAAAAATGTTTTATTCTATTAGAGGTATAGTAAACTCTCATGTTTTAAGCATGTCATGTATTGGGTTGCAATTTAAGGTTTGTGCGGGTTGCAACTCTCTGCATCTTTACTTTTGGCATGGTCCTCATAGCCTCATGTTTTTCCGAGCAAGCATGATGAACAATACTATGACCAAACCTATCTAAACTTTCTATATATGCATGCTAGCTATTCCATGTTGTCCTACAAAACATGTTATTATTAGGGCCACTGCTAGTAGGCTTGTCGTTCGGCGGTGGCAGACTAAAAAAGTTTTAAATGCTAGAAAAACATAACTATAGTTAATATATATGTACTATAAAAATTCTATTTTAATTTTTGTAAATTACATATAGTTTTAATGGATCGTCCGTTGATGAGCCTAGTGGCCATTGGGGTTGCCAGATGATGGATCCGTTAGTGGGTACTACACATAAGTTGAGCCAATTAAAGAGGTTAGGCCCGAACCTTGAGTGTTGGGACGTAAACCCTCACCCCTCACAATTGAAATAAACTCTAATTATTACCTTATGTTGTCAAAGATATATATAAAAGTTTGCGCAATCTTCCACTGCACACTTGCTCCATGTTTAGTTGTATATATGTTGAAAAATTTTGTTGTTTGTTTGATGGTCAGAGGGCCATATACGTACATGTCTCAGGAAAAAATACATATGTGTATTAATACCAATAAAATTAGTAATAAAATTTTCCAAACCTTTAATAGAACGTTGAAAACTAGATAGAGCAAAAGAATAACACAAATGTGAATAGTATTTCCTCCATTCTAAATTAAAGTAGATGCAGGTCATATGCATATATTCACATGTTGAAATCTTTGACACACTATATATGCAAAAATACTATGATTCGATATGCGAAAATGACATTATATATATTGAGATCTGTCATGCAAGTCATTCTTTTACACATATAAATAGTTCTTTTAATCTCCACCATCTCGAAAACACACATGTGCATGCTTCTCTCTGTTGATTCTATTGCATATATAATTTCAGATATTCAAGCACATGGCAACTTATAACACTGTAATTATGCAACTGACCGCCCAGCTGCTACGTGATACACGACATTACCATTGGCCTATGAAACGAGCGTGTGGCTCTTGTCCACTAATTAATCGAGCATCTATCCGGGTTAGGTCATTTTTTCCTCGTGCGAATTAAAATTTAAAGACTAAGCGTTTTAACTTTGTGTGGAGAAAATTACTCCCCAGAATTAAAGTACAAGTATAATTTGCTTGTTCTTCTTTTCCCTCAAACTCCCTAGTATTATTGCCTGGCACTCTTATAGGTTGTGCCCTTCATCCATAGAGAATTAGAGAGAAATACCGATGTCGGCCGTAATATTTGTACCTAACTTAAGAAGACCATACTATATATACTGATCCAGCTGGATACGTACGTCCAGTAGTTTTTCATTTATCGTGTGAGTGCATGCCAAATAATCTTGCACTGAAAACTGCTTTCGACGATGTCCAAGATATATACAATAATGTCTGCATCGGAAGGTGGATTTTTGTCCCTCAAGAGAATATCCTCTCATTTTTATGTCAACCAAAAAGTCACCATTTTTTTAAACAATGGTAAAATAAATCAGTGTGAGATATGTTGCTACACAAACATGCAAGTTTAAAATTTTGACCTATAGAGGTTGAAATAAAAATAAAAATATTTATAGCACTCACTATTCACAATCATATTTGTTATTTTTTTCCAAGAGTTATACGTCGAATTTAAAGAGCAACATAAGTCACATTAGTCTATCTTACCAGTTTTTAAAAAAATTTTGATGACTTTTTGGGTAACAGCAAAAGGAGGGAATATTCCGGGTAAAAAAGACTATCCTGCATCAAATTTATTGTAGTAGCTAGCAGTATAAAATAGTTGGTGATGCAGTACCATTGGAGAGATACTTAATTAACTAGTTGGCAAATTGTCTAAACAAAGCTTTATGCGCTTCATTTCAGTCTTGTTCTCCTGCTTGGAGGTGATCAAACCCTAGCTAACCTTTCCATTTTTATTGTGCAATTTGGCCTCCCATTCCGCATACTTTTGCCATATACATTGAACCTCTCCCTGTGGGGGCGCCGGATGCACCAAGAAATTTAAAAGGTCTCTCTCTTTGTTTGCTTCTCTCTCAGCAAGCTAGACACAAACCAATGCAAGTAAAGGCTTGTTTTTCTTTCTCAGCTGCTTGTGCATCTATATACTGTGTGCACACACATTAAGGTGGACAAAGAATCCTCGCCAAAAAAAAAAAGGGGACATAGAAGAACTAGATAAGGTCCATGTGCATCGCATAGGTACAGTCAGATCGAACTCTTTTCAAGTTCCAACTTCTGTGAACCCCTTTACCTCGGAGGAAAATTTTCTAGTACTACTTTGGGGTTTTCTTTGCCATTTTTTCATCTA
Organism: Oryza meyeriana var. granulata; assembly: GCA_003991445.1. Lineage (NCBI taxonomy): Eukaryota > Viridiplantae > Streptophyta > Magnoliopsida > Poales > Poaceae > Oryza > Oryza meyeriana. The sequence goes on along the minus strand of RYFJ01001707.1, from coordinate 186,876 downwards.
CAAGAAATCTACACAAGCACAAGTATTAAGTCAAAATCTCCTAGAACTAAATAAGCTAGCTGATCATATTAATTGTTGAAAAATTAGATATTTTTGCAAGTGGAACAAACATTTTTAATATGTATAAAAATTTGGACGTCATTAATTTGGTAACTAATTTATCAGAAAAATTAGATATTTTTGCAACGCGGAACAAATATTCATCTGATTAAGTGTGGGCATCCTAGTTGATTTAGTCTTCCATCATATATACACATGAACTTAATAATTAGCTGTAGCTTCTGTTGAAACCATGTCCGGTTTTTGCATTATCTAAAAAGTATACACATGAACTCAGAATGGTTAAGTTAACAGACTAATTCGTCTATATAGTTCCTCTTATCATAAATAACATGCATGCACTTATGCATGACGTAGACAAATCCTTCAGGTGCTATATATCGGTATTTTTAAGTCACGCAAGCATACATCAAACTCTCTATACATGGACATATTGATCTCAAACTAAAAGGATGAAAAGAGAAAAATGAATATGACAGTATGGAAAGAAAACAAAAGGATGGAAGATTATTACATTGATGTCTCCAAAATTGGAAGACATCAAAGACATTAGCTCCTATGGATTAACACCTAATTAATTAACACTTACGAACGTCAAAAGACCCCTCTGATCCATATATTTCTATCGGTATGTTCATTGGAAATTTGATCATATATAGGTATATATTGATCGATCGGTCATTGAGCTGCTACAGAAGTTGAGATCGCCAAGCCGAGCTCCACCGGCTTCTCCTTCCGATCATGTTGGCTGCCGTCACTGTCCGCCGGCTCGGTCTTTTGCACCGGCGGAGGCAGACCTAATGTGAGGTCTAGTCCGGCATCGTGCACGTGCACCGCGGTTGCTCTCGGCTCCGGCTCCCACTGGCTGACATGAGAGACATGAGAGCCATCAACGGTGTCAGTCGTGTCGTTGCTGTGATCTTCGCTCTCCGGCGGCACGGCGTCGTGGCTCGCCGACTCGTGGCTCAGTGCACCCGGCGCCCAGTTAAGCGGCTGCGCCTGCCTTATCACGTCGACGGCCATGGCTGCAGCGGGCTTGGAGAAGACGAGTTCGAAGGAAGAGACGTCGGACCTGTGGGCGGCGCCGCCGGGTCTCTTGAACTTGGCGCGCGAGCTGTTGTCCAGGTGATGGAGGTCGGCACCTGGGCCGGCGTGGTAGCCTCTCCGGCCGACATGGCGAATGTCGCACGTTGGGAGCGGGGGGACGGCCGTGGAGGACGGCGGCGGCTGCGCGATGGGCATGCCGCGGAGGACCGACTCGACGGCGGACTGACAGAGCTGCCAGTTCCCGGACCAGAGGAGGCCGACGGATCCGTACACCGGGTTCAGCATACGGCCGCAGGCCTCGTACAGCAGTGAACGGAATATGGCTGCACGCACACGAATACAAGCTAAGTCCATAGAACGAATCGAAGCTACTCCGGCCGGCCATGGCCATGGAAGACAAGTAGGCAGAGCTACCTAGTTAGCTTAGTTATGAGTGCAAGCACGTACCAGGACGGACGTGTTCGGGCCCGGCGGTGATGAGGTTGATGAGTCCGGCGCGGCCGTAGAACTTGGCGAGGAAGACGGTGGCGTTGGCCTGCGCATCAGGGCTGCGAATCCACTGCAGGCAGGGGCGTATGGCACAGTTGTCACTGCACCCCTTGCGCAGCACGCGGCACCCGTTGCAGCTCATCCGCATCGTCCTAGCAAGCCGGAGAGGAAGGAGACGACGGCGACCGGTAATCAGCGGGTGAGCAATGCAAGCAAGCAGCTAACCAGCTAGCTAGCCAGTGGGCCGAGCTAGAGGTAGAAGGAAATGGTGGGTGTGTGGCCGGAGAGGCGGAGGATTCGGTGTATATAAAGCGCTGGGAGGTGGAGCCGTGGGTTCCCGGCACCGGACTGGAATGCCTCCGGTTTCTCTGGGAGTGGAAAGCTGGTTTTCGCCTACATGTGATGTTACCCTAATGCCCCTGGCTGTTCTCTAAGCTAAATCTAAACTTCACTTATGTAGATAAACTAGGTATATGGTGATCGATCAGGCTGACCAAATTGGTCCTAGGTTGAATTAACACATGTTGGAGTTGAATATGTATTGTGTACTTGCCTCAAAAAGAAAGGGATCCGACAGAAGGTTCCGACTAATTAGAAACCCGGTATACGGAGGGAAAAAAAAATGTCCTGTGTACTCCATTCAAGCTATACTGCTGCTGCATGCTGACCTAGCTAGGCATATATGGCATGAAAACCACCTCAGTGTAGCTAACAGAAAACTAAATAGATAAAGTGTAACGACTCCGGAAGGAAGCTTAATTAACTATCTCATTATCAGCCATGGTTTTGTCGAATCATCAGTTACTCCCGACCATTTGGTTGGTTTTGACGGTTTCTCCGCGAGGAATAACATGCGTGTTTGATTTTTTTTTAATGTCCCATCTATTTTTTCTATTTTACAAGAAAAAGCCACCATGTCGAAAATTCCAATAGTAATCTAACTACGTCGACTCTCTCTCTATTCTAGGAGTAATTGATATGATGTTGTAGGATTAGTTTGCTCCAGGAACGACGACAAATCTAAGATAATAATTAGAGCTTGATAGCGCCAGACTTGTCTCTTTAGTCCCTTTTAAGATCCTATTAAAAAGTATGAAAATTGTGAAGATACAAAGCAAGATGGCTTGACTAATTCTTGGCTTCGCCCTTGGTTTGCTCCTCCAAAGAGCTAACATGCCTCAGTTAGGACGTGTTTATCTTAGATAACTCCTCGGAGGAGGATTTCTTGCTCCCACTGCAGCTTCAACTGTTGTTTGTACTGCTCCATTTCCAAGTTCTGCTCATCCTTAATTGGATTTAATTGGTCTGTGCTTGATCTATATTATCTGTCTTTCCTCAAGAGAGAGAATATTAATTTTGATATTGTTAGTCCCTTGCAACACACTTATTTGACCATCTGAATTTTCCTGGTTATTTGTTATTAGATAAATTCCTTGTTTGTGTTATTTTGGGCATTAACATGGACTCATATACATACACCTGTGTTAGGTCATTAATTACTTTCATATAGTTGTATATGTTTCTACCTAGGAAATACTAAATAAAACGACACAACAATATATATTTTTAATGAGAAACCTAAAAATCATTTTCTTTTGAGAAAACTAAAACATTTTGTCACACTCCGCCCTGACATCACCTACGGTGACACTAGAGAAGTGACACCAGAGAGGATATGCCACATGAGATCGGCGTGAACTATAACTCCCACAGAACCGCGATGCTGATACCAATCTCAGAAAATCTTATTGGTACCCGCGGTCAACCGAGATGCATCATTGCAATCCTTATAATAGATTATATCTTTACAACTTGCAACTTCGAGTAAACCCTAAGAAGCAATCTTCAAATAGAACAGTAACAATGAAACGACGGCGCAGCTAGAACCCAAACTCAACTCAAACATCGAGAAAAATGATAAATCCAACGTATGAATATTATTGGTACTATTCACACATGAATTTATCCTTTTTGTTTCTCAATGTGTAGGTTGATTTTGAAGTTAATGTTTTGTGGAGTGATAGATGTCACTATATCCTATATTTTTTTGTGCGCTAGGGGGGCAGATTAATCGAGCAAGAAGCAAAGGAGGTGTTTAGGTCAAGTCATGGATGAAACTTCTGCACAGCAAGACTGGAAGGCTAAGAAAGAGTAATGGCTTCAAGTTGGCTTTCTGATGCCGAGATTGTTTTTTTTTGCTTTTAGCTCAAATTCCTGCTACTAGTTGTCTAGTGTAGTGTTAGTTGCTGCTTGAGGGGCTAGGAGTTCTAACTTTTGGTCTGTTTTGGCTTGTTCTTGGTATGTTTAGACCAATGTTTTAGAGATACTTTGGTGGCCCTAGGAATCACTCTTGGGGATCCTTGAGGTTTGGTGGATGGTTAATCTGTAAACGTTTGATATTGTTTCCTTAATGGAAATTGGGGTAACCATTCCCCCTTTCAAAAAAAACATAAATAGAAAAAACACATGATTTTGGTAGGAATGCATATGAAAAACAGAGGATTACAAAACATAGGAAAAATACAAGAATACTCGTTTGAATAGAGCATAGGAAAAACACAGGAATTAGATGAGAGAGATACTTATAGGAAATTTTCCAAGAGGTTTGAGCTCTTGCTAACTTTCCTCGAAAACCTACTTAGATTGAGCCATTTCTAGAGAATTTCGTAGGATTTGGAAAGTTCCAATTCATTTGTTTTAAAGGAACAAATAGGAAAATTTTCTATAGGATTAGAATCCTACAAAATTCTTCCACAAATCCTTTGTTTCAAAGGAGGCCTTAATGTTTTTAGAATCTTTTTGCAATGATTTGCATTGAATTTGGCTGAAAAAGGTATAAAGGGGATGTCCACTTGAGGGATTAGAATCCGTTTCGAGCAACATGAGCTCTAGATAAAAGGGGATGACCACAATGAGATGCAAATGTTGACGATCCAATCTCACCGTCATTGGCTTGCATGGGATAGTACAAACTAACATCATATAATACTTCTACAACAACATGGTATCATGCATGCATTAGTTACAGCATTAAGTAGCAGGCAAGGGCAATTAGGGCAAGCAACCCTAAGGATAACGTATGCAACATGGGGGTACTACATGAAGACGTACGCTTATACTAATTACAAATCCGGTGCGTGTGGGGGACACATGACAGCGCGTGGCCTGGCGCCCATGGCCGGCGGTGGTTGTCAGCGTCAGAGCGATCGAGCTAGGCCGCGCCGGCGAATCGCAACGCCCGTTTCCCGGATTTGGCGCGCACGGGGCGGGAGGAGGCGGCCCCCAGCGACCTGGGGCCCCGTGGTACGTACGAAACCATCCGTCGATCGAGGTGTGGCCCCCATGCACTGGCTGCTGATTGGTGGAGGCGGTCGTCGTCGTCGTCTTCCTCCTCGCGCACACCCACATCTGTGGGCGCCCGAGATGTTTTCCATGGGCGGTTTTGCTAAGCTCTCCGTCCGGCCACCACCTGCTCCTAGCTTGTTTAATCCAATCTCCAACCTTTTTTTTTCGATCCAACTTGGTAGGAGGGAGCGAGACTCTCTGCCGTGTAAGTCATATCTTATGTATTTGTGGGGGATAGCAGCTGCTACCATGCATGCATCTGGCGCCCAAATGCATGCCTGCTTAGCTAGCTAGATAGCTCTTCGAATCATGATCCAATTTTACGTGCGTTTCGGTTTGGCACGTTTATTTTATGTTGGGAATCAAGCTAACCTAGCTAGTAACTAGCTAGATAGGCCAACGACAGTTTAGGTTGAGAGCTCACATCACCGGCAAGTGGAAGCCCTAATTCGTACACTTACATGTGTGTCTGTGTTTAGCTTGTAAGAAATTGAGGGGTCCCCGTCCGTCATGCATCTCCATTGGGGAAGAAGGAAATTCGTGGAAGGATATGGAGCAGCTAGAGTGCAACTTAAAATGGAGAATCCTAGGAGCAGTATTCGTTAATTTCTGATCATATTTAATATTGTTCCCCATAATTAACAATACCAAATATTTTCCTTTTGTGCTTGCACACTCTTATGTATAACAATAATGTATGTCAATGTCGAGTTCTTGCTAGCTAGCTTCAAGTGGTGCTCCCCACTCCCGGTTGCATGTATCAAAATAATAAAAAGACCATGTTTAATTCACAGTGTTGTTTTCACTTACCTCACCAGGCTTCATTTCGTGCTTTCGTTGATCTAAACAAAATATGACCATATTTATAAATATAGCTAATTTACTGTAGTTTTTACCGTTGTTTAATAAATACAGCTATTATTAAAAAACTATATTCAAGATGTTAATCCATCAATACATCATGAAAAAAAAAACAGCCAAACTTCTAAAACCACCAGTAGTAATACAAGAGAGAGGGTGCATGTGATTCGATCCGTTTAAGATTCCCGAGCCTCATTGTTGGGCATTTTAGGTCATCAGGCAGTGAATCCAAACCTTGCTGAAAGCTCCATCAGGAAAGAAATTGGTAGTTAATTTTTGTTGTACGACACAAGAGCAAGTGGTGGTGTCAGATTATTATAAGACACACACATCAGAAACAATGAACCAAGTGTAGTACGTACGTACGTATACTACCCCTCATATTGACCCAGAGGCAATGTTTTTGTGGTACTAGTACTGCATCAATCGGCCACTTGCAGAGATTAATTAGCAAGGAAGTTGCTGTAGATATAATAAGTTTGTTATGACTAGACAGGTACGGCGTACTTAGGGAAATTGGGAAAGAGATCAAGATGCCAAAGGGGGTTCAGACTAAGAAGAATATGGCAGACTGGCTCTGCAAATTAAGTGGAACGACTGTTGCTTCTCCGCATCCCCCACCATGCAGGCATGCTTTTTGTTAATCAGATTTTATTTGTTCGCATCCGACGTACTGTTCAATTGCAGCACAGAGCGTTTCAGAACTTTTGCTGCTAGACCCTGATCACTATATTTGCTAGCTTTATTATCTGATGAAAGCTTTCATATGGTTCCGTTACGTTTGAGCTCCTTCATTTTAGGGTATTTTTCTAGTTAAATCTGAAGAGCTTGGTTTCACTGATTAAGTGAAATAGTCCTTTTTAGAGTACAATGGAGGTGAATATACATGCTCAACCATCAACAAATATTTACCGCACAACATATGCATATATACTCTACCGGCACTTTAAATTTATGAAGGGTCTACACAATAGGCCTCGTGGAGCATGGACACATGCTATCTCGTTGAATATACTAGTAGGGATAGATCCAGCGTAGAGGTTGTGAGGACTCTAGCCTCCCTATCCGTTGGATCCCCATGGAGAGCAAGGAGAGAAAGGAGGGAGAAGAAGAGGGGAGGAGGAAGAAGATGAGGGGCTGGAGGAAGAAGAAGGCCATGAGCCTCCTCTATTCAAAAGCTACATCCGTCTCTCATATTAGGGTATTAAATAAAATAGCTTTCACTAGCTTAGATGATATTTTATATATAATTTTCAGGATATATTTTGAGGGTCCACATTACTTATATTTGCCTGATTACAAAAAAAAAAACCTATAGAACGGACTATTTTTTTTGGAAACTCGGTGCACATTCATGTACATGGAAGCCAAATATTGGAAAAATACAGAAACGTATATATGTAACATATCCCAAGTTCAACTTTCATAATGCTTCGTACTTCTCAAGTTCTTGTAATTAGGTCGACCCACATGGTGATGCCTCATTGTACGTATACGTTAGAACATCACCAGCATGTTGCAATTTTTTGCCATTAAATAAATTAAAAGGAAAATTTCATCAAAGTCCCTTTCTTGATTTGATCTGACTAGTTTAAGTTTCTGAAGCGTGAGACCTTGCGTTGGGCTAATGGTACTGAATAGCTTACATATTTATTAGGAGAAATTAGCTAGAACGGTAAAAGGCATAGGGAAAATAAACAAAACAATCTAGCTATATCTTCTCCCTAATATTTGTGACTCCACTGTTCAATATGCATGAGCTGTGAAACGTGAGTGAATCTCTCGCATGGTATATACATGCATGCATCATTCCATCATGTCGAAAGAAATTAAAAAAAAAACAAAGGCCCATGGTTTTGGGTCATCTTGTTCGTAGCCTCAAGGTCAGCTAAAACATACTCCCTCTGTCTCATAATACAAAAATTTAGTACTGGATATGACACATCTTAGTACTAAGATATGTCATATTCATTACTAGATTTTTTTTATTTTAAGACGAAGGAAGTACGAGGCATCAATCTATAGAATTCAGGATCCTTGCATTATTCCACGAGTGTTGCCTACTGTTTTGCAACATTTCCATGACGAATTCTCAGTGACATTTCGTGTTGAATGAATAATATCATAAAACTCATGAGAGACGAATTAATTAACCAGCCAGAACTTCGTTTAGATCCTTACCACTAACTAAAAATATTTGAATAGTCTGCTGTTAGTAGCCGCATCTAACATAAGGATTAAACAAACTTTCGATCTCTGCATTCATTGCAACATGGAATAAAGAAGAACAATGCACAAAGAGAGGAGCCATTAGATAAATCAAAGACTTCTAGACCCAGGTTAATTTAAAAGCTAGCCAGGCAAGCACAATTATATACTACTGTGCAAACTTGCAACCGCGCGCTCAAGAATCTGAGAGCAGAAAAATTGTATGACTATGTCGGACGCTCATAAACTTTGCATGTATAGTTTTTGTACTTACGTGTATCTTCATAGCTCATCAATGACATAATCCTCGACCAATTTGGCATTTTATTTAATTAGCTAGGGCTCTCCCGACGAAGCTGTGTGCAAAAGTGCAATGCATCCGGACCCTCCTCCGGCCTAACATAATGGTGGTATTATATGTGCTGCCTTTATCAACCGCCCACTTAATTACGTTTTGTGACTTGCTACTAGTCAATGTGATTAATTCTGAATTTAGATATGTCGGATTAGATTAACGAGAAGGCGTGTGGTCTCCACGGAAATTGTTTCACGTACGCACGTCGCTGCTAAGACAAGGATGATCAACGAGCACTGTCATACAACCCTTTATCACTAACAGCTCCAATGCATCATCTCTAACGGGCCATTGAGTCATTACTATACTCTGAGGAGTAACATCTGTAACGGCCGAGCAGCTTCATCATTGATACATTCTGTCTCACTATATTTTGTCCAACAAGTATAGATCTTCATAAAACCTCTTCTTACAAAATGAGATTCTATATAAACTCTATTATCAAACAACCTCTCACTTCTACGGTCAATATATGGACAAGGCATATATTCGACTCCACTAATCGTATAATCTTAGCTCACACGATCACTGTACATCCAACCTCAATTCATCTGTAAAATTAAAGAAATTATACATTAAAAAACTAATTTAAGGTTCACAAATTCTTTTAATGAAAATATTTAAAATAAGAGGGATTTTAGTTGAGAATAGAGCAAAAATTCGCCCCCTCCACGCTACTAGCAATACTTGGTACAGTAGAATGGCCAGAAGTGAGCATTCAAGTGAACAGTTGGGGTAGTTATCTGTATGAAGGAGCTATCTGTAACTGCTCTCAAGGAGGAGCCGTTACAGGTAGGTACTTACCAGTGACGGCTCTTTGCTCCAAGAGTTATCTATAATGGTTGATTTACAGAGCCGTTATAGATGACTCGTTAGTGATGAAGGGTTCTGTAGTAGTGAAGCTTAATTTGGGTTAATTGTAGCTTACTTCCTTCGATCAAAAACATAATTTGTATTAGGTTGCGTTAGAACAAATATTGGACTAACAATTAATGATTACATTATTAGATACTTTATTATGATATAATTTTTATGATATAAAATTAATGTTATTAGATTCATATTCAAAAGTACTTATTATTATGCTTTTTATCCTAAAATGAGGTCCTAATAAGGTGTAACGCCCTAGCGTTTAGGCATAAATTTAATTTAATAAAAATCGTAAATTCGAAAACCGAGTTTTGTTTGTCTTTGTGCCGTGTGCCGAGATCTCATTCTCCTCTCGTCGGATCGATTTTGCATCCAACGATTACCCCTCTCTCGCTCCTGAGTTCCGATTCCGTGAAAATACACCGGCGATCGACTCTCTCTCTCTCCCCGGCAAATCGATTCCGAAAATGAACTCCGGAGTCCTTGAACCCCATTTAACCTTTGATAATTTAATTCTCTCTTTCTTCCAAATAATCCTCAAAACTACCAAAGTCAAATTCCTAAGTTAGTCCATCAAATAATTCCAAGGAAATCCATATCCTTAATCTGAGAAAATATGAAAACCTTCTGTTCATCTTGGGCTGAAACTCCTCCGGCCCGTTCCTGCTCTGTGCCTCCCCGGCGACGCCACGCGTCGATCCCCCGCTCCAGCGCTCGGCGACAACGGACACAAAAACGGTGCTTCATCATGCTCGTCCTGTTTCTCTCTTTCTCGCTCGCCGAACGCAGTCACCGATTCAAATCAGGGTGGCGACCTCGGATCCCCCTCGCTCCCGCCCACGCTCGGTCCACCATGGCCGACCGCCAGCCCCGCCGTCGTCAGCCCGACTGCCGCGGTGACCGTTCTGCCCCTGCGCCACTCCAAATCTTGTGAGCCGCCCTTTTCTTTTCGCCCGCGTCACCTCGGACCGCCACAAGACGACGAGCCGTGGAGCCGCTCCTCCACCCCGGCTCCGCCTCGGAATAGAAGGCCATAGCCCTCCTTTTCGTCTGCTAGCTCCTTTTTCCTCCCCAAGCCAAGCAGCGCTTAGCCATCGTTTGGCCACTACTGCCGACAGCAGAGGACGGCAATGACGCCGGCGACAGCCTCCGCTTGACCACCAGTGAGGAGCTCTTCCTTCTCCGTGATGCCAACCAAACTCTCCCTGGCTATAAATACCCCCTCCACCCTCTCGCTCATTTCTTCTCCACTCCCCATCGCCATCGCCGCACTTGAGCTGCCCCGGTGCCAAACGCCACAGCGCCTTCTCCTCGGCTCGTGACGGATCGCCGGTGAGGGAACGAGGATCACCATCGACGTCTCGGCCCTCTTCGCCCCGCCTCCCTCGCGCCGAGGCACGAACGATCACGTTCGTGCCGCCAGCATTCGTCACAGCGCTCTTCCCCTACGGTAGCCCCCGCTCTGTTTCATCCCCTCCGTTCTCCTCCTAGATCGCGTGGATGCCCGCTAGCCACCCCTAGGAGAGTTAGGCGCCCCATAGGCACCCTATCCACGGTCGCCGCCTTGCCGCCATGCCGGAGGATGTCGTCAGTCGAGTAGCGCCGCCCGCCGTCCTCTTCCTCTTCGGGAATCTCTTCGAGACCATGCCGAGACGCCCTCGATGCGCCGAATCGCCCTCCGAAGCTTCGAGGGCAAAGTACCCAAATGTGCGCCGCTTCTGTGGGTCCTCAAAATACTCCCTCAACCACCCGTTTCCGGCGGATCCGAACTGATGGTTTAACTCCCGGTGCTCTCCTCTCTCCGTCGGTGCCCGCGTCGCCGTCCTCTTCCCAGTGAATCCCTCCAACGAGCGCTGTCGCCGCTGGTCGTTCGATTGAGGCACTGTTCTTCTTCCTCCGCTCGCCGCTCGCGGCGAGGTGAATGCTGCTTGCCCTTGTCGCCGTGCGCGTGGCTCAGCGAGACCTAGTGTCTACATGTGGGCCCATCCCGAGCCGGAGTACCGTGGACCGCCGAGCACTCCCCGTCCACCGCTCGCCCGCGCATGTGCTTCGGTAAACCCGTCCTTCGTAGACCCGTCTCTGACCGTGGGCCCCACTTGCCTGATCTAGCCCACGCGCCAGGAGCAGTCTCATCGCACCGCACCAAGTCACCGACAGTGGGTCCCGCCGGTCGAGTTAGGCCCCACTTGTCAGAACCGCCACCCAGCCTAACCGGGCCGAGGCCAAACCAGCCCATCTACCCATGCCCGAATGCCGCCTCTGTCTCGGGCCGGCCCAAATTCCCAGCCTCCTCCTGTGCGCGCGCGCGTCTTAGCCAACCGATAGCTGGGCCCCACCCGGCAGTGGCCCAGCATGTAAAAACCAAAGAAAATCCTTTTAAGCCTTTTTCCAATATCACAGAAAATACTTAAACCTTCTAAAATCAATATATTTTTCTCCGTTCGTCTGTTTGACTCCGTTCCAGTTCCAGAAATTTTCTAAAAGTGAGATCTTTCCAATGGCACCCTTAGAAGTCTGTAATAGGGCTATTATACTAGTCTTTTTTATTGTTTTTCTTTCGTTACACATGTAGTTTTGGAACTCGAGGAGTCTTCGGACGCAGATTTCAAAGACGACACTGCAGGACTTCAGCAAGGCAAGTCACCTTTGATCATCTCAAACCCATAATTTCAGAACGAGTATTTTATTTGATAAATCGCATAAACTAGGTTACACTGCTATAATTTCTCGGCCGTGGTCACGAGACGACCGACGGGCCACCGACCCATTTGCTGCATGACTTCTTTGATTGATTGCGATTTCCTTAAACATCCTTGTCACCTCCCTTGACAGATCCCGGTATCCGTGCCAACGGACGTGGCACCGGTGATCGCCTATTAAATTTAAAAATGTCTACGATGGGTAAAATTTGGATTTATGAAATATTAGAAAACCCGACACCTGGGTCGGTGCCTTAAAAATAAAACGAATTGCGAAAACCGTGGTGCGGGGATCGTACCAGTGGGACGAGTCTCCCACACTGCAGCTAAGGACCGATCCCTTTGGAATTTCATCCGAATATACAACGGTACAACCACATGAGTGATATGGGACAACTCCTAGGGGAGTAACGAATCGCCTAGGGACGTCTTGCATGCCAATGGACCGTGGATCGTGCGGGAGGGCATCGGGGTTGCCTCTTGGGTTCCTGGTACAGCATGGTCGAGGACCTACCCTGTGAATGGTTGTGGATCCCTCCAGTTGGCATGGGGTAACCTGGGTGGACTCCAGAAACGCCTTATCATGAAAACCCCTAGTTGCCAGTCGTGTTCGATCAGTCGTGAGCTGGGTGATAGGGTAACTCGCGTCGTGTGGGTAAAGTGTACCCCCTCTACAGAGTTTTAAACTGTTTGAACAGCCGTACCCGCGGTCATGGGCGGATGTGAGGTGATTCCTTAGCGTAGTTTTGTTTGTCAACTTTTTGCGAAGGATGCTTGCGGATTGGGAATCCGATTTCGGAAATGGTATGATGCTGTCGATGATAGCTAGGCTATGGGCCCGATGATGCTGGATCAGCTAGGAGCTGGATCCCCGAGGCCAACTCTTAAGAGTTGTGCCAATTCAAAGATTCATACAAATCACTCTGATCCGGACGAGACTGCACCTTACCCTGATTATTGAGAAGCACACACTTAGACATTTCAGAAATGCAATTTAAATGAAACGAATTGTAAAACAATCAGCCATCTTTTGAAGTTTGCATTAACCATATAAGTTCATATGACTTGTTGAGTACGCTAGTACTCACCCTTACTCTATATATATGTATCTACCCCTCCCTCCATAGCTGGAAGACGAGCTGGATCCAACTGATGAGGAGTTCTTCCAAGAGCAGGCTGGCTTCGAGGAATTTTAGGGTTTCGGCTTAGTTCCCGAGTCGCGCTTGTGGCTTTGGGCTAGTTTCCGTTTTCCGCTCTTTTGCTAATGTATCATTGTGAACTCGAGGTATGTCCGCAGTTCCAACTTGAATGTAAGACTATGTCTATTAATAAAGATAAGTTATGCCATGATGGTTCCATCGCTTGTTGTGTTTGCACTATATTCCTGGGACTGGTACAGGTTTGCAAGTCAATTGCACGATCTGAACTCGTCCTTCGCGGAAGGTCGGTTTGGGGCGTGACATAAAGCATTTTTTGGTCAAGCCTTGTCCTAACAAAATTTAATATGTCTTATATTTTTAAATGGAATCACTGATCTGATCGAGATCAGCTTGACAACCAGCCGGCCAGGTTAACTAGCACGGCTTCCTATGATCCTCTTCTTTAGCAAATAGCAAAAGATTACAATTCTAGAATTCAAATTTTGTCTTAAAATAGATTGTCATTCTAGACTACTATTAGTTTCATCAATCACATGCATCCCGTTCAAATTTATCCTATCTTAACCCTAACTATCCTCTCAGTTTTATCCATCTCTCATTTAATAAAAACATCTAGGTTATTTTTCCTTCTTTTGTCGTCTTTCATCTCTTTAAAAAAAGTGACAAAACGGCCAAAATATTTTGGGACAAAACGATCTTTTTATTTTTTTTTAGACGTCTATGTAGTTATGTATGCTATGTACGTACGATGTATTATCAGCAAGGACGCAAACGGTCAAAAAAAATTCAGAAACAGACAAAAAAATATTTCGGGGAAAGTAAAAGTAGATATGCTCTTAAACAGTAAACCCATCTTGTTCAGGACAAAATCGAACTAAAAGTACATAGAACAAATCAAGCTGTCCAACAAATTTTGGTGGGGACCCCTCGATCGAGACAGAATCTCCTGGTGTTCATGGCACATTCCCCAATCAGATGGCCCGATCGATCGATTGGTAGAGATGCAATGCACCTAGTAAGTACTTGGATTCAGAGTGTACAGGGCGATCAACAACTGGATACCAATTTATTTATATATGCTTTAGCTGCAAATGATTCTAGGACACTTGGGATAAAACACTAGTTTTATTGGACAACTTGTGGCAAACTTGTGTGCAAGCTGCTGCTGCTGCTGGCTGAGTGCATATGCAAGTGTTCGTCATAGTTGGCATGATCTCATCCAGCTTGTAGTGGTGATTAATTATATTCAGTGCCTAATTATGCTTCAGGCTTTCCTAGTTGATCTCGGAAAATAATCTCTCCCTTCCACAAAGATTATATTTTTAAGCTTGGGCGACAAATTAATAGTTGAAGGTAAATAGCCAAAGTATTCCTCATTAATAAAAAAATTAGTATTATGAAATGATATAGCTAGGCAAGACAAAAGTAAGGAGTATTAAAAGGATAAGGGCTCCTTTGGATTGAAGGAAATTCAGAGGAATTTTGGAGGATTTTAATCCCTAGAAATTTTTCCTATGTGTTGTTTGGAATGAAGGACTTGAGGATGTTAAATTCCTATGGATTGCAATCCTATGCTCCAATTCTGTGGGAATATTTCACTGAGCTTAAACCATATTTATTTTTCCTATGAGAAGTCCAATGTACCTTCTCTTTTTGTCTCTCATATCTCTCTTGAATCCATCAAATTTGTTTGTTATTTTCCTATGAACTATCCAAAACACAATGGGATTCTGTAGTATGTGATACTTCAATCCTGCATTTTTTTCTATTACTGAGTTTTTATATTCTTGTGTTCTAAAAAAACCTAAAATTTATTGATTTACGGACCGAGTGGATGTAAAAAGATAGAAATGAACTCTTTTTTGGATAAAGTTAAGAGGTTAGAAATGAAATTTTTTTTGGTACCGAGGGAGTAGGATATATTGGGGGGAAAAGTTGGTTCCCATGGTTTCTTTTCTAACTCCTTTTGAGCCTAGATATCGTGCAACTTTAATTTGTCGTTGCTTGATTGAGAAATTTGACATGATAGAGAGCGTAAATTACGTTGTGTCACCGATCATCAGTCCACTGACAGCCAGTTAATTAATTACCGTTACGTATACGGCTCCGGTTTTCAATCGGTTGCTCGTTCCTGCCCAGTTCCAAGTCCAGTGGCTACAATTGTTGACGGCTTGAGTTTGATAATGAATTTCTATGTGGATCAAGTGCTTAATTATGTAGCGCTCTTGCTTCCATTCTTTGACAGTAACAGGTCAATTACTGCTGGTTTTAGAGCATGTTTAACTCGGTTAATTTTATAACTGAAACCCCAAAGTGCTTGTTGATTAATGATCGATGTTGATAAATTATTAAACTAATTAATTGGAGGTAGCAAATGATGCCAAAAAAAAGAGCAATAAATCTTTTTAGAGACAAGCTAAAGGCCTGCATTAATTTGGCCCACTCGAAAATCAGACAAGATTAAGATATATACTCCTATATAGCACAAAATCTTCATGGGCTATTACGTAGGAATTTTTTTATTTTTATATTTTTTTAATAAAATATTTACAAAAGTATATTTTCATTTCAAAAATTACAAAAATATACCCCTAACACTCTCTGGGAGGGCGTTGAGGGTGATTTGATTACGTGGCTAACGGCCATAGGCCAGGCGGCCGACGGCCATTAGCACTTTTGCAGGTGGCCCCCTGGCCGCTCAAAAACCGCCCTCTAGGAGGGCGGCAAGGGGGCCGCCTGCAAAATGCCGGCCGTGGGCTTGCCATTTTACATGCAGCCCCCTTGCCGTCCTCCCAGAGGGCGGTTTATCCCAGCTAGGGGGCCGCCCCCTAGGAGGGCGGTTTTTGGGCAACCAGCGAGCCGCCTGTAAAATGGGGGCGGTACAGAACCGCCCAACAGTTCTAGGGGTGGCGGTCGGACCGGCTGCCTCCACCCGGTCGGACCGGCCGGGAACAGCCAGTTGGACCAGCAGCATCTAGTACCGTCAGAGCAAATGAGATAGGGAGGAGCTATAAATACCCCTCCACCAGCAGCAACAAGGCCCTCTTGGTACTCCATTGACTCTATTTGAGCTCTTGCTTGTCTCCTCTCACTCTTTGAGCATTCTCTCTTCATTTGTGAGTGATCGAGGATTGTTGTAACCAAGCCAAGTGCATTGTATCATTGTTTTAGCTAGTGTGGCACTTGATCATCTCCAAGCCAGTTGTATTGCATCATTGTTTCAAAAATTCATGTTTTTGATCAGTTTCGTCGCAAACGTAGATCGTGAGGAGTACATCGTTTGATCGATGAGCGTAAACGAAGTAAAGGGGTTTCTTCAGTAAACGTAGAATTAATAAAACATGACGTACAACAGGCTAACTACTACTAGTAAAACGTATTATAGGCCCTGACCGTAACTTCTAGCCCTCTTCGTCCTCCTACCCTACGCTCGCACCTGGCCCTGGGAGTACGACAGCCGGTTTGGTGGTATGGCACAGCCAGCGCATGTCGCCTGCACGGGTGTGGCAGCTGGTGGGTCCTGTGTCTGCGGTGGCAGAGCTCCTTCGAGCTACGAGGAAGCTAGTACCTCCTGGATCTCTTCATCCTCTAAGTCATCGCCCTCGAAAGGATCCGGCGCCCAACCACTGCCGCGTGCGCCCTGCGCGGAGGAGCCAGTGCCAGCAAACTGTTGACGCCGAAAATCACCGGGATCAATCCGGCGTCCTGCGAGCCACGTGAAGGCCTGGGAGATTTGCTTTACTCCAGTGCAGGTCCTAAAGATTTGAGGTTCGTAGGCGTGCCAGTCAATTTGACCCTGCAATTGACAAGGAAGAAAATGTTAGATTCGTGAGCCTGTCGGCTGGAAGCCGATATTGACTCATCTTATCGGCTTACGGCCGATGGGCACTGTAGCACTTATACATCGACTAGAAGCCAATGATGGCATGAGCAATAATAAGATAATAAGTATTCAAACCAACCGATCGCCAGAAGGGTTTTTGGGGACCAGCTATAAATTGATGAGATAAGAAATTAAAGTGCGCAAGTAAAATAAAGAAACACCAGTCGATTACGATTGGAACTGATGATGCCGCCACGAAGGCCTTGCCCGTGCCCGTGCCCGGGCCCTTGCTCGTGCCCGTGCCCGTGCCCTTGCTCGTGCCCGCGCCCGGACTTTATCTGCTGCTCGCGCCCGGGGTCTTACCTGTCTTCTGTGTCCGTGCTCGGGTCCTCGCCTGTCTTCGTGCCCGGGTACTCGTGATCGCATCGGCGATGTAAACTAATCGGCTAACCCTCAGCCGATCACGATAGTGATGCAAGCAAGAATATGACGAGCAGTGCAATCGGCTGGGTGAATAATAACCTATCGGCTAAGCACTCCGATAGAACGTCGTATTAAACCCATCGACTTATTAAGAGTACAGTTATTATCATCAGTCTAGTAGATCGGACCCAATCGTTGCAGCACAGACTGATGATGATAACAGGACCTCGGTAAACCGATAGATTTGATACGATTGTGATGTAATGATAACTTATCGGCTAGGCGCTCCGATAAAACATCGCATAAACATCAATCTGTTTATTAAGAATAGAGTTATTATTGCCAGTCTAGTAGATCGGACTCAACCGTTGCAGCACAGACTGGTAACAATAACAATATCTCAACAAGCCGATAGATCTAATGCGGCTGTGATGAACAAGATAACTTATCGGCTATGCATTCCGATAAGACGCTTGCACAGAAAACATCAGCATATCAGGGATAACTTATCGGGGCAGTTTAGTAGGTCAGATCTAACCGATGCAGCACAAACTATCGATAAATTATTCCCAATGGGCCGATATGATCTATGCACACGTGATGTGGTATGCCTAATCAGTCTATGAGGTCAAACTGAACTGATGCAGCCATAAACAGAGCAAACATACCGTAGTAAGGGGTGACAAGACTTACCTTCTCGCTGGGGTTCGGACCTAACCGATGCAGCCCGGCTCGAGAAGCAAGATCCCGTCAAAAGGGTGGCGATGCGCCGAAGTTTATTGATCTGTGATTGATGATTTACAAGGTGCCCGGGTGTACGTATTTATACCCCGAGTTACATGAGTCCTTACAGGACACGATATATGATTTCCTAATTACAATAGAAAATACTAACAAGACCTGACCGGACATAAGGTCAGGTTTCCTAAAGATAAACTCTTTCCTAATTAGTAGATAACTACCAAGCAGCGGTCTTTACGGCCTCTTTCCGGAATCGGTTCCTTCTGGATTAATCTCCATCAGTCGACTGCAGTTTTCTCCTTTGACCGAATCCGATACAGGGCCTTACCAAATTTTGGCGTTAACACAAACATCCCCAACGTTGTAGAGTAGAACCCTGTGCACAAAATTATTGATAATTGCAAACCAAAATTTTGTAAGGCAAAAGTAAACTTTGATCTAACCTGAAGGATCTCCTGTGGCGGCCCCGGGGGCACTGCTCGTGCCCTGCTGAGCGTGTGGTCGTGTGTGGTACGCTCCCTACATCGACGTGCCAGCTTCGGAGGGATGTAGGTACGGTGTAGCGAAAGCTGCATAGAAGCATATTGATGTAAAACGGTGCATGTCGTAGAAGGAAACATGTTATGAATCGATGGTTAGCTGAATTTATCTCTGGGGGGCCAGCTGGCTAACTGGAACCCTGCTGGCACACTCCTGCTCGTGCTGCCCGTGGCTGTTGCTGATGTACAGCTACGGGAGGTACCGTGTCGGCCGCACGACAATTGAGCGCATGAATCACTGTGTGCATGGCCTGACGAATCCTCCCGAAAGTCATCCTTTGCTCCTCCGCAATCAGCACGATCCCACTATCCAACCGTCCGAACGCCACATTCACATCAGCCTGAACCTGTCGTGCTGCGTCGGCCTATTTCAAATGTGACGTGAATATGTGTTAGAACTGTGGACAGCTACAAAGGTAATAGTAAAGTGCAAAGAGAATATGACTTACCGCGCGGAAGTAGTCCTGGTCACGGTGTCTAGGGTACGTGTCTGTGGCAGCGGCGACGTGTGGCTGTGGATCATCTGGGGTGAACGTCACGCATGTGTGGGTGCAGGGCTGGTACCACCTAAGGTATGCTAGGTAGCTGTTCTTAGTGTGTGGACGTACCTCGTCGATGACCTCCTCCGTCGCCAACAACCAGTCCTCCATGTACCTCTGCAGTCGGGGATACCACTGAGTGCCGCCTGTCTGTCCCCTACGATTATACCTATTTGCAGAGAGTATATTAGACTTCATTAAAGAGTTATAGTACTCAACAAAGATCGAAGCTGTACTAACCGGTGCACGTCGCGCGGCACAACCAGCTATACGGGCATAGGGAAGGGCTAACATAGGCCAAACTGTCGCATCATGCGGTCCGGACAGTGGGGCTCGACGAAGATGTCGAACACCAACGGCACCGTTGTCATCCAGTACGCATGGTCGCGCGTGCAAAGAGCTGAGAGTCTGAGCGGTGCACGGGCCGCGATGGCCTGTGGACTATACGGCTCCTAGAGCGGTCGAACTCCATAACAAAGTCGGAGTAGGCCCTCCTAACCTGCGTGTGGGCGTAACGACACTGTAAAATAGGAAAGAGGAACATGTCAGTGTTTCCGCATAAGTGTTTAAACATAGAATTTCACATTACGTACCTCACGACGACACCATATCGTCCCCATAGTCGGATGGTCCTCGGGCGATTGCCCGTACAAGCCTCCAAGGCCGCCCTCGTAGAGAGAGTGCTGAATCAGAGGACGGCCTATCGCGAACCGCTCGGCCGCCCATAGCTGGAGAAGGAGAGGGCAACCGGCGAGAATCGCACCTGGATCGGTCTTTGTGCACGCGTCACAAAGAGCACGGTACGTCGCCGCTAGTACAACAGATCCCCAGCTCCACTGCGGTACGCAGCTGTCCTCATTGTCGGCGATCACACGAGCGTAGTGGATAAGTCCCTTGTCCACCACATGCCCCATTGTGCTGGTGAACATCACCCACCCGAACAGCCACAGCAAGTACGTCTCCAAACTCCGCCGCACCGAGGATTCATCGGCGTCAGAGTCTAGCTGATCAGGCTGTAAAGCAAGATTATGGTTAGCACCACTGTTGCTTTATAGATCAGATGATTGTGAATCGAAGAAATCAGCGACTTATGGTGAACTGTAGCAGCCATGCCTACGAGGGGCCGCTCGTGGTGTAAGGCGATAGCGGATGTGGCATACCAAGTTCAGGATGACGGTGCACGGACTCGAACCGAGCAGTTATATCCTGTGACCAACTGTGCGCCCCGTCAACCGAACCGACTGCGTCCCCTGCGAGCGGAAGTCCTAGCAGGTATGACACATCCTGGAGTGTGTGAGTCATCTCTCCAGCGATCCACCAGTGCTGCCAGAAGTGACCGGTCAGCGTCCCATCGCCTGGCAGGGTCTCTCTCCTCCAGTGCGGGCTCAACTAGCCTGTACAGCGGAAGAAGTCCAACCTCACGCAACCTGCAGAATATAGCACTGTTGTTAATATTAGGGAACATAGATATGTACAAATGATGTGAATGAATATTGGTACAGCTTTTACCTCTCACGGAACCGGGGGTCTATCCGCATGAGGTGACGTGAAGGCCGTGGACGGAAGGTGGCTAGCTGGGCACCCTCGACGGTTGACAAGTAAAACCAGTGGGACTAGTTGAGGCCCCGGTCGAGCAACTCCGGTGTAGAGTACGCCATACCTGCATGCAAACAGAGAGTTAGCGTAAATTTTATTGTCAAAGCAACAAGTAAGAGTAAGTTAGTAAAGTTAATTAAACAACCACATTACAAATTATTGTTAAGGTTTATAGCATTATTACATGACAATAAAAAACAACAGTACGGTACATATCGTTCTATAACAAAAATCAAGCATGGACTTATACAACACCGCAGTACCACCAAATACTCGAGATCGTCTAGGACGGGATCGTCTTGAAGTTGTGCCTTCACCCGTAGGACGACTGCCATCAGCGCCTGAACCCGACGGTCCAGCTTCCGCCACACTTGGACCGGTTGCATCCTTTGGACATTTCTTATATGTATGATCTGTTTGGTCGTAGTTTAAACAACGTTTATGCCTTCCACCGGCTTCTAACTCATTCATGTTATTACGGATGCGTTTTGTCTTACGGCGACCTACTTTATCTCTCAATTTTGTTGGGTTAGGAATATAGATAGCTTGAGAATGCTCCGTAGTAAATGTCTCCGCAATACCGAAGCCGTATATCTCTTCACTCCAGGTATTGTAGATTGTTTCTTTTCTGAAATATGGTGAGACAAAATAACGTACTTCTATCCCCCATTCACCGCTCGTGGCAATAACATGAGAACATGGCTTATGGAGCAGAGTAGACTTTCGGCACAAGCACTTGCAGGTCCCGTCTTCCTCCAGCACTCACTCTTGCACAACTCTTTTGCGGTAGATTCTGCGCATGCCCTTATCGACACACAATATTTCAAATCTGTGTTCTTGTGTACCTTGAGGTATAGCTCGATGTCTTCGGGCCTTTTTACTTTTATCTTGTAGGTACTTAGTCAGTAGTGTGCCAAAGAAAAGATTATTATCCACCATTGAGGGGCCAGCTGCTCTGAACCGATCTCTAAAGTACTTGCATATGCCATGCAAGATAAATTCAACTATGCCAACAAGTGGAAGCCCTCGAACACCACGCATCACCCAGTTATAAATCTCTGCCAAATTTGTGGTCATTATGCCAAATCGAGAACCATCCTTGTCATACAACAATGCTCATTTCTCCTTTAACTCATTCTCAATCCACTCAGAAAATTTTTCTAACCGAGGATGCCGACCTTCTTCTCATATGAGGTCCATCACTTGATAGAGGTTCAAGAGCTTGTGGAGCCTTATCCCCTACAAGGGTAATCCTCCTGGACTGCCCATCTGTTTGTTTAGAGGTCAGATCATCCAACCTCCTCCAAAACTTATTGAATTTCTTCTCTTTATTCTGGACGCACAGTCTCTTGAAAAGATCCATAAGGTGCTTATTATTAAACTGCCTATAGAAATTAGCACCCATATGACGCATGCACCATCTACTTTGGACATCGGACCACCTTGGTGGGTATCCCTTCTCAGCACATCCATCCCTCAGTTCCTTAATTGCTCGCAGCAAAGCCGGCGTGACGGTCATGTATGAGACATACGTCTGGTCTCATCCGTACAACTGCAGGCTTAACCCTTTCTAGGAATTAGTACCAGCTATCAGTGTTCTCACTCTAAACAAAAGCAAAAACCACCGGTAGAACTTGGTCGTTCCCGTTAACTCCAATTGCTGTTAATATCTGCCCTCTATACTTTTTGGTCAGAAATGTCCCATCGATGCAGAGGATTGGACGACAATGCACAAATGCCTGAATGCAAGCACCTAATGCAAAGAATACCCGTTGTAATACACTTTTATTACCATGGTCAATTGATGGAAAGGCTTTCAAGTCGTAGCAGGTCTCTGGATTTCTCTAAAGAATACAGGCTAACAGACGAGGCAAATTATCATAAGATGCTTCAAATGTGCCAAACCTCATCTCTACAACCTTCTGTTTGTCCTCCAAGCCTTAGCATAGCTAATTGTGTATTTGAATTTCTTTTCAATATGTCTAACAATTGACATTGGTTCGTACCCCAGATTGTTCACAATGTGGGAGTATATCTCTGTTGCAACAAATGCAGATGTCATATTTCTATGATATTTTTCAACACCTGGTAAGTAATATGAATGCTCGGTCACGATTGAAACTTGCCAATAATCCTTCCATTACCTTGAATGCATGCACCGGCTGTAACAACCCGTTCTCTTTTCCCTGTTGGATTTCGTTTTCCCAAGTTCGAACTCTTCTCCTATCCCGTTCAACTGTGCCCCAGTTTTTCTCTCCCTGGCCAGCCGACTACCTTTTCCCCTTGTGCCGAGTAGATTCCTACTCAGTTCCTGTGTCTTGCCTTTTTCCCTTGTGTCACTCGGCCACCTTTGCTGCCGAGTAACCTTGTGAAGTTGCCGACTACTTTGATAATCTCTTCGTTGTCTTATCATCTCACCCAATTGCGCCCCTCTCGTTGGACGCCGACCACCGACGTGGAGAAGTAACCAGCTTTCACCTGCTCGCAGCATCGTTCGGACCAGTGGACAATACCCCACTGCATCGCTTCGACCAGTGGTTAGTCAGCAGCTCTGTCAGTGAGGCTCCTCCAACCCATCCTTGCTACGACCTTAGTGTCTTATCGCCGCTACAGTGTCTACCAACTCCACCGGCCACGCCCAGCTCCAGAGTCAATCCCTACCTCAACGTCTTATCGCCTTGACAGCTTATCTTGACTTCTCTTCTCCATCGCCCTGCGTCGACGCGCCTTTGCCTCACGCGCCGGCTATAAGTGAGCACCCAGGCTTATTCATTCCCTTGTTTTGCAACCTGGCCACCACTGCTGAATCGTCATCTTCTTCCTTCCCTGCCTCGGAGCCGTTTCCTACTTCCCGAGCTCCCTCGCCGCTGTTTGCTGCTTCACCCAGAGTTCCTAACCGGTGAGCCTTGTTGCCCGGTTCGCCAACTATCTCTGCCGACTGCTATCCTTCTGCAGTCGACTCCCGCAGCGTTCTTTCCCTAAGTGTTTTATCTCTTTCCAGCTTATCAGTGGTTGTCTTTTCTGCTTGTCCAGAGCCTGAACCGGAGGACGATCCAGAAGCCGTCTTCGCCGAGGAAGATCCTTCTCTGGAACAAGGCAAGCCCCTTTGACCATATTGTCTCCTATATATGCAAAATTATGTTGTTTACAAAATATGCATGCTTAGTTTATACTGTAAATTGTTTGGCCTCGGTCTGAAAGCGCAACCGACGGACCTACCCAGTAGTCGCACTTATTTTGGTAGGACTTCGATGTATTTCTCCCTTGAAAGCCCCACAAATGGCATGTTGGCATCATATCCGTTGGGTACGATTGCCGAGTAGAATGCTTAGCCCTGCATCGTTGTTTGTCGTTGGGAAATATGGGTTTTTACTCAATCGTTTGAAAACCTGGTACTCTGTGTATCGGCGTGTTTGTGAAATAAGAAAAAGTTTGGGAAAACCTTGAGGTACAGAGTTGGTGCCTGTGTGGCCTGGCTATGTATTGTCGATAAGGACCGTTTCCTTTGGAAATTTCATCCGAGCATTTTACAGTGCAACTAAACAGGTAGTATGGGCTGCCCCTGGCCGAGTAAATTGTAAGTTTAGGGAAGTCTGGTGCCGACTGGAGTGGACTCATCTGAGTTGTGGCTCGTGGGCCCTGGTGCCGATGGTGGTTGTAGCCGACCTGAAGCATTGATCCTGTGTGGATCCTTCTGCTGGCATTAGATAACCCTAGACTGGCTTTGGAAATGGCCTTGTCACAAACTTCCGGTACAGGCCAGTACTCGGTGTAAGTTTTGTGTCGTTTGGGTAAAGCGTGCACCCTCTGCAGAGTTTTAGCTGAACTATTCGAACAGCCGTGCCCACGGTTAAGGGGGATGTAAGGTGATTCCCATAGCTTAGATTTGTTTGCCAATGGTTTGTGAAGCTAATTTATGGGAAGGGAATCGTGACCAGAGTTTACCGAGTAAGCAAACGGAAGGCCTGTGTGGCCAGAAACGGGCCTATGTGACTCGGGGTGTTGAAGCACCATAAGCAAGTGTGTGAAAAGTAATCAGGAGATAAGTTTTCGGGTTGTAGCCAGAAGACGATAAAGAGCATGCTCCCGGGTTGTAGCCAGGGCAGCAAAAGTTTGAGCTAGTTGGTTGTAGCCAGTGTAGCGGATATAACCGGTTACAGCCGGAAAGTGCTAAAAGAGATAGCTGAGGTTTGGTTGTAGTCGAGTCTCAGGGTCAACGGGTGGTTATGGCCACTTAGGAAAACAGCAGACCGAATGGAGTGGTCGGAGCCACTCGGATGTTAATCTAATGTGAAAATGGAAGAATATAATTCATTAAGTGGCGAGTTGTTGAAAAGTAACTTGCAGAATGGATCGAGGTGTGAACCTCTTTTCGACAACTAAAACTTGACACACTAGCTTTTTGGCAAGCAAAAATGTTTCTAAAAGCAGTCTTTCGCAAACGAAACTCTTAGCCCCCTTTGTCCAGCCGTCATGGCACCTTTTTCCCGGCTTGCGGAGTACGACAGTACTCACTCTTGTTCATATATGTTTAGTAGGTCTCGAAGAAGAAGACGAAGACCCGACTGCCGCCGAGTTCTTCCAAGACCAAGCCGACTACGAGGACTTCTGAGGTTTCAAGCCTAGTTCCCAACCAAGCCTGTGGTATAGCCATGTTCTTCTGCCGAGTGGTTTCTCCCTGCTTCCGCCCTGTCTGTGTTGTTCTCGCTAGTTTACCCTGTTGTTGCTTCTGTCTATCCAGGGCCTGTCCTGGATGGAAACCTTTGTATTATATATGTATGTACTCTGATATGTATATGTTGTACTCTGAGTTGTATCACCGATGACTATATGCGTATCCGACTACTGATCCAGGGATCGGGTACTGTGTGCACATTGTGGGCCCTCCCGCGGGCGCCACACCGGCCATAGACACCCATCATTCACGCACTTTACTTCATACACAGATTTGCTTGACTTCACAACCGAGAACTCCCTCTGAAGTGACACCGCCCATTGTTTTACTGTCTCATTCAAATCCTCTACATATGCATACTTAGCCCCCTGGATGATCTCGTTCTTCTTGTACTCCCATGGCACATGATGCCGCTCGGAGATAATAAGGCCAGAGAAGTTCTCGTTGCTCCATTCTGCATACAACACATTGTCCTCATTAGACAAATCATCATACTCTGCATACTCATTTTCAACATCTTCTCTATCCATTTCTTCGACAATGGTGATGATTAGTTCTCCCTCATCTGCCGCACCTGTTGGCTGCATATCTTCTTTATTTTCTTCTTCATTCCCTTCCATTGTTTCGGCATCACCTCCCACTGTACTTGGACCCTTATCATCTTGCACAGGCATTGCAGCAGCGGTGTTATCCTTCTCATACACCGACACAAGTATGCCCAATGACCAACCACGTTGGAATGCATTCTCCACGTACCATCTCCAAGTGGCAGTGCAATCCACCAGCATCAGTTCCCAAAAAAACCTTCAACTGCACGACTGACTACAACATACAAGGTTATTGCGTTGATCTGAGGGTCCAGTCGAAAGCCTCGCATCGGCCAGTTGTACACTGACCCGAAACTTCTCTCAGCCGGCCTATCAATGCCCTTAGCCGTTGAACTAAACTCCGACAGATCTACACCTTCTGGACCATACCTAACAATCTCTTGCCCATGAAATAACTAAAATATCACCTTATTTGACATATCTGTTGATGAAAAAATACAGTTAAACTAGGTACCAATATTCTCCTCACATCTAAAACCGTGTAATCGAGATTTAATAACTATCATATCTATACAAATTAAGTCGTCTAACAGATTGACTAAAAAATCTACAGATCTACAAGTAACAACTTATTTTCATATAGTACTATAAACGTAACCAGTGCAATACTACATCAATTCTTACATAGAAATAGAAATTGTAAAAGGACAATAGATTGTACCTGCAGACGAATCAGCAAACCGGCAGAGCTTCGCTGTTTTCGTTTAGCCTCGCTCTCAGCTCTCTCTCTTCTTTTTTTTTCTATGATTTTTGTGAATTTTATGATATTTTTTGAGTCTAGGAGAGGGTTTTATACTGGGCCAGCTAAAAATCGCCCTCCTAGAGAGCGGAAAGAGGGCCGCCTGCAAAATTGCCGGCCCGTGGGTCAGCCATTTTGCAGACGGCCCCTAGCTAGGATAATCCGCCCTCTGGAAGGGCAGCAAGGGGTCGCCTGTAAAATAGCCGGCTCCGTGGCCAGCGTTTTGCAGGCGACCCCCTTGCCGCCCTCCTAGAGGGCGGTTTTTGGGCGGCCAAGGAGCCGCTTGTAAAATGACTGGCCTACGGACGTCAACTACATCATCAAATCGCCCTCTGGGAGGGCGTTTTCACAAAAAAAAGGTCATCCCAGAGAGCGTTGGTGGTATATTTTTGTAATTTTTTGAAATAAAAATATACTTTTATAAATATTTTATTAAAAAGATATAAAAATAAAAAAAATTCTATTACGTAGCTATTTTTAGGGTTTCGTGGGCTATTAGCTTACTTCTCCACATTGGGCTTGTTTCTCTAACTGGGTCCATTAATATAGTTCATCTCCATATGAGGACATTGGGCCTATTTCTCTAACTTGGCCCATAATATAGTCAATCTCCAATTGAAAAAATCTTATTTGACTCTCTTACCTATTGGTCGAATCTGATTCGTATCCCTCAACCGAAAAATCAGGTATAACTACTCCCCCAACTATTAAAACCGGTGCAAAACGACTCCCTCGACAGTAATGACGGTGGTTTTCACTAACGTGGGGTCCACGTGGCACATTGACCTAGTCTTCGTCCTACGTGGCGGCTACATGACGCTTACGTGAAATCACAGTCAACCAAAAAATATAAAACTAAATGGGACCTACATGTCATTGGCAATTTCACAAAAAAATCAAAAAATTGTGGAGCCCACATGTCATTGGTAATTTCAAAAAAAATAAAAAAATTATAGAGCCCACATGTCGGTCATAGCGTGGGGCCCACTTGTCAAGACACTTTTTTTGACCGACATATGGGCTCCATAAATTTTTTTATTTTTTTGTGAAATTACCAATGAGTGTGGGTCCTATTTAGTTTTTTTATTTTTATTTTTGCAGATTGTGATTCCACGTAAGCATTATGTAGCCGTCACGTAGGATAAAGAGTAGGTTAATGTGCCACGTGAATATCACGTCAGTGAAAACCACCATCAATACTATCGAGAGAGTTGTTTTTGTACCAGTTTTAATATTTAGAGTAGTAGTTATACCGGTTTTTACAATTAAGAGATACAAATCAGATTCGACCAATACTTGAGGGAGTCAAATAGGACTTTTGGAGGCGTCTCGAACAGGGCCCATTTTGTAAGCCCATGCCTTTTCATGGAGAATGCACTTGTGTGATCCATAGATGTTCTGATTCTGATTCGTCATCTCTGTGACTCTGTATCCGGCACGACGACATTGTTGCTGGACCTTGCTTCTTTCCTGCCATGCCCCTGCATGTATGCATGCTGCATGATGGCGTGTTCTTTGACCTACTTACGCAAGTAACCAAAATCATAATGCCCAGAAGATGCTCTCGATATGCTACTACTATATTTGTGTGACCAAAATCAGATACTGTCAAAGCTAGCTAGCGGCGGTGATGATGAGAAGAACTAGAGCATTATACCAAAACCCCAGGTGATGAAACGCATATCGCATATAGGCTTACCTCGTAATGCAAGTCACTTGAGACAGGGCCTGCTTGCCTCTGCTTCATAATCAAACAATTAATTTATCCACCGTTTGCTTCTGCTAACAAAGATGGCTTGCTTCTAACTCTCCTCATCAACAGCATCATCTGATCATCTTTATGTCACGTTGGGCCCCATGCATCGCTAATCTCTCTCTCCCAGATGCTTTATGGAAGCCTATATAAACTTTGTGTTCTCCCAAACCATTTGCTGATTTGATCCACGCCACTTTGGTTCATCTCGTGACAAAGTGATAAGCAAGTGCAAGGCTAGCTAAGCCAGTGTATAGTAGTAGTAGCAGAGCAAGAGGCAAAGGGAAAGCTGCAGGTGATAGATGCGTAATGCGACCGGCAGCTGCTGCTGCTCTAGGGTGGCGGCGTTGCATGCGCAAGTGCTTGGCTCGCCGGCTTCTCCTCATGGCTACGGCGGCGCCGGCGACGGCTGCCTTCTGCCGTCTCCCCCTTCAGCCTGCAGCATCGAGGAGATGCTGGCACTGACGACGCCGGCGGCACCGTCTCTTCTCCGTGCCCTGGTCTCCCTCAACATTCTCCTCCTCCTCGCCTACCTCCTTCTCTTCCTCCTCGCGAAGTTCGCCGCCCGCCTGCACCGCCGGTGAGTGACAGAGCTTCAGTCAAGAGATCTTTGTGTTGTTGGGTGGACGTGTCACGTTTTTCTGTGTACGTGTGCTTATGTAGAGATCATGGCCGTGAGCACCGGGCCACGGAGACCTCCGAGAGGGAGGAGTTCGCCTGCACCGACATCGCCGGAGAGCAGAAGCAGCAAGCGGGGATGCTGTTTTGGTTCGACGAGGCCGTGTTCGAGGACAGCGCCCTGCTTGGCGACGAAGGAAAGGATCAGCTCCTGTACACTGCGACACCTGCACGTTGCTTGCAGGTGGAGAGCACCTTTCCCACGGAGGAATCCACCCGACGAATCTCGCCGCACCAGCGCCAGTACAGCTTCAGCCAGGAGGAGCCCAAGGACGTCGTCGCCGCCACCGCCGCCGCCGGTCCCACAGTGCTGCAGGACAGTCCGGCCGCCGCGGCATCACCGGAGAATGTCGACGTTGATCAAGGCAACCACCTATCAACACTCACTGTTCTTCTTTTTTACAGTTTCAGCGGGTTCTGAGTGTGCACTGCATGTACAGAGAAGAGAAGCAATGGGGAAGAAGATGGCCACGAAGAAGAAGACGATGAGGAGGAGAAGAGGTTCACCGGAGATGACGTGAAGCTGTTCGTGAACAGCCGCGCGCTCGCCGACACGAAGAAGCTGCTGCTGGAGGGCGCGGTGGCCGGGAAAGGAGAAGGAGGGGGAGGAGGGGCGAAACGCGAACGCGAGCGCGAGGACGACAAGGACAGCAGGTTGGGCGCCTCGACGCTGACGAGCGAGTCGACGTCGAAGAGCTCCGTGGAGTGGCGGAGCTCGACGGTGACCAAGGACTCGGAGACGGAGTACCCCTTCTCGTCGTCGTCCCGCCGCAGCTCGTCGCGGTGGGAGTCGTACACTCTCTTCCGCAAGTACGACGAGGACATGGTCTACTTCCACCGCATCGGCGCCCAGAAGCTCACCGAGACAGGTGAACCATCGAAAATTCCAAATCAAAAGCCTCATTTGATCATCATCACTGGCAAATATTGTTGCAAATTAAGTCATCATTACCACTCATTACCCAACATTAACCTTTCTCGAGAAACATAAAACCCCAATTAGATGACGCGTAATTCCAGCTCTCTGCAACGCTTTCCCTAGACACGTGGGCTCACACAGCAAAATAATTTACACATTTCTTGATGCAACGTAACCCAACCCTACATCATACAAAATTCACTTCAAAATTTCATCTTTTTAAGAAAAGTCCACCAATTTGCAACTGTTTCGAACGGTGCAGAGTCGTTCAGGTCGATAAAGCACCAGCCTCGATCGGTGTCGGAGCGGATCGTGCAGAAGCTGACGCCGAAGCCCCGGGCGCCGATCGGGCTTCGGGACCCGTACCCGGAGCTGGAGAGGGTATACGTGGCGCAGATCTGCCTGACATGGGAGGCGCTCAACTGGAACTACGCCAGCTTCCGGCGGCACGGCGGCGACATCGCGGCGAGGTGCTGCCCGGCGCGCGTCGCGCAGGAGTTCCAACAATTTCAGGTGCTGCTTCACCGGTTCATCGAGAACGAGCCCTACGAGTATGGTCGCCGCCCCGAGGTGTACGCCAGGATGAAGAACTCATCTCCCAAGCTGCTCCTCGTCCCCGAGTTCAGAGGTGATTAATTAGCAAACTTGATTCTCTGCTAATTCATCTGTGATTAATTAATTAATTTATGTGTTCGTTTTGTAAATGCAGATGAGGAGGACGAGAAGGACGATCTGATATCGGCGGTGCAGTTCTTGTACATACTGGAGGAGTCGATCAGAACGTTCATGGCATTTCTGCGTGCAGACAAAAGGAGCCACTACCAAATGTTCAGAGAAATGGTGAAGAGGAGGACGAGCTCCATAGATCAATCTCTGGTCATCACCCTCAAGAAAGCCAACAAGAAAGTGAGTGAGCCACATAAATAAACATCACACACGATGCTAATCAAAGATTGTTTTTTCCCCTCATGATCATTAATTCCTCTCTCTTTACATTGCCTGAAAATGAAATCGTCAGAAGAAGAGCCGGCTCAAGGACCTGACGAGGCCGCGGCGGTGCCTGAGGAGGACGAAGCTGAGGGTAGAAGAGGAGATGTCAATACTGCTCGGCCTGATCGACCTCAAGGTCGTGGCCAGGGTGCTTCGCATGTCGGAGATCACCGATCAGCAGCTGCACTGGTGCGAGGAGAAGATGAACAGGGTCAGAGTCGACTTGGCACAGGGCAAGATGCAGAGGGACCCGTCGCCTCTTTTCTTCCCTGCACATTGACAGCATCAGCAGCTGCAACTAGTCTCTGCTTGTGTAATCTACTACTTTTTCCTTGCCCATGATCTCCTCTTTAAATCTTCCTTTGTTGTTGATGTAGTGAGCAAAAGATAAAGTTGCATAGACGACATGAGAATATGCATGGCACGCAGCTAGCCTCCTCTAGTACTGTAAAAAGAGAGTCAGAGATGAAGAGACTTGTGTAAAGGCATATATGTGTATTCATGTATTTATACATAGATAAATAAGAGACCCACATCGATCAGGTTGTAGTTGGGTGCATGTGATGTGGTGGTGAGATGTGAATTTGATCGTTGCATGCATGATGGATTGGAATCGAGATGGTTCATGTCTTGTTTCAGTTTGTGTGCGTGTATGTGACACCATATGCGCATGGAAAGCAAAAGAGGTGAGGTGTTGAGGATGGAGATAAGCACAGCTTTGACATGCTTTATCTTTTTCATGTGTTCCTCTATCTCTCTGCTTTATGGGCCCACCTCCTTGGATCACAAGATGATGATAGCAACAAATGTCACACTAGATTTGCCTCAACATTTTAGGATAACCACATCATCCTCCTTTTCCTTTTATTTTATCTTTTTTTTCCTTTGTGGATGTTGGCACTCCTATGTCATCAAGGAAAGCAACCTCTCCTCTACATAACAAAGATTAAAAGGAAATAAAAATAAAGAGATGTGTTACAAGTTCCTGACTTCTCTGTATCCGACTAAATAAAATCATCCATGAGCTTGTGCTGCTGACCTGAATTTAGATATGTTTGGTGCTGCATAAACAAATCAAAGATTACGCCGAGGTGATCATATATATCCTTTTTACATTGGATAAGCTCTTGTCGATTGCTACCTGCAGAGTCGAGTACAGAGATGGTCCATGGTGCTCTTGCTTTTGGCAAAGAAAGATTAGCAGAGTCAGAAAGTGGCTGGCCACTGTAACAGGTCAAAAAGAGTGGGGGAAAAGATTTCCCACTGACAAAAATTGGTTACCTAGAACAACCACAACAAAATCAAAACGAACACGCTGATGCTGCTGTTTTTTTATAAAAAAAAACAAAGCGATGCAGCAGTTTTTCGTTTGGGCTGAGTTGTTCCATATGGGTTGGGCCTCTGGGCTCATGTAATTCGTGTTCTAGGATCTGAGAGGTCTTTAATTCTTTTCCTGTGCTATTGGCAATCAAAGCCCACAAATTTCACAAGCCAGTACAGCATGTTATAGAACGGCTACATCGACGGATTGTCCAGATCCGCTTCCTTTCCTCCCACAGCAGATGAGGCGTCGAGAAAATGTAGAAGACCGTATCTCTTCCCACACAATCACACCATAGAAGAAGACAATAAACACAGGAGACACAGATATAGGGGTGTTGCTCTTCCTTTATTAATCAACGATCAATGTGTACAATGAAGGCACCCATGCATCTCTATTTATAGGTAAAGGAGGCTAGAGATAAGAACCATAAATTTATCTCTAACTAATTCGGATTGGTCCACAAGAAAGAATTTTATCTCCTAAAGAGATAAGGATTTGTAACACTCCCTTTTGGACCTATCCGCGACTAACTCATACCTCGTCAAAACGCCTACCAAAACCCAGTGGAAAAAAAGGCTAGGAGAAAGAGTACATAGTTGCCGCCATGTGTCACACGCCGTTGTCTCGTTACAAACGTTTGTGAGGATTACAAGCTCCACTCAACTAAGAGAAAAAGAGTACAACATTGTGGACTCGTCGATTCACTGACTAGGCTATGTTCAGGGGTTCTACTCTCCCTGAACCCTGCAAGTCTCTAAGTCTTCTCATCCCAATTTCACGAACAAACTTTTGGAAAATACAGGCTGGGAGAGACTTAGTGAACAAATCTGCCACGTTGTCACACGACTTGGATTGCAGGATCTTCACTTCCCCTTGCTTCTGAAGCTCATGAGGGTAGAAGAATTTTGGAGCAATATGTTTTGTCATATTGTTCTTGATATAGCCTAACTGCATCTGTACGACACATGCTGCATTATCCTCATAGATAATGGTGGGGATATCAGAGATACTCAAACCACATGATCGCTTAATATGGTGAGTCATCCTCGTGCGGCTTCATATAGTGCAACAATCTCTAAGTGGTTTATAGACGTCGCTATCAAAGTCTGTTTACTAAACCACCACGAAATGGTTGTACCACCACAAAGAAACACAAAACCAGTTTGAGAACGGGCATTATGGGGATCAGACAGATATACTGCATCTACATAGCCCACCATGGTTAAGTCTCGTTGCCTTGGAAAGAAGAGACCAAGATCTTGCGTACCCTGGAGGTATCTGAGTACTGTCTTAACGCCAACCCAATGTCCTAATAGGAGACGCACTATATCTTGCTAGCAGATTTACCACGAACGCAATATCAGGCCTGGTGCAGTTCGCAAGGTACATCAGTGCTCCTATGGCATCTCAGTATGGGATTTTCGGTCCCAACACTTCCTCAGTCTCACTCCTAGGACGGAATGGATCTTTGTCCCGATCAAGTGATCTCACAACAATGGGTGTCTTCAAAGGATGAGCCTTTAACATGTTAAATCTCTCAAGGACCTTTCTAATATAGGTTGACTGGTGCACTAAGATCCCGTTAGTGAGATGCTCGACCTGTAGGTCCAAACAAAACTTGGTCTAACCCAAGTTTTTCATCTCAAACTCCGTCTTGAGATAGGGAGCCGCCTCCTCAATATCCTCTGCGTGGCCAATGATGTTCAAATCATCGACATAGACTGAGATGATATAGAAACCTCTCTAGGATTTTCTGATAAACATGCAGCGGCAGTCCTCACTATTGACGTATCCTATCCCAAAAGAAAGTCACTCAGCCGGTTGTACCATATACGACCAAACTGTTTTAACCCATACAGCGATCTCTCCAATTTCACATCATACATGTTGCGATTTGTTTTGTCTGGGACCTTCAACCCGTCAGGGACACGCATGTAAATCTCCTAATCCAATAATCCGTATAGATATGCAGTCACCACATCCATCAACTGCATTTTCAAGTCCATGCCAACTGCCATAGACATCAAGTATCAGAATGTTATGCTACTCATTACAGGAGAATAGGTTTCATTGTAATCGATGCCGGGTCTCTGCGTGAACCCTTGTGCTACAAGCCTTACCTTGTATCTCACCACTTCATTGTTTTCGTTCCGCTTCCAGACAAAAACCCACTTATACCCAACAGGGCGCACAGTGGGAGGCGTCTGGTTTACCGGCCCAAAGACGCACTTATGGCACTTTGCCATGGACTTAGATTCATGATCATGATTCATCATGTTAACGATTTTAGAAACGAAATTTATGTCGACATGTGTAGTCTTCCGTTCATACAATTCTTCTAAAATAGCATAGTTTGTGGCAATTTCCTCATTTATTTTCTTATCCTGGTTTCCCAAAATAGGAGAGAGTTCCGATTCACCAGTAGGACTAGGTGCGCGCGCTAGTCCATTAGGTCCTCTACCCTTCTAGCGTCCGTCCCCTGGATGGGTCTCCTTAGAGACTACTGAATGGGAATGTGATGTAGGCGGCTCTGTATTCAACTCTTATGGACGTCTCCACTTAGCCTGAGTCGAACCATCCGAGTTTCTCCCCCTCTTCCTAGGCTTAGGGGTTAGAGTAGAGTCTCCCTCCATGGGTATCTGTTGACGCCGAAAACCGCCGGGTCTGCCAAAAAGCTTGCTGACGATCTGGTTCGGCGTCTGCTGACACGCGAAGGCCTGGGAGATCTGCTTAGCTCCAGTGCAGGTCCTAAAATATTTGAGGTTCGTAGGCGTGCCAGTCAATTTGACCCAGCAATTGACAAGGAGATGAAGAAATTAGATTACTGATCCAATCGGCCAGTAAGCCGATACGGATTCCTTCCAGCCGATCGCCGCTATGCTTGTGCCCGGGCCCCTGCCTGTACTCGCGCCCGGGTCTCGTGCTCGCGTCCGGGTCCTTGTTGGTCCTCGTGCCCGGATCGGCAGCAATTGCGCAATCGGCTATCGGCCGATACGGGCTGATATAGACTCCTCGTAGCCGATAGCCGATGGCACCTGTGTATCGGCTAGGAAACCGATAGCGCTATGAGCAAATAGACAAGATGTCAGTATAACATGTGCATCGGCTAGGAGCCGATGATAAAATAAATAAGCAAGATAGTAAGCCAGCCGACTGCCAAGGAAACACATGTGCATCGGCTAGAAAACCGATGATAATATAGATGACAAACAGTAAGGATAATACAGTCGGCTTTATAAAAAGATAACCTATCGGCTAAGCACTCCGATAGAACGTCGCATATACACCGATCGGCTCGGCAAGGATAAATCTATTATTATCGATCTAGTAGTTCAAACCTAACTGATGCAGCACAGATCGATAATAGTAAAGGAACCTCAACGAGCCGATAGACCTAATGCAACTGTGATGAAAATAACTTACCGGCTATACATTCCGATAAGACGCTTGCACAAAGGATATCAGCCTAACAGGAATAATTTATCGCTAGCAGTTTAGTAGGTCGGACCCAACCGATGCAGCGCAAACTGATGATAAACTACCCCCGATAAACTGATAAAAACTATGCACGCGTGATGTGATATACCTGACCAGCCTAAGAGGTCAGACCGAACCGATGCAGCCGTAGACAGATCCGATACACCGTGGTAAGCCGACTATCATAGACCGACTAGAATATCGGACCTAACCGAGAAAGTCCTAGCCGATTGGTAGTCGGGGTAACGAGACTTACCCTCTCGCAGGAGTTCGGACCTAACCGATGCAGCCCCGCTCGAGAAGCAAGAACCCGTTGGTAAAGGGTGGCGATGCGCCGAATTGTATTGATCGATTAGATAGATTACAAGGTCCCCGGGCATACGTATATATACCCCGAGTTACAAGAGTCCTTATAGGACACGTAACAAGACTTTCCTAACTAGAAAAGGAAAACTAACAAACCTGATCGGACAAGAGATCAGGTTTCCTAAAAGATAAAACTATCTAATAGATAAGATAATTAACTGCCATAGCGTGGTCTTCACGATTCCTTCCCGAATCCGGCTTCTTCTGGATTAGCTCCCAACGGCTGATATCACTTCTTTCCTTAACCAAGTCCGACGCGAATCGTACCAAATTTTGGCGTTAACACATGCCCCCCAATTTCGGAGTTTGTTATCAAACTTCGAAATTCTTCTTCTGTTTGGGCCTCATCATTCCTTCCTGGCCTCCTGAAATCGGCTTTCATGAACCGATACCTTCTGTACTAGGTGTGCTAGGCTCTTGAAGTCTTCTGATGAAAATTTTTCCTTGATCGGAGCCACCAAACCTTGGAATGCTAACTCGGCCAGCTGTGCATCATCCAGACTTAAACTATAACATCGGCTTCTAACATCACGAAACCGCTGGATATATTCTGCGACTGATTCCTCCGGCTTCTGTATTACCGATGTTAAGTCTATCAAGCTCATCTCCTGACTCCCTATAAAGAAATACTTGTGGAATCGCTTTTCCAGATCGGCCCAACCTCGAACTGAGTTAGATGACAATGAAGAAAACCATGTAAAGGCCGATCCGGATAATAATAACGGGAAGAGTCTAACTCTCAAAGCTTCTACAGCCGATGCTTCTCCGCACTGCGCCAAGAATCGGCTGACATGCTCCACTGTAGACACATCATCTTGCCCTGAGAATTTGGAGAAGTCTGGCACTTTGTATCGGCGCGGCAACGGAACTCTATCAAACCAATCTGGATATGGATGCCGATACATAAACATTTCCTCCTTCGGTCTTAGACCGAATTGTTCTTTCATCACCTCTGTGATTCTTGCTGATAAATTGTCTTCTCTTGGATCTTCACCGTAATGACGCAGAGGTGGAGTTGGTAGCCGATTCTGATTCTGATATTCCCTCGGATAGTTGTACTCAGGAACAGCTTCTGGATAACTCTGTTGATGCCCCCCATAGTACGCAGTTTGATATCCTTGAGGAATCCCATCTTGTTGCCCCCCGGGTATTTGAATCGGCTCTACTGCCTTCTTGATCAAGCTCTGTAATGTGTTCACCAATACCCCAGATTGATCAGTCAACGCATGATGAACTGCTTCATTAAACATGTCTTGGATCGGCTTCTGTGAACTTGTAGGCGATATATGGCTCGATTCGTCAATAAAAACAGGTTTTGGAAATTGCGACTTCTGAATCGGCCCTTGATCTGTCATACCGAAGGATTCTAGACAAAGCTTCCGAAAATCTTCGATGTTCTGCTCCACTTGTTGTCTCTGTTCTTCGGTCAAGTCTTCCATTGTGACTGGGATTATGTTGTCTGTGCTGACCTCTTTTCCAGCCATGTTGAAGTTCTGTGTCCCACCGGGTCAAAAACGTGTTGATTCAGCCGATAGGATATACTGTGATAATATGAAGATCGTGTCCCACTGGGCGTGCCAAAAACGTGTTGACGCCGAAAACCGCCGGGTGTGCCAAAAAGCTTGCTGACGATCTGGTTCGGCGTCTGGTGACACGCGAAGGCCTGGGAGATCTGCTTAGCTCCAGTGCAGGTCCTAAAATATTTGAGGTTCGTAGGCGTGCCAGTCAATTTGACCCAGCAATTGACAAGGAGATGAAGAAATTAGATTACTGATCCAATCGGCCAGTAAGCCGATACGGATTCCTTCCAGCCGATCGCCGCTATGCTTGTGCCCGGGCCCCTGCCTGTACTCGTGCCCGGGTCTCGTGCTCGCGTCCGGGTCCTTGTTGGTCCTCGTGCCCGGATCGGCAGCAATTGCGCAATCGGCTATCGGCCGATACGGGCTGATATAGACTCCTCGTAGCCGATAGCCGATGGCACCTGTGTATCGGCTAGGAAACCGATAGCGCTATGAGCAAATAGACAAGATGTCAGTATAACATGTGCATCGGCTAGGAGCCGATGATAAAATAGATAAGCAAGATAGTAAGCCAGCCGACTGCCAAGGAAACACATGTGCATCGGCTAGAAAACCGATGATAATATAGATGACAAACAGTAAGGATAATACAGTCGGCTTTATAAAAAGATAACCTATCGGCTAAGCACTCCGATAGAACGTCGCATATACACCGATCAGCTCGGCAAGGATAAATCTATTATTATCGATCTAGTAGTTCAAACCTAACTGATGCAGCACAGATCGATAATAGTAAAGGAACCTCAACGAGCCGATAGACCTAATGCAACTGTGATGAAAATAACTTACCGGCTATACATTCCGATAAGACGCTTGCACAAAGGATATCAGCCTAACAGGAATAATTTATCGCTAGCAGTTTAGTAGGTCGGACCCAACCGATGCAGCGCAAACTGATGATAAACTACCCCCGATAAACTGATAAAAACTATGCACGCTTGATGTGATATACCTGACCAGCCTAAGAGGTCGGACCGAACCGATGCAGCCGTAGACAGATCCGATACACCGTGGTAAGCCGACTACCATAGACCGACTAGAATATCGGACCTAACCGAGAAAGTCCTAGCCGATTGGTAGTCGGGGTAACGAGACTTACCCTCTCGCAGGAGTTCGGACCTAACCGATGCAGCCCCGCTCGAGAAGCAAGAACCCGTTGGTAAAGGTTGGCGATGCGCCGAATTGTATTGATCGATTAGATAGATTACAAGGTCCCCGGGCATACGTATATATACCCCGAGTTACAAGAGTCCTTATAGGACGCGTAACAAGACTTTCCTAACTAGAAAAGGAAAACTAACAGACCTGATCGGACAAGAGATCAGGTTTCCTAAAAGATAAAACTATCTAATAGATAAGATAATTAACTGCCATAGCGTGGTCTTCACGATTCCTTCCCGAATCCGGCTTCTTCTGGATTAGCTCCCAACGGCTGATATCACTTCTTTCCTTAACCAAGTCCGACGCGAATCGTACCAAATTTTGGCGTTAACAGTATCTCTACTCTCTCTGGTGCATTTGCCGCAGGAATATGTGACTTCGACACTCCTCTTAAATCAGTGAAAGCGTCCGGTAAATCATTAGCTAAGTTTTGAAGGTGTATGTTACGTTAAACTTCCCGTTTAATGTCTGGCGAACGCGGGTCAAGAGTATGGATACTGCTCGAGTTCCATTTTATTTCATGTCATTCCTTAGAGTCGAGGTACTTTTCTCCTCCTAATACCGGAAAAAGCTTTTCATCGAAGATGCAATCAGCGTACCGAGCCGTAAACAGATCCCCAATTTTAGGCTCCAAATAGTAGATTATAGACGGAGACTCGTAAACCACATAGACCCCCACCTTAAGGTACGGTCCAATAGTCATACGCTGGGGTGGTGAGATCGGCACATACAGAGCACAGCTGAACTTACACAGATGGGAAACCACCGGTTCTTGACCACGCGCCAGTTGATGGGATGAAGCAGAGTGATATGCAGACGGTCTATACTAGATTAGCTTTGCAGCATGCAATACTGCATAAGCCCAACATGTAGTGGGCAAATTACTACCCTATAGCAATGGTCTGGTAATTAACTTGATCCTTTTTATCAACGACTCAGCAAGACCATTTTGAGTGTGAACATAAGTAACATAATGCTCTGCATTAATGCCTAAGGCCATACAATAGTCATTGAATGTCTTTGATGTGAATTCACCCGTATTATCCATCCGAATCGTTTTGATGTGGTTCTCGGAGAACTCCGCACGCAAACGGATGATCTACGCGATAAATCTGTCAAAAGCGTGGTTCCTCGTAGACAGCAAGCATACGTGGCTCCAACTTGTAGAGGCGTCAATCAACACAATGAAATATCTGATAGGCCCAAACCAAGAGTATAGGGGTCCACAGATATCCCCTTGGATTCTCTCCAAGAACCGTAGGGGTTCAACCCTCAACTTCTCAAAGGATGGTCGAATGATCAGTTTTTTCGTTGCACAAACGGGACACACAAACTCCTTAGGAAAGTTTTTAGTGTTTATGACATGACTTAGTGAACTAGTGACTATTTTCCGTATCATAGTCAATCCAGAATGACCTAATCTCTCATGCCAGATCTTAAAAGACTCTAGGTTCCTATAGATTGTCTGCATCGCAACATATTTGTTTGGAGGTTTTATTTTAGTATAGTACAGTCCATCGGAGCTCCCTGGCATCTTCTCAACCACTGTAGTCTCATCGTCCTTAGACAATGTCATTAAGAGAAATTCATCTCCTCCTTCACATGTTGTGGTGAGGTTGTAGCCGCAATGTTGAATATCCTTAAAAGTAAAGAGCGTGCGTTCAGTACTTGGGTATAGGAACGCTTCTTCAATGAAGATCCTTATACCCCTTGGGAGGACGACAGTGGCTCGCCCTGAGCCAACTATGCGACCATTACTACCAGAATGGTGAGGATGCTCTCAGCCCGCTTACGCAATGTCGTGAAGTACGTAGTCTCCCGTAATATCGAGTGTGTTGCCGCGCTGTCAACCAAGCATGTCTCGGGCTCCATTGAATCATACTACGTTTGTTCTATATAAGAGATTATATTAATTCAGTTCATTATCAATGAAGTGAAAAGCAAGAACATAGAACAAGACAAGACCAATATAACTCAACATGAAAACTTTATTAATGTAAAGGACCATCCTAAACACACTGACCAGGATGCATAGCATCTTTATTACATAAACGACTCATTGTTCTGCTAAAAAGAAAAAATTACATTGACCAAAATGATAATCTAGACTTAAGACTCATGACTGATAACTTGGGAAAAACTGCATGTCCCTATGTACGTCCTCCTGGTCATCACCCAAGAGGTCGTCGCCCTCCATGTCGAAGTCCCCAAGGTCTCCATAGTCATCCCCAAGGTTGGCATCAGTATCTGTAGGAGCCTTGGGATCAACATCTATGGCAGCACCATCATCAGCAGCAGTAGTAGTAGACTCCTTAGAAACTGCAATAGGTTCCTTTGGAGTAGGCTTCTCACTGGTCATTAGCACCTGGACATATTGAAATTCTGGGCTCTGCCTCTTCTTCCAGTCCTAGTACATCTCAACAAGATGAGGCTCCGTAGTGCAGTTGCGCGCCCAATGCTTCGTTGAGCCGCATTTGAAATAACCCTCAACACCCTGCTGAGATCATCCAGCAGCACCAGCATTGGCCTTGCGCTCCTTACGGCTACGGGGTTTCTTGCCCCGGTTGGCGGTCTTCTTAAACCTCTTTCCATTTGGCAGTGTGCGATTTCTGGGTCCCTTTCCCTTAGAAGAACCCTGTCCAGAACTCTGGCCCTTCTGATGGACAACGTGAGCCTCTGGAATAGGCTGCGAATCAATAGGACGAGCGTTGTAGTTGGCCATCAGAAGTTTTTTGTGAACTTCGGTGTTCAACAACGACCGGATAAGCTTTGAGTACTTGACGTACCTAGCCTCGCGGTACTGCTCTTGCATCATCGAGTTTTTGAGGTGCAAAGTGTCAAGAGTCTTCTCAATCATATCCGCGTCTATCACCACCTGGTTACAGAAGCAAAGACGACTGACGATGTGGTGCACGGCATTGTTGTAGCTCTGCACAATCTTGAAATCACATAACCGAAGTTGAGTCTAGTCTATTCTAGCCTTCGGGAGAATGACAGTTTTCTCGGCGGTGTAGCGGTCCCTCAGGGCCTCCCACAATGTGAGAGGTTCACGTAGCTCAAGGTATTCAGCCTTGAGATCCTCATGAATGTGCTTCCTAATGAACACAAGTGCCCTTGCTCACTTCGCTATTGGAAGCGGAGCTACACCAGCCCCTTGCCGATGGATGGCCTCAGATAGCTCCATCGCAGAAAGATGGATTTCACAGTCTATGGCCCAGATCTAGTAGTTCACCTCATTAACGGAGAGAACGGGGAACTCTCTCTTGTTGAAGTTTGCATTAGACATGGCCTGTTGTCACGCAAAAAACCAATGTCGGGTTAACTTTCATGAAAACAAAGTCACAGAACAATGTAACGCAATCGTATGTAATTACTGGTATTTTCCCGAAATTTATCTTGCATTTACCGATTTTCTGTGATTTTTATTGGCCTTATGGCATTAAATTAATAATTTTATGCCCACAGAAAAATATCACACATACAAGAAAAAATAAACCCAAATAATGCTTCCAAGGGAGGGGTCACTAGACTAGATGATTACACATTTTTATGGAAGCATATCAACCTAGAATCATATCTAAATTATATAGTTGGAGTTGCATCAAATTTAAAAGCAAATAAATGTTTAAAAACACCATCACATGGTTATTAACAAGTCATGGGACTCACATGCAAGAAATCAATTATAGAAAGGTTTATATAGCAAGTTTACAGCCACTAAACACAAATTGATATAATTTCTGGTAAATTAAGGGTTTAAACTGTAAATATTACATGAACAGTCAACTGTCGGTGTAAAAATCAACCTTTCTAGGGACTTAAAATGCAAATTGTCAATAAAACCGAATTTAATCAGGCTGAAAACGCCGTCGGGCCACGATCTTATTGGGCCGTGCGCACAGAACGTGGTCCAAATGCCAAATGGGCCGAATTCCAAATTCAAGGCCCATCTATGGTTTCGGACTTTTATTAATTTGTGTGTGGGCCGGTCGGTGTTGTTGGGCCAAAAACGGTCGGGCGGTGGCGGGCCGGCTAGGCCGGCCCGCCTAAATGACCGAGAGAGGGGAAAGGGGAAAATAGGGTTTCCCCTATCCCCACCGGCACCCACAGCAGCGCCCATCGCCCAGCGCACCGGCCGGACGGGCACGGCGACGGCGATGGAGGACGCCAATTGTTGGTGGCAGTGGAGATAGAGGCGGCGCACGGAGAGGAGGCTGGCTGGCAACCCATCGACTGCTCGGTGGCAAGACGGCAGCAGCGGCTTCACTCCCATGCGGCAATCGGTGCAGCGGTGGCTCGGCGTTGTGTGGCGGAGCTCCGTCACGACCCACACATCCTTAAGACAGCAGC
This sequence comes from Oryza meyeriana var. granulata, assembly GCA_003991445.1. Lineage (NCBI taxonomy): Eukaryota > Viridiplantae > Streptophyta > Magnoliopsida > Poales > Poaceae > Oryza > Oryza meyeriana. The sequence continues at coordinate 143,501 of RYFJ01001707.1, read as the reverse complement.
AAGGCAGAGCTCAACGTCAACAACCAAAGCTCCAACGACAGCGACTGATTCGCATCCAACCACGGCGTCCCGGCGGATCCTAATTCAAGGTCGGCGGCCATTCGTCCCATCGACCTCCCACCATGGCTCCAAGGCGCGTCGGTGAGAAATTGACGGCGGCGGCTGCCCGTCCTTGGTATCAAGTCCTGAGGCGGCAGCGTCGTGGAGGTATTCTGGCCACGGCGTCCCGGCGGAGTCTCGATCCTCTGGCGGCAGCCAGTCGTCCCATCGTCCTCCTACCACGGCTCAACGATGGCATCGATGAGAGTTCAACGGCGGCGGCTGCCCTGTCTCTACATCGAAAAACCAGTGGCGGCAACAACGTGGGTTTGGGGCTTCCTCCGATGATGGCGGTCTCCCGTAGTGGCACCGGCGGCAAGGACCGGTGGCGCTTCCAGCAGCGACGGCGAGCGGCAGCCACGCGGGTAGATCAACCCAGCAGCGCGGGCGATTCCACGGCGGCGGCTCCCAGCATGGCATCCATCAGAGAGAGGGAGAACAGAGAGATGTGGGGGGAACGCGAAGAGGACGACCGGTTCGGCCCAGCCGAACTGGGTTTGCTTCTAGAATAGGGAAAAACCAATCAATTACAATTTATTGCACACGGTTTTACTCCGGTTTTCTCCGTTTATCAACAGATGCAATTGTAGAGTAAAAGCAGGAAATAAATCTACTGCTAATAACAGATCTACTACAAAACATGCATCTAAAAAAACCAAAGAACAAACATCCACCAGTCTAAAATCAATCTACAAATTGATAAACAACCAATTTTGTTACCGTAGATTGATTGGCGCGAGAGGATTCGACGTCAGCCCAGCCAGTAGAGTTGTTGATAACGTGTTGTAGAACGGCTACTTCGACGGATCGCCCAGATCTGCTCCCTTCCCTCCCGCAGCAGATGAGACGTCAAGAAGATGTAGAAGATCGTATCCCTTCCCGCACAATCACACTACAGAAGAAGACAATGAACACAGGAGATACAGATATAAGGGTGTTGCTCTCTCTTTATTAATCAATAATCAATGTGTACAATGAAGGCACCCATGCCCCTCTATTTATAGGTAAAAGAGGCTAGAGATAAGAACCATAAATTTATCTCTAACTAATTCGGATTGGTCCACAAGAAAGAATTTTATCTCCTAAAGCAATAAGGATTCATAACACAGCAGACTGTCCGTGCACGTTTAGGCGGGTCGGGCGGAAAATACCCATTCCGTTCAAAAATAATTGTTAATTTTAATAATCAGCATCTAAGTTATATCATTGGATTTATAGTTGAATGCACTTTACTCATACCATACATTTCAGCTTATCCACTTTGATGTTGCATAAAAAATGTCACATCCACCCCAAACTAGCCCTCCAAGAAAGGCTAGTATGAGACAATGAAACAAACCTGCATAACCGTACCAGTCCCAAGATCATAGTGTTGGTACAATAGGAAGATGAATCTTCACGGCACAACTATTTTTATTATCAGACATAGCTTTACAACCAAGTTGGAACTGCAGACATACCCCGAGTTCACAACGATACATTACAAAAAGAGCGGAAACGGAAACTAGAACTAAGCTGAAACCCTAGTACTCTTGGAATCCAGCCTGCTCCACGAAGAACTCCTCGTCATCGGATTTTTGTTTCGGAGAGGATTTCTCGAAGATTCGCAAAGATCCTGAGTAAGACAAGTCACTTTTGATCAATTGAGTCTATATTTGAACTTAAGTTTATTGTTTGCAAAATTGCATTGATAGGCATGCACTTGAACTGTTCGGCATCGTCTGCGAGACAGATCGGTGGGCCTACCCAATTTGCTGCATATGACCCTTTCTTGTTAATTGCAATACCATGTTCTCTTATAACCACTTTTGTTGTGCCTAGGTATTCGTGCACTCCTATGCGAGTACCGACGATCGCTCTCTAAACTTAAAATTTGAGGAACATCTTGGATAAAACATGGTTTTATGAAATCTTTGAAAAATCCGACACCTGGGTCGGTGCCTTGTGAAAGAAAATGAGTTTTAAAAATGAAAACTCACAACACAAGGTCGGTCCTGGGTGGGATGCTTATGTGGTCGCCCATAAGGATTGATTCCTTTGGAATTGCATCCAAACACACAATAAGTACAACCACATGGGTGAAATGAGAAGCCACTGGCTAAATAATTAGCCGTCCAAGGACGCCTTACATGCCTTTGGACCATGGATTGTCGGGAGGGTCACGTGGATACAACCCAGGATCCAGGCACAGTATGGTCTGGGACCTAACTTGTCGTTGGTCTGGGACCCCTCCAGTTGTTATGGGGTAACCTGGTGTCGTCTCTGGAAATGCCTTGTGACGAGCTTCCGATGCTAACGGGTATTCAATATCAGTTTTGTGTCGTGTGGGTAAAGTGTAACCCCTCTGCAGAGGTTAAGCAACTGTTCGAACAGCCGTGCCCACGATCATAGACGGATGTGAGGTGATTCCTTAGCGTAGTTTTGTTGTACCCCGCTTTGAAAATGTGTGTGTGGTTTGGTAACTGTGGCAAGGAAGTGCTGTCGTGGATAGCGGGACTTGAAAATGTGTGTGTGGTTTGGTAACTCATCCTTGCTCTATGTATAGTTCTTCCGTCAGGAAGCTAGAGCTAGAGTTGTAGTAAAGTGAAGATTAGGGTTTCGTCTTGGTTCCTAGCCGCTGCTTGTGGTGTTAGGACTTAGTCCGTTGGTTCCGTTGCTTCTGTGTTGTTGATTGCTGTCTCCGGTTTGCTCTGAAGCTGCAACGTAAGTTAAGGTATATGTTCTATTATTTATTTAAGGATTGCAATGATGCATAACTGTTTCTGTGGATAATAGCACTGCGTCCTAGGATTGGTATCGGTATCGCGGTTCTGTTGGGAGAAGTTTACGTTGTTCTCTTGCTGCATACCCTATCTGATGTCGTTGTATGGTGGTGCCGGATCAGGGTGTGACACTTTGGTACCTTGCCAACCCAATGCTTAATGCCTCCAAGCCATAGTCGGAGCTTCGTTGCGCTCGGTCCAACTGTTACCGATGTTGTCACTGTAGAGCTACCCATTGCCGCATATGTCGGGCAGCCTCTAAAGTGGAAGGGCACAAACCAACGATCTCCGCCACGCCTTGGGAAATACCCTGACACCGCCACCAAAGCTAGTGACTTTGGGTTGATGGCCATAAAGAAGAGGGGATGAGGATGACCTAGGCACATATGCCGCAGCCCTAAGGTCCTCACCCTATGGTTGAATCAAACGGATCGATTTCCGCCATTGTCTTGTTAATCCGGTGGTCGTTAGCCCTTAGGCGGTACGACACGAGGTCGCCAAACACAACCGTGCCAATAGGTTGTTCCATGCCCTAATCCAATGCTATGGGATTGTTGTGGATGGTGGAGGCCCTACCACCACCACGACCATAATCGTAGCAACGGCAGTGGCAACGAGGAAGAGAGAAGAAGGGCTGGTAGTGGCTAAAGTGAATCACCCCTAGAGTCACCCCACAAGAGGGGATCCAAGGGGAAAGCGTGTTGAACACTAAGTTAACCTACACTTAGTTAAAATCGACAAGTACTAGGAGAGGAGGGAATACTTCAAAACCAATCTCGATCAACCTATGAGAAACGAACCGTACGTTGCCTAAGAAATTATCCTGAAATTCCTTGGTTGCAACCATGCACAGCATGACAATCAAGTTTCTCTCCGTGAGTCCGTGGTAGATCAAGTGTCACATTTGAGAACTGTAGCATCGTAGTACTACTAGCTAGCTAGTCGAGTAAATTATGGAGGATAGTGTACTGGTACTAGCTAGCTCTTGGTTGTATACTACTAGTCTACTACGTCCTGGCAATGTGCAGGCATACGCATACGTGTGTAGTAGGTTTTCACCATGCATAGTCGGCTAGCTGACTGACAGCACACCAAGTGCTGCGCCCTCTACGGTCTGATCGGTTTCTGCTGCTGCACTGCATTGCATGGGGATGGACAGCAGCAACACAACAGCATGGTATAGTATTTTTCTTTCAAGACGGAGCTGGACCATTCATCTACTACTACATGAGATGTGCCCAGAGGTATCTATCAGAAATTCATCAGAATCAAATGGGGGCGAAAATGGGACCCACATACTCCTCCCAGCTGCATGTATCTCTCAACACAAGCCATCGCTAGCTCCCTTTCCATGTAACAGAAGACAGAAGTCCCAGGATGGATGCCAACGGGGCCCCACTGATTTACCATAAAGTAAATTAATCTAGTTTTGTTGTTTAATTATCAATTACGCGACAAGCTTCAGAGAGCTAGAGAAAGTACAGAAAAGCTAGCTAGGTTCGACTTGTCATGAGGTTATAGCTTAGTGTAGAATCTATCATTTACTGTAATGTACTACAAATAATGCTCCTTTTCTTTCTCATGTTCGGTCATGCACAATATTGTTTTTCATTCATGCATATATATATACACACACACTAGTCATTAGCACTATTCCTCTTATGAACTATATATGTTATTGATTGTTTCTCTTTTCCTGGATCTTTTTTCGAAATAGTAGCTTATTTCCCAATAACTTCCATTATTATGAGGAATCAAAATGTCCAAGCTAGCACTCAGGTTCAAGTGGTTGATCATCTGAAATTTTAAAAGCTCTCTGTTTTGGTAGTACATTCTTTGCTGCCTCACTTGATCCTTGATTCCTTCTCCTTCCTTTTTCACTCGATCGGGCAGCCTGCAAGTGCGATCTGAAGGTTTGTTTCCATGCCCTTGGATTGTTCCTCTTGTTAATTTGTGTGCCAAATGGGGGCGCAGATACAGGCATACAGCAGCTAAAGATCATAAAGAAAGCGGTGCGTGTACGTAGAAGACAGCAGAGAAGCTATGCATGAGCAGAGCTTAGCTTAGGGTTGTGCAGGGCTAGCTTATATAGCTAGCTTCGGCTTACCCACTCTCTTGTTGCAGTACAAATTGTAGCTGAGCATGTGCATGCATGCATGCATATATGCTGCTTCGCCATAAACACCTAAACCGAGTACATTACACATTGCAACCCGCTTAGTTCTCGTCTATATATATATATATATATATATATATATATATATATATATATATATATATATATATATATATATATATATATATATATATTCTCCTGAAAAGAAATGCAGAGAACTAAGAAGATAGAGGAGAGAGAGAGATACCAGACTGATGTTGTGCATCAATCTTGTGTTGATGCATGCAGGCATGACTGATTAAAGTGAGTGTGTAGTATAGGACTGAGAGCTAGCTAGAGATCGGAAGCAAGATAGTAGCATTATTATATTATTAGGAGAGGCAGCAGCCAGCCAGCAGCTTGCCGGCCGGCATGTATGCTGTCTCTTTTGACAAGTCGATTTCGATTCGACATGATATTGTACATGCATGCATGCGTGTGTTTGTGTGTTTGTATCTCGAGAAGCTCACTGGCCAGCATGCAGTCTCGTTTGGTTGGCCTGCGTGTACATGCATGCAGCAGCTGGTTTGTGGGCTATAGGCAGCTGCAAGCCTGCAACACACAGCCACCGGCCGGCCTTTAGATTGGCTTAATTAGCTTAGGGGTCTACTACATGTTTGTATTATTGGAGTACACTATATCTAACTCATATGTGCGGCTCCGTATAGTAGCCAGCCCGGCTAACCGATGATGAATATTCCTAATCCTAAAATATAGCTATCTTTAGCAGACCACATGTAAGTAAAAAGGAGAAGGTCACGGCATCAGAGGTTCGCACTTCTCAGGCAGATGAGAACATAAGTTGAATATATAGTGAAATTTAAGAATTAATTTGAATGATGGAACAAATTTCCCACAGTTCGATGCAAAAATATTTTTTGGGTCATTCATTTCTTATAATATATTTGAAATCCTAATGTTTATGCACATATGGTTCTATATTTGAATTTTCTTCAAAATTGGAGCAAAAATGTAGATCATATCTGAAACTTTTCTGAAATTTGAATTCCTTGACAAATTTTAGTTTAGGGACGGTATTCCAGGAAAAAAAATAGTCTAGGGACAATCTGAAGCTAAATCAAACTCCACAAATTAAATTAAATGAATTCTATATGCAATACAATACATTGAAGATTAATTCAATACTCCATAGATTCTTAGTGGCTTACTTTAGTTTTCGTGTGTTTCTATTTTGGATCATTTGTTCAATATATACGTGCACAAGAACACACTCCATGATATAGTTGTAGGCGCATGACTCGTCTATCCACAATTGTTTGAATCTTGATGCTCAGATCATACACATGGATGTGTGTTTTCGGTAGAAATTTTGCTGTGTCAACGCATTTAATTAATCAAGAAAAAACTTAGGTGGTCGTCGGTGCAGAGTGCTGACATGGCATGCGTGCTTGCATGATGAGCCATGTCGATCCATAGACCTAAAATACAAATATGAGGGGCCAAACCACCCAAGTAACAATTCAAATTGAGACCTTTTACGGTACTCCATCTTACCTCTATAGAGGTAAGACCTTTGTTGAATCCTAGCCATTGATCATTTATGTTCTTTTTTCTAATTAAACCATATGTGCTCCTTCAAAACAATAAATGACAGCAAGCATAAAAAAGGAAAGAACAATGTCACACTATTGCCATTCCTAGAGTTAAGCATACATGCTACAAATTAGGGGATAGTTAATTTGGAAAAGTGTATTAATTAATAGTTGGTATGCACGTCAATTTGAAGAAAAAGTTTTGAATATGTAGAACCAATTTGAAGAGCAAAATTTTAATACATGGAACCATAGACATGGTTCAAACATTTGCGTTACTATTGTGGTATGCAATTGGAAGGTGCAATATTTGTTTTGAGCATTTGAATTTCTCAATTGAAAGTATAAATTTGAACATTATTGTTACTGGCACAATTTGGTATTATATATACGGATCAAATTTAGAATATTTCGAATCTAAACAATCTTGGGAAGTGAGAATATTAATTAATTTAAAGGTTACTTACCTTATAAACAATACTTGATGCTTGAATACTATACATGCAATTTGTTGTTTATTCCCTCATTTATCATGTATTACCTCCAAGTGGGTAAGAGTAACATCGACCATTAAGATAAACAGGTGGTCCAAAATAACATGGAGCACTGTAAAAAAAGTCCATCAAATTAAATTTCCAAATATATTTTGATTTAATGCATATACATTTTTACAATGGATTTGTGTATATTGATTTCCAGATTATTTTAGACACCGAGTTAATTTGTACATGCAAGGCTTATAACCTTTTCAGGTACATAAGGATATGAACTAAAGCTATTTTATTATTTCTTTTTGGTACCACAACAAATTGTAATATTCCAACAGTAAGAAAATTATTTATTATAAGCATTTAGTTGCTACGGACTAAACTTTATATGTTTCTAGCTAGTAGAACTCTAATTTGATGGATTCTAAATTTGAGATATCTACTGTCCAATTCCATGTTAATGGAGAAGTACTATATACTGGTGGAGTTAAATACAACTTATGCTGTCAGATGCCAACCATGGTACTATACCCAACCCCCAGGAGTAGCATAGTACAATTAGAATTAATATACTGGTACACATACGCCAGCTATGTGGAGACTTTCCTGGCTACCTGTAACAGTAGTGTTTGTATTGTGGTGGGGGATATTGTACGTCTTAATTATAGCATTTTCCATTGAAGTTTATATATGTGAGGTCGATCAGTATAGTTGTTAATTAGATTTATGAGCATGAGTTTTCTTGTGGTCAAACATACATTAATCATATATATTGCTGCCTTATACTCCATTGTCCCAAAATAAAGTAATTCCTCTCATTCCGAGGAAAATTTAATAGTGAGAACAAAAGACTAAATTGTCCCTCGTTAATAAGAAAATAATATTGGTGGATGACTAAGTAAAGATTCTGAAAAGATAAAATTTTTTATTTATGGACAACGTAAATAAGAGAGAGAAAATAAGTTATTTTGGGAGAAATTTTAAACTTTAGGATTTAAATTATTTTAGGACGGAGAGAGTACTTCCGATCGAGTTCGCTGTCAGTTTTCCTTGTTTCAATAAGGATCTTGATCTCTACTAGTATTTCCGATCATTTTAGAAATGATAACGCAAATCAGAAATAAGTGCAGCAACAGGCAGGAAAAAGTTTGCTGTTCTATCCAGAACATGTGTTGGTCAAAGTGGCACTGTGTCCAAAATCCTGATCAGGAGTAGCTTCCCCAAGAGTCAGCACTCACCTCTCAGCCACTGCTACCACTTGTTCATCACTTTTATACACTTGAATGAGCTATAATTATGCCATCTTTAGCCTGGTTGACTTGCGGCGCCTATGTCAAATCAAGTTCAATGTGATGTGATGTGTGTTCTGATGAATTCGTATTGACTGCTCGTATTTTATTTGTAGTACGGCACCTATAAGGAAGGCCAGAGAGTGGAGAGAGCACAACTGCAGAATAATTCAGTACCCATAGTACCATGTAGATAGATGTGTGGCTCAAAGTAGACGTAGTTTTAATGAGACTTTCACATCGGTTCGATATACTCCAGTACTCCACATATTTGACCCATTAACTTTTATTTGTAGTTTGTACTACTAATATGTTCATAAAATCATAAGAAAATCGCCTGGTCAGCCTTATATATTTTGATTATATGCATTCCAAAATGTCAATGCATCACTCCACTCAACAGTTAATTATTAATTCCATATCTGAACTAAAAACAACAAAAAAACACACTCACCAAGAATTAATTTCCATGCATCCAATAAGTGCAGTAATGTACCTCACTTAGCAAGTAGATTTTAAATGTAAACTGAACACATGAACCCATCACCCCCCCCCCCCCCCAAACAGCAATTCGCCTATCACGCATACTTTCTTGGCTCTTAATTTACACTAATTAATAACTTAACTGCATCACATCAAACGTGTCAGCTCAGTCAGGAGGCGGCATTCACGTTCCTGTTGTGGCCGCACCCGAAGCTGCAGTTGCAGTTACCGTTGTCGGCCGGCTGCACGTTCGCCGGCGCGGTGAGCGGGGCTCCGAAGCAGGAGAGGCTGCCGCGGTGCGGCGGCGGAACCAGCGCGTCGCCGGCGGAGACGGCGTGGCCGATGACGTAGTCGCCGACCGCTGGCTGCTGGCGTGGCGGGGCAGGGTACGTCGCCGGGTAGCTCATCGGGTGCAAGGTGGACGGCGACGTCGTGTACAGGTAATGGTACGGCGGCTGCGGCGGCGACAGCCGTGGATGCACCGGCCGGGGCGGCAGGCACGGGTCGCCGATGCCGCCGCCGCCTCCCCGGAAGCCTCCTCCGGCCATCTGCAGCGTCGGTGGAGGAGCAGCAGCAGGGCCTCCCATGTTCACATCCCTGAAACTGTAGCAAGAAAGTTTGCAGCGGCAATGAGAAACCCTAGTCGATGAGGAAGCAAAGCACACATCTTGCAGTGGAGATTTCGCGCACATACTTCAGCTGTGCGCCGACGGCGGCGAGGCTGTCGTTGCCGAAGACGAGTTGCCTGGCGCGGTTAAGGGTTTCGGTCTCCCTCTCTGAAAGATCAAATCCCCATATAAGTTAGAGCCAAAAAGATTCAGAGGAAAGGGTATCAAATAACAAGATTAGATGCATGGAAGATCAAAAATTGTTTTTTTTTCATATGAGTATAGATGAATACTATCAGATTAGATGCATGGAAGATAAAAAACTAAACTTTTTCTCTTGTATATGTGTTCTGCCTCGATGATCAAGCTGGCTTCTTATTGAAATTATCAATCATGATAGTAGGTGGTGTGTGAATCTTGCCTTGCGGTGCCGATTCATGTGGCCGCCAGCGCTTGAGATTTGCAAACTTGAGGGAGCAGAATCTACACTCGTAGACCTTGCCAGCTTCCTCCTTCCCCCCATTACTCTTCTTCTTAGTAATCCCTGAAAACATGTGTATCCCGTCACTAATCAATCAGCAATCCCAATTCTGAAGCTATGTAACAAGAAAGGATTGTACTTCCATTATTCTAAAATGTAACAAGAAGGATTTTTTTTCCATGTAATGAGACGGTTCAGGAAAAAAATTTAAAAAAGATCTTTTTTTAACCTTCCATTGAAGCTATATATATCTACTAACATGATGATTAGTCTGGTTATTCCAGCGAGCTTAAAATAGGGGCAATATATAAGAATGTCGTAGTGATCCTTACTAGATGCTTCGGCGCTGGATGCGGCGGTGGTCGTTGAGCTCTCCACCGGTTGTTTTGCCGAACTCATCCGGCAAAGTTGTTCAGGTCCAGGGGCTCCCTTCTTGTCTCCTTGATAGAGTTCATACGAAAAGAGAGGAAAACATTTCAGTATATCCCCCTCCATCCTACCGTATAATATACAACTTGTGAAGGATTCACAGATCAACAAGTTTTTTGACAATGACGAGCATGCACAGGAACTCAAACTAGCCTAACAGATGCCGGATAGGAACACAAGTAGTGGCACTGTGCTGTGCCGACAACAAGAATGAATATATGCATAGTAGTTTTATATAGTACTATAATGACATAGAAAACAAGCTTGTTCATGAGATCCAGAGTAGGCTAGACTAGTTGTGACAAAGATAACAGGAGCTAGTTAAAAATGCAGTATATGGCGTGCATAGAAAGATCACAGGTAAATCAGATTTACAACACACCACATCCAACTATACAAGAGTGACTGTTTGAAAAAGAAAAAAACTGCTGAAAAAATAAGACAATGTTCATATGTGCACATGTAAACAAGGCACACAAAGACAGCAGTGTTTCAGAGAAGATGTACATAACATGGAGATGAACAATAGAAGAAGACACAAAAAAGTCATGAGGGGTAGTTGTGCTTGTAGGCTGCTTCTTACATGGTGGAGCAGAGAGAGCAGCAGGGGGAGACAGCCGGAACACTATTTATGCAAATGAGGCTTTTGGAAGAGGGAAAAAGAAAAGGGGGAGATATATATCGGATGGTGTGGTTGTGGGGTTTGAGACTTGAGACGTTGAGTAGAGCTCAGCTCAGTGATGTGCCTGTCTGTGTAGAAAGAGTACAAGTATTATTGATTTAGTACAGACACAAAAGCCAAAAAGACACTGCAGTTGGGGGAACAGCAAATGCATGGAAACGCTGTACTTAAAAGTGTTGGTTTTGGGGTGCTAGAATAGAGTGAGAGAAGCCCAGTAGTAAGCTTAGCTGGGGAGGAAAAGAGAGGGAGAGCAAGCCTGAAAGTTCTCTATCAGTTCACCCTCTGCCAACAGCCGTCCCTTCTCTCTCAGTCACACATTCACCATACACTGGTACACCTACGTACGACTACCCCTCTCTCACACACACAATCTGAGACTTAGATGCTGCCAGTGCATATATGATTCTTGGAATATGTGATGGCTGGTAATCCAAGAAGCGAATTGAAGCAGTATTTGTGTCTGTTATCCTTTCCTCTTCCAGGGAGATCAATCGAGGAGAGATGAGTACGTATGGGATGCGGTTGATGACTATGTGTCAATATGTGATAGGTCATGTCCACATCCCCCAGGAGCTGAAAGTAAGCCCCACAGCCACAGCACCGCTATACTCTTAACACTGCACTGTATCTCTTTGTAAGCAGCATGCAGCAGATATGCTGTGACCTCTCTCTACTGCATTGAATCATTAAATAGAGTAAGCTACGCCTCTTTTCTTAGATCTTGTGCAAAGAGAAGCACACAATGCAACATCACACATGCATGCGCACACACATCTGTACCCATCATCTATAGGTTATAGGCCTATGTGTGTGTGTCCTTTGTTTGCATCTTTCTCCTTCAACCTGTGGTTGTGTAGGCCATATGCATGCATGCATGCAGAGAGCTTGAGAAGAGAGAGAGAGGGTAATAAAGACAAGGGCACCTCTTACAAAGCCCTGGTTCTGAATTTAGTTGAGAAGAGAGTTGTATGCACAAGGAGGCTAGGGCCCTATAGGCGCATGCATATGCTTAGCCTTTGAGGTCTAGTAGGATGCATGCATGCTAGGAGGAGCTGTTGTCCAAGTACTGGGAGTTTAGGGTAGAGGCCAGGGAGGATACATGGACAGTAAAAAGTGCCTTTGGAGGGATGTGTGTATGGAAAATATGAGACACTGATAGCTTCACCAGTACAAGTGATAGGACTTGTTGGATGGTGGTAATGACGTTGACATCCATGGTTTTCATGTGAGATCTCTCTCTATCTACCTCTTGGTTATGAGTACTAAGAACGTATGTGAAAATAATTAGGGGAAGGTTGTGATTGGTTGAGAAGATAAAATAGTAAAGAAATTAAATGAAGAATGGTTGTGATTGATTAAAATAAAGGGATAGGTGGAGAAATAGCTTTATTTTGAGACAAAGTTTAAGTGGTAGAAATAGCTTTCTTTTGGAACGGAGGGAATATCTATCTATCTCTACAATGGAATGCAACATTCAAGCAGGTTTGTGGCACTGGCTTGGTCTTGCCATGTAAGCCCAGACAAATTAATGTTGGGATTGGTAGGAAGGATGGTAGGATCAAACAAGAACAGATGGACAGACAACCTTGTGACTCCTAAACATTTATATGTGTGTATGCAATGACATTGGTTGATTTGCTCCACTACTACCAGCTATCTGTAATGGGTAGATTCAAACCGTTGTAGATAGTCTTTGAAGGAACAACCCGTTAGAGATGTCAAGTCATCTATAATGGTTTGTTAGTATAAACCATTACAGATGACTACACATTTGTAACGAATCATTCATTATCAACGATTATAGATGAATTGATGGCATCTCTTACAAACCACTAGCCGTTATAGATCAAGAAGCACACCCATGACCCACTACTACAGATGACATCCATCCCCTCGAGGGCACCTCAATGCAAGAATTGCTTGGCTCGCACAAAACACCTCGCAGAGCGATGCTGCCGCCTCTCCCAGCTCCCTCCCAAAAGCTAAGCGGCGCCGCTACCATTGACTCCCCTTCCCATCCGACCACACCCACTGCTTCCCTCTTCCCTTGCTTCTCCCAAGCGCCGCCAGCTGCCGTCTTCCCATCTCTCCTAGTGCCAAGCGTCGCCGCCACCTCCCCACCCCTCCCAAGTGCCATTTTCACCATCGGATCTAGTTGCGATTGCACTAGATCCGACCTTCCCAAGGTCGGGGGTCACCAGATCTGATCGTCTCTGACAGCAATGGCTGGCCCAACCGTTATAGATAGGCTTTTTCAACCGTTAGCAATGAGTCGTTCTCTAGTTGTGCTCGTAGCTACTCTTTGAGGCTTTCTTTCATCCTTGGGAGGTATTATACCCCTTAAGCTAGCCAAACTGAAGGACAAATCTCATTATCTCATATCTCAAATTAATTTAGACCTATAATTACTCCGAGAGGGTGAAGAAGAAAAAGATCCATTTCATGCATATGCTCAAAATTGGTCAAAAGAGTATTGCATGTTCAATAAGGAAACCTCATATGTATATACATGAACACCTAGTAATTGTTAAATAGTCTCACATTAGTTGTAGAAGGCAAGGGAATTTATTTAAAGTAGGAAAAACCTCACCTCATTGGCTAGCTTTTAGGGGTGAGAAAGTCCCTTTACGATTCCTACAATTGGTATAAGAGGTTGGCTAGTTTGACATCTTTGACCTGATGGACACTAATTCAACGTTTTATGATCAGGAGGAGTATGTATGCTATGTGTATGTAATGATATGCTCAGTTCTCTAGCTCTGTCGTTTACACACAATCATGTATCTTGTCGTCAGGGCAGGCATGACCCCATTCACGAACCCTTTTTACAACAAATCATTTGTACGATATAATTAATCAATTAATATAATTCTTGTAACTGTGTGCACTCTAGACAAAGGATACCATACGTGCATCAACTAATATTGACCAAACTAATTAAGGGATCAACTCAAGTTAAAGCTAGATGCATGAGTTACATATATACGAGCAGGCATGCATGGCAGGGCAAGAGGACAGAAAGAAAGGACAGGGGGAGGAGGAGTGATAGATTTGCACAGTGGGCAGGGTTGCAGCTAGCAGGGTGATCTCTCTCATCTCATGTGAGGGAGGCCAGAGATAGAAGACAAGCAGGGCATGGCAGGCAAAGCCCCCCCTCCTCTTCCTCTACTTGGCGCCCCCTGGCCTGTCCTGCATGCAGCATTAGCTACACCATACACAGATACACTGCTACTGCATGCACCTCTCTCGCTGGCTGGCTGCAGCTTCGTCCCCTAGCTTGCATGCCCCTGCTGCCATTATTTTTCTTTCTCATCGATCGATCACCTGTATGAATGCCTGCAGCCTGCAGCGCCATGCATTATGCATCAATCGATCACCTGTGCCGGCCTCACTTGCCAAAGTTTATGTATTCAGAAACTGATAGATCTCCTGGGCCCCGGCCATCACGTACGTTCTCCCTCACCATGATCCAATCCTCGACCCTCTCGCTTTATGCATCGTGTATAAATATATATGATCTTGATCGGACCACAAGCATGCATAGCTGCAGTCATCTGCAGAAGGCAGTGCAAAAAAGCTCATGCCTCGATCATATGGTCAATCAGTACGCATGCATATGCAATTATGGTGTGTATGAATGCATGCATGCTCGAGTGAAAGCAAGTCAATGTTCACCGTTAAGTTGATCATATCGTATCAGCTTTCAAACTTGAAAATATGTCTCGCGCGGCCACCGTCGGCAAACATATGCATGCATACGCCATACACCACCGGTGGAGCCATCGATGGCTTTTACGGTTCTTAAAAGGTATCGAGAGGTACTAAATTTTTCAACCTAAATTTTGATAACTACTGATACCTGAGGTACTAAGTTGTAAAATCACTCGCATAAGATAGGATAATTATACCAAAATGCATCCCATGCTTAGTAGAAACTAACATTGATTCATTTAAGATCTTACTAGCTGCCCGAATCAGAAAAAACAAACTTCGTTCGTATCTATAATACATTTGCTACCCTGGAATATCATGACATTTCAATTTGAGATATTAATCCCCTAAACCATCTTTCTTTTCTTCCAAAAAGCGATTTTTGTGCAAAACAAGGCAAATTATATTGAATAAAATGCATGGGTAGTACTTACAAAACAGATCTGTAAGACCTACCAACACAAAATAAAGATGCGATACATATTTGGAACACTGCAAGATGGGCAAACAGATGAGCATAATCACCATGTTAACCAACTCCATACATGTGCAATTAATAGTACAAAAGAGTGAGTATCGACCATCATCTTTAATATTTTCTTAGATTAAATTAGTAAGTTAGTGTCACCAAACAAGTTAGCAACACGTGTCCTTAAAGTTGTCGCCAACAATTAGATTGTCAGCAACCCATCAAACAAGCTCTTCTAGGTCTTCATCAAGAACATAACAAATTAAATCAAGTTGTCATTGACAGTGTGTAAAGAGATAGAAAATGCAAGACTCTAAACAATTCTAAGTCCATAGAAAATGCAAGACTCTAAACAATTCTAACTCCATAAACATTATGGAAGTCAAACCCTAGCTACCTAGTTGATCTAAATCTCTAAATATCTTTATTTAAAGAAATCCTAAAAATTTAAGGGAGAAGAACAAGATATGCATGGGTCCTTTTCCCCTCGCTACCAAGTAGGGTTGAAAACGGTTGGTAAAATTTTCGAACCGACCGACGCCGTTTTCCGGATTTTACCGACCGCTTTTCGTTTTTTCGGTACCGGTGCGTTTTCCGTTTTCCGTTGATACCGGGGTCTCGGAAACGGTATCAGAAATGGTTTCAGTAGTTTACCGACCGTTTCTGAAATTTATCGTATTTATTCGGAAATTTACCGAAGTTTACCGTATTTATTTAGAAATTTACCGATGGTATTGATTCGGTAAATGGTCTGATATTGTTACATTGTCACATTGTCATCGCTTTTGTATGTTATCATGTTGGATAATTATTGATATTGCTTTCTGTAATAGGTGATTATTATGTGACATCGTTATTATTATGTTTAGTGATTATGTGAGTTACTCTGGACATCACATATGAGGTAAAGTTATTTTCGATCCAAATTCATGAATGTCCGACCGATATCGATGAATTTTCAATCGAGTAACTCCGTTTCCGATGTTTCCGAATTTTTCGAAGCTGTTTCTATTTTCGATATTACCATTTTCGATTCCGGTTCCGAGTACAAAATATGGAAATGGAAATGATTTAAGGGCTTTTTCGATCATTTTCAATCGTTTTCAGCCATACTACCAAGAGAAAGAGAGGATGGGGGACCAAAGGGGCAATGGCAAGGGGAAGACTCTTACATGGTGGCACAAGTAACTTTCAATATCTCTACTCCTTTCAAAACAGAGATGCTTCTTGAACACTACACTGCATGCTACATACATTATTCAGTCCTTAGCAACAACAATATAGCAAACATGATAAATTCATTAAGTGACTTGGAAGCACTTCTAGTGGAAGATCTGAAGTTTTGAAAGTGTAGTTGTACACAAGTTCTACAGTTACATTTACTCTTTACGGGAGGTACTCATATATGCTACAGTTATAAGCAGAAGGGTAATTTGGACTAATTAATTATTGCACATTAGTGTGTGGCCTTTTGATCTGGCGATTATAAGTGCGAGGACGTACGCAGTAGGGAGTACCGTGTACCCTAGAGACACTGTACATATCTGTGATGTGTCCAAACTATACGTGGGGCTTGCAATGTCTTTGTGCAAAAAAACAACACTACCTCAAAAAGCAAATTAACGTACCCCTGCCAGCCAGTGGTCCTCAATCATAGGCTAGCTGAACACCTACTTCTTACACATCTGATCATCTTAAGTGTCAAGCACATAAACTAGTACTAGCACTGCTAGCTTTGTTAGAGGTGCCCTTTGTCCTCATGCAGCACTGCTAAGCTAGCAAAGTCACTCTTGCTCTAGTTTCTACCCAAACCCAAAACCAAGCTGCGATGAGATGAGGGCTTCACTGTTTGTCCAAAAGGCCGGCGTTCTTTCTCAAAATGTCAACTCCTGGCCTCTCCAACTCATCGAAGTATGATGATGTATGTGTATCTGTGGTTTACAAGGTTAATATGTAGAAAGGAGTTACAAGATTTCAGTTGCCTCAAAACTTAAAGAAATTTCGGTTGATTTTATTGATCATGGGATGAACTCAAAGATTTGTGCTCCCGTTGTCCTCCTTGACAGCGGCATCGTCTCCGGCTCTAGCGCCGGTAATGGTGGCAGCACATTGGATGAGGGTTTGGGGTGGGTGGGGGAGGGTGGTTGATAGGAGAAGAAAAAATTGAGTTTCTCTAGGTTTAGAAGGATGGCCAGAGAGGCGGCAGTCCAACGGTGGGCGGCGGTCAGGTAGGATGGCAAGATAGCGGTGGCGCCACCAAAGCCACAGGTGGCGAACCGTAGGTGGGTGGGCTAGGTTTGCAGCAGGGGAAACAAATCCTACAAGTTAGGAAGCGGAGGCGGATCCAATGACGTAAGTCGTCGGAGTCAAGGGAGGAGAGGCTGGGTAGGGGAAGCTCACGCCGAAGTTATAAATAAAGGGTGACTGCCATGGCATCACTGGAGGAAGTGGTAAGGAGAAGGCTAATCTGACGGGCCTTGGCAGCGCCGAAGGCAGCCCGAGCAAGGCATTGGGGGGCGCCATGAATGGTGGGAGTTAGCATGGCGTGCAAGCACGTAGGGGTGAAGTCAGGAGAGAAGAGGATAAGGTTGGCTCACTATAATGCACGAATCTTGGCACAACCTGAATAGTCCAGAACTAGAACTGATTGAAATTTGGAGTGTACATTTTTAGGTAACTGAAAATTTGCATGTGTTTTCAGGTGATTGAAAAATAGACCCGTCCCTATGTGATAATGTAAATTGTGTAATTTTTATATGTATACTTTACGTATCTATCTCTAGCAATATATAGTTTTGGACTTAGACAAGGTTATCCAAAATAACACACCACATACACACCTGAGAGATAAAAATTCGTGCCTTTGGCCCTATGCGTGCGATCTATTCACCTAATGATCTAGACCAAATTAAGGTTGATGGTTATTTTTTTAATTTTGCAAGGAAAATAAATTCTAGCCTCCATATGGCTGAACTAGTACCGATCCCGACCAGCAGCAGCATCATTGCTGTCCTCATCCTACTGCGACAGTGGATCAATGCTAAGTACCTATCATTAAGGGAACATATCCTGTGTACATAAACTTCTCGTGTATATACCATGCATACCAACTAATAAATATAACCGAAAATTTTATAAAAATTTGTACATGTTCTTCCAATAATAATACACCTATGTATAAAGTTTCATCGTCAAATTCATTATATTTTAGTTGTAACAAAAAAAATCTGATAGTTTTAAAAGTATAAATCTGTCAGAATTTTGTCTTTGTTTTGTTGTTCTCTATGTATGATGAATTTGAAAATAAAATTTTACACATAGGTATAATACTATTGAAAGTATATATATATTTTTTTTAAAATTTTTTATAATATTTATTAGTTATTGTGCGGGGTGGCTTATATACATTGGATACATTCCCTACCACTAACAACCCCGTCTTTATTTTCTTTGAGAAGAACTGAACTTCACCTGCAGTGTACGGTGCAATTAAATGATGCTAAACACCAGTAGCTAGCAATGCAAACAGTTAACTATCCATGTAAAGCTCACCTTCCATTGTCTGCTCTCTGAAGTCTGAAGCCATTTATGCCCAAGAAAACAAAACCAAGGAAGAAGAGAAGAAGAACAAAATGTCAACAACAGACGATGGAATTGATTGATCCAAATGTCAAACCAAGGCCGATGCCTCTGCCTATGCCTACTGCAATCGTGAGATGTATCGGTTGACTTTGCAACGGGCAGCACGCCGGCCGGCCGGCCGGCAAGCCATGGCAGTACAGGTTATAGCTAGGTAGCAGAAATGCAAAGGCTTTTACTGCAAAATGCTTTGATCGGTGTGTCAACTGCAAAATGTTTTCCAATTCAGGCGCCACATAACTGGTAGCCTTTCGCCGTCCTAGGCTCTGCATGCTCCGTGCTTTTCATGTCCAGGGACAGCAATGCCTGAAAATGTGGATTGCAACCCGTAGTAATAATGGAGGAAAAGATAGGACTGCAATGTACTCCATGCACCACTACTACTACAAGGCATTAACCATTAGGCATGAACCAACCAAGGTCCAAGAAAGACATCCAGTGGATTAGAAATTTAGTATTGGAGTATCTTCTCTCCTGTCCAATTCTTCAGTGGCAGAGGCATCATTGGAGTAGTCAACAAGCCTTTCAGAATAAACTGCAGGTTGGATGCAAGAACACCAAGCATTTCAGCATTCACTTAAATTGTTTGTATATATTGATGTGTACATAGAGTAAGCTACATGAACTAGGTCTTTCAGCTCTACAAAATATACTGCACTGAGTTTGTGGTTTGCTTGCTATGTATCTACTTACATGGTAACATATCTATGCTAGAGTATAGTTCTATGTAAATTCAGGTCTTTTGCCCATGAATACAATTGTGAACGCTATTCTTTGTTCCTGTGTGTATTGGATGTTCTAACTAGTAGGGCGTCCTTGGAGGACAAGAGGATGTTCTGACGATTTCAGAACCAAGCTCTTGTATTTTACGCAACAACACCGCCTTCTCCCGCTCAAGCAGCTGTATGTACATATCTTGCTCATCCTGGATGCCTTCCATCTCTGTCAAGGCCAGCGCCAGGGCCTCTGGGTCGCCCCCCTCATCAACTAAACCAGTGAATTTCTTCAGGCTATCCCTCATCTGTGGAAAAAAAAGGCGCATGATGTTCATCGCAGAATTGCAATGCATATCAAAGAGGATACTGTGAGGGATGTGGGACAAGTAAACAAACAATATGCACAGATGCATCGTTCAAATGAACTAACGAAGCCTCTGACCTGCAATGATATCTTGTGCCCTTTGCCAAGGGAAGATGCATCAGTCTGGAAGCTTGTTTTCTTTTCCAAGTCTGGTACTTTTCGCGTGATCTTTACATGGACTTCTCCACTTCTTACACCTTGGAGCGGTATCCATTTTTCGGCAGACTGATTTGGAGGAAGCATGCTGTATTCGACAGTGCAGCTGCCTATACTAGCAGTTGGCAGGACCGCGTTATGGTCCTTGACATGCAAAATCAGGGGTTCTCCGGTTTCTGGAAACTCAAATGTCTGGTTCCATTCTGGAGAGAGTGTTTTGTAAACAACCTGCATGGAATGAGTTATTCAGATCAAATGGATTGCTTTTTATAGGGTGGTTCAAATACCCCATAGTATCTGAAGAACAGAATGATCATATAGAATTCTCTAGCCTCCAATAAAAAATAATACTGCCATAGCGCCAAAAGCATGATTTTTCCCTTCATAATAATGTGCTAAAACTAACGAGCTATTGTTCTATAGGTTTCCTCCAGTACGTGAGGTAGTGTGAGGTACCACACTTTCTAGATTTAATATGTGGCACCTCCTAGAGGACATTTGAAATGCCTATTTTCTTATTGAAGTTCTTATATTATTCTAACCAAGCACAGACTGCCACAGGCTGAAAGATTTGGACTAATCTGAATTAAATCCTATGCACCATCTGAGGATGCCAGGTGCTGTACTGTGTCAGCACATTTGTTCATTTCTATTACTTCAAACAGCCAACAAATTCAGTATGGCCCACAGGTCACATTTCACGCATCAGAAAAACAATCCATGTTGTATTTCCTAATACAAACATAATAAATATCAGGAAGGTTCACCACCAAACCTTAGTTCGCTTCTTGTTGTTCCCATATTGCACCCTGACATAAGGATCACTAGTGCCTCTGAGATCAGCAGCAACAAGATCCCTAGCTCCAAGTATCACCAGCTCAATCCAGGTAGCTCCAACTCTACCACTTGAAGTCTGCTTAAGAAGAGCATCCAGAATCCAGAGGAACATATCAGTCGACAAAATGGTATAACAGAGCAAACTGTATAAAACCACGTTTAGTACAGACCAAGGATATACAACATGTTGCTAGTTGTGGAGGTTTCATGTGTAACAAAATAGTTGTACTCAACATCCAAATTTTAAAATTTCTACTGGGCACCCTCTTAAGAAAAGTGTTACTGACGCTGATCTTCGCAATATTAAAATTCAATGCTTAAGGAAGGCAAATACCTTCAGGTCACCGTTGAAATCATTCTTTATTGGCTCTATCTCAAGCCTGATCTCTCCTGAATCCACTTTTTCAAGTGGGACCCATACTTCACGGCTATCACCATCTAAAAGTCCTTCTAGATTTACTCTTGCACTGCCAATGCTTTCGTCTCCAAATGTATCTGCACTATAGCATTTGATCTTAAGATATTCACCACCAGTGATCTCATCAAACTCAAATTTATCATTCCAAACTGGTCGGGTTGTATGAGATAGTGTCTTTGTTCTGTATAGAGCCTACAGGAAGAATATTAGGTTAGAATACAAACTTGTCTAAAAGTTAGTGAGGATAAACTTGGGCAAGGTAACAACAAACCTTTCCATACTGCACCTTCACATATGGATCACACTTTCCATATTTACCGTTAACTGCAAGGGCCCTACCCTCAACTACTGCGACTCTGAGTTTCCGTCCTGTTCTGGACTGAAGCTTTGGCGATATATCAACTGGAGAGTGAGATCCATTGCTCAGAAAATTGCTCAATGTAACTGAGCCATCAGAGAACTGCCATTCTTTTAGCACAAGACTGACAGTTAACTGCAAGGAAAAAAGTTTGGAACTGTATTACACTACCATCCACTCATCCAGACCAAATAAACTAGAAAGAGAAAAGGAGCAAGAAATGGCATAGTTAACCAGTTTGCAGTTGAATAGGTAGGTGAAAAATGGGCACATTATTGTTGGGACCTTCATGAATGTCACAGTAGAAATGATAACAGGAAGTTTTCCACTGATATTGTTAACTTGGGATCAGAAAGATCACTATCATGGTGTTATACACTGAAACATATAATTCATCATCAAAACCCCACATTTCTGATCGCTCTATCATTTATATATTATATCTACAGAGCTTTGAAGCCCAACGGAATGAAAGAATCGTTACTTCCACAGGTTATTTCTAAGGCTGGGCATTATACTGATCCTCTCTCTTCTGATCTTGCTTTCAAAAGCGCTAAAAATATCACAGCAGGCCAAACTTTCCTCTTATATACTATAAAACAATCCAACTGCTAAGACAGTTCAACAGAAAAATGGAGAACTATGGAGAGCATTAGAAGTTTAAGCTATACGTGTAGTTAAGGTCCTAAACTCCTCATCTGTGTTTCTTCACAGCTTGTATCAAGTATATCAAATGGCATAATTTCAAACTAGATAGGCTAGTAAAAATTTGCTTGGGTAGCTCAATAAAATTGGCTAGCACATGTGAATTCAATGTCTATCAATTGAGCATTCGTTTTTCAAACTCTTGCAGCAGAGCCAAAAACAGGTCTTGAATGCAAGAAAAACGGTGACGACACATCAGTAGTTACTGTAGATATTAAAAAAAAGGCAAGGTACCTCGCCCATGATGTCCTCAAATGGAACAACCATTCCAACTTCTTGTCCACAAAGCTCAGTATGTTTTGCAACAACACCAGAATTATGTCCTATAGCCCAAAATATTGTTGAATCATCTAGAACATACTTGACCTGTTTACATTACTTTCATCAGTATCCTTGGATGTGTAGGAAGAACCACAACTGCCTCTAGTGTAATGTAAACTGACTAAAATAAGAAGTTTATTGCCATCATACCTTTATCTCACAGCTTGTCAAGAAGGTAACTTTAACACCACCTGAGTCCAATTCATACAGATTAAACTTGACAACACCAGTCTCTCCATGCAGTACCATGTTAAATGTGCTATTCCATGCAGGATTTGGACCCTTACTTGTACTTGTTTTTCTCACTAAACTTCCAACTTCTACCTCAATAAATGTCTGCGATATCTTGTTATCAGCAATCCCAGATGTAGAGCCTCCACTTGAGCTTTGGCGGTTCCCTAATTCATTAATTGTGTTTCTGCCTATGTTATTAGCTGAAACAACAGTGACTGAAAGAACACCTCCAACCGCTCGTTTTCTTAAATCTACTGGTGGCAAAGAAAAACATAGTCTGCGAGGCTCAACCATTGTCTTCGCTATGGTTTCAGTCAAAAGCTTAACCTGCGTGGTTCATGAAGCATCACATTTAGCGTTCAAATTTCGATAAGCAACACCTGTAATTGTATTAAAAATTTGCATACATGCCAAGGACTAACTAAATGGCACACACAAACCCACCAGCCATGTTGAGACACCTGGTAACTCCATACCAGGAGCTGCTTGGCTTCCACCACTTCCAAATGCTACTCCTATCCTGACTTCTGGAGTAGATTCAAAAGAATAAAGAACAGCTTCACCATCAAGGATGGGTAACAGTAGAAGCTGCAATGATATGGTTTAAATCAAAGATAACATAAGAACTCAATCTGATGAGCCAACTAGACATTGCACTCAGACAGGAAAATATCGTCAAATACAGATAGAATACTCAGGACATGAAAGCAAATAAAAGCTTTTAACCTAAGCGACAATCCAAACGCATATCCACACAAAATTTACTGTGCTTCCACCAAAATGCTAAAGTGAAATAATATTGCCGCTTTATGCAAATTCAGTATAGTGGAAGCCAGGTTTACTGCATTCTTACAGCATAATATCCTATGTCAACCATTAAGGACAGGAATGTCTCCCCAAAACCACTTTTGTTCATCATGATTGTTCATTATCAGCCTTGTGATCTCATTGGACAAAGCTGGAGATCATTCTTGCTTACTAATTTAAGAGAAGTGCCTCGCAAAATCAAGATAAGGGAGGCTAATAATGTACACATAATCAATTGAAAGAGCAAAGGACATACATCGCCCTTGATGTGAATGCTGTTTATAACAATGCGAGCAGCGCCCATCAGTGGTTTTGCTAATTTCGCCAAAAACATTACACTCATCTCATTGGTGTCCCAGTCAAAACCCAAGCGCATGACTTTCTGCATATTCAAAAAAACAGAGAGAGAGTTAAAGTGTGCAACTGTACAACCAACTCTCCTACTTCTTACAACATAATATCATTCAAGATGGAACAATTAACTAAGGCTACTCAGGATCAGGGAGAGCTGCACAACATGTTAGGATATACAGAATCCCTTCAGATAATGGAAGAACACTTATGGGTTAGTATATAGAGATGCATAGGTATAATCAGAAAAGGTGAAGAAACCATTAATGATACTGCTTTCATTAATGTTTTCGGTTATGTAGGCATAAGTTAACCAAACTAATATCCAAAACAGCATGATTCTGAATTGATGAGGCAGAGCAAATAAGCTAAATCACTGCCACTATAATTCTGTAGAACTAAAAACAGCATAAGCAATTCTTTCAATAATGATCAGTGCATGAAGCATTATTTCCTCCCTCTTAAGTTTGCCATGGGCAAATATTCCATACACGGTACAGAATATGAATATCTGACCTGATCACATGAAGTCATCCAGCGCATCCCCTGCTCCCCCAAGGTAGGTGGACAAGAACCAAGTGAAAATTCCTGTAGTTCTATTTTATCCTGGAGAGATATAAAAGCAAAGCATTAGTACTGCAGTCAGAATAGCAGCAGAAGAGGATAAACAACTTTAGGAGAACTTACTATTAGTTTTGGTTTTCGATGCTTTAAATGCTTCTGCAAATTCACAGAGCACTCACTGGTCAGCTAGTTATAAACAATGTAGAATAGAGCCAGTGCGCACCATATCTTGCAATGCATATTGACTATTTGACTACAACAAATGAATAGGAGAAATGGAGCTGAGAAATTTACACATGAATTTTATTCTGAGATAATCAGCATCCATGAATCAAATGTACATAAATCTCAAACATAATGTGTTCAGATGCTTCTCCACACCATTAGTTTCTCCAGATATGAAGTGCAAACTTTTAAAACCATTAATTGATTATTACATCCAAGCACAAAATTATCAAGTGTAATAGAACCTTCAAAAATCATAGCACATTCATTTCTAGCATCCTAGTGCTCAAAAGCTTCATAAAACAGATATATCTAGCAAAGATGCAGAAGCTGACCTCAACAGTAGACTGAAACTTCTTTGACAGTTTTGGTTCCATATAATTGGGCCAAACTTCTACCAAAAGCTTGTTCAACCACTCGCAAGGCTCTATTGGCGTGGTCGGCTACAAGAGATACAAAGGGGTATGGCTAAAAGTTCATGTATAAAGAACGGAAAATTTAAGTGAAGGAACATACTGTCGTATTCAGTATAAGATGCTTCCATCGTTTGTTCAAATCTTCTATGGCTGTCCTCCTTTTAAACCTCCCATACTGCATTCATCATTAAAAAAACAGTAAGAAGATAAAACAAATTACAGAAACCAGAGCAAAGTGTTTCCGTGTGTTCATGTTTCAGAATTATTAATACTTCACAACTCAAAAGAATAGTTCAGCACTTCGAAACCAAGCAATGAGCAATGTTTGCACTAAATTACACAGTATAATCTCAACACCAAGCTAAGGACTATTTGTCTGACAGTTCATCATGGCAGCAAAGAAGTCAAGCCAAATTCATCACTGAACAAATTTATCCATATGAACACCATGGCAGAAACTACTACCTGAATTGTTGCCCATACAGCAGCCAACAGGGGAACCCAGTTTGAGAATGGCACAACCCATCGTTCAACAAACCATGCAAACAGGACGATGGGGACGAGGAAGGGCAGCAACGGCTGCTCCACCATGACCTGGTTAAAAAATTCTAGTGCATCCTTGGCATACAATTTCTTCAGCTTCCTCTTCGCCATCTCTCCTCTCTGCTCTCTGTGACTTCAGCAAGTGGTTATTTTACCTCTCTTCTCGGATGCCACACAACTTGATACAGATACCTTTTGCTGTTTTATGCCTTTGTTTCCACTGGTTCTTGAGTTCCTGTCACTAGCCCCCTTTTTGCACTGTGGGTATTGGATACCTGTCCACCTACAATTTGGCTCCCATTAATGGTCACAGCAAGACAGACACCTAAGATAAAGCATGAATGACTGCGACCTTTTGCTCCCATATTTATGAGATATTTCACCCCTTGTAGAATGGAACCACGAAAAGAAAACCTCAAATTTTTGCATTCTTTCAGGTAAGCATGTTCTAGTAGCATGCATAAACAAGAAATTGACCCAGTTGATACCTCCAGCCAAGTCAACAGCTGGATTATACCACTAGATTCGTTCTAGTTCTAGACCACATAAACGAGAGAGAAAAGTCTAAGCTGCAGGCCATTACAGTGTGCGTACACATCTGACCAAAAAATTCCAGTGAAAACAACTAACCGGCGTAGAAGCCACCGAAGCCCAAAACAATCACAGATCACATCCTACCAGAAAAAATTGTCCATGTTCTTGACAACCCAAATGCTAACCTTTCATGAAACCCAAATAGATCACCGTAAACTGTAAAAAAAAAAATCAGCTAAAGAACTACAATTTAACACTGACTGACGCAACCTCGCGAGGGTAGTAAACCGCACGCTCCAATAAACCAAGAGGGCAAGGATCCGACTAAGAACTTCAGAAGAACTCACCTGCCTACGCTACGGCCCGGTGGCTGCGCCTATGGAGCTTGATTTGCGCAGAGATTGTGAGGCCAAGCAGCCGGGACATGAGAGGAGCAGACGAGGAGGAGAGCCGCGAAGACTAACCGGAGAAGGCGAGGTTGCTCTGCAGCTTTCCCCCGCACCAGAGAACGAACCGATTGAGCGCTATAGATTCCAGAAAGTGCTTGCAAGATGCCTCCTTTCCGATCCAGTCCGCCGCAAACGCATCTGGGGAAACTTCTCGAGTTCTTGGAGAAATTGCGGACCTCCCGCCGGCAACTGTCACCGGCTCGCCGCCTCCAAGAGGGAAGTTGGCAAATGTCAAACCTTGCAAGTTTGGAATGGTTCTATATACTCCAAGAACCAAGAACTAGAGTGGGCACAAAGGGGAAATTTTATTTTGCGAGTTGGACACTGATTTGTTGGAACGGGAGGGGATTGGGCGGCAGAATCGAGTGGATTTCAGTGTGCTCGAACAGGAATGCGTCAAATTTGGGCTAGTGCGTGTTCGTCAGCACTCTTTTTTGCTGTGGCTAACGGGCTCATTGGTTTGGAATTCGACTGTTTTTTATTGATCTGCTACTCCCCATGTTCCGTATGCTAGCCCTTTTGTTTCTTTTTTTCAAATTTTTTAACGAAAATTTGACCATCTGCCTGGTTTTTCTTCCACGTGGTGTAACTGTAAGCATGTAACCGGTAAATGCGTCTAGAATTCAATTTTTGTAGACGAGCATGGCAGAAAAACATGTATACAACGGTGTTCCAAGAAAGAAAAGGTTTAAGGGCTTTTAGGTATAGTTTTGAAGGTGAAATCACGTAAAACGAGATAAGCTATTAGCGTATGATTAATTGAGTATTCGCTATTGTAAACTTGAAAATTTGATTTATATGATTTTTTTAAAACAACTACTCTATAAAAAAATTTTACAAAAAATACAACATTTAGCAGTTCGGAAAATAAGGAAAGTTTTTTGCTATCACAAAGATTCGAATACAGGCATACAGCCTTAGTGAGTGTTCGAAGGTAAGGAAAAGGAAGAAGAAGAAGATCACGTAAAATGAAGTTAGCCACTAGCGTATGATTAATTGGATTTTAATTATTACAAACTTAAAAAATAGATTTATTTGATTTTTAAGTAATTTTTATATAGAAATTTTTTAAAAAAACGCATTGTCGGCGAAATGGGACTGGGGGTCCCATAGTCTGCGGGAACACGTGGATCCCCAGACATGTCAGTTCCCCGGGGCGTCATCGCCATCGGCCCCGGGCTCGTCCCCGGGGCGCTGTCTCCAGCGGCCCCGGGCTCATCCCCGGGGCGCCTTCTCCAGCGGCCTCGCTCCCAGGCCCGGGCACCGATACCCCGGTCCCGGGTGCCGATCCCCCGGTTCCAGATGCCGATGCCCGGGGCCCGAGGCCGACCGACTCGACCTCAGGTGCCAATCGCCACGGCTCCAGGGGCCGATCCACCCAAAGAACTCGACGAACCAGCTCACCAACTACAGTATTAATGACGAGGCGACGGGGCACGTCGCCCCTGTCGTCCGCTCCGCCACGCGTGAGTGTCTTAGGACGGCCCACCGTGGACACCCGACTGCTGTCAGAAGCCTTTTGACTTCGGTGGCAAGGGCGTGCGCCGAAGTCAAGCAGAGTCAGAGATTCTTGACTTCGGCAGTGTGCTCCATCACATCCCGTCCTGTCCTCACGACTCCACCGCCCGCTGCGTGCCAACTCTAGCGTGGGCTCGACAGGCGGACGTGTGCGACAAGATTGCGACAAGACAAATCATACCTGGCTCTCTCACGTGCATTCGGCGCTGTGGACTCCCCTCGCCTATAAAGGAGGATCCATGCCACGTTTACAAGGGGACTCTCTCGCTCTCTCCCGGCTCTACCTGTTCTTGAGCTTACTCTGTAGCTACTATTCTCCTTCTCCGGCTCCGGCCGCGAGCTAGGCTCACCCTGTAGCAACAATCCACATCCACCACAGATAGCAAACCACACACAGGACGTAGGGTATTACGCTTCCGAGCGGCCTGAACCTGTATAAATCCTCCTGTCTCCTCTGTGCACCACGATTGATCGTCTTCCCGGACGCCCCGCGCGATTACTACGCTTCGGACGGTCCGAACCCCGTCTCTTCTACGTCTTCTTCACCTATCTTTCTTCTACACCGAACGCCAGCTTCACCTGAGAACTACTCCCCTGGCCGAATCTCAAAGGAGGGTCTCTTGACTTCCCGCCGTCGAGGTTTCATTCTCCGACACGCATCATTTAGCAGTTTGAAAAACGTGCTCACAGAAAACGAAGGAATTTTCCTCTTCTTCACTCACCTTCGAACGGAGCCTTAGAACCTATATGTTATTATGATATTCTTTATTGAAAACATAGAGTGCCGAGATCTAGAGATCCAAACAAGCAGTACTGGTAAACAAATTCCTGAACTTACCTGTCACCCTGTAGCACGTGTCATGCTTACTGTAGCTAAAACATCTTTCGCCATTAATTAGACAAACCTTGATATAAACTGTATTTATGACAATTGATATTATGCCATGTCAAATGTTCGGCAACGTACTAGAACATTCCTTAAATTGATCAAATCCACTTGCAAAACGTGTGTGAAAGTATGGCGAGCAAATAAACAACCCATAGACTTTCTTATATGGCGGTGAGATTAAAAAAACTAAGGACAGAAACTGTGATTACTTGTTTCCTTTCTTAAAAATCACCACAGACAGAGAGAATGATCGACTTGTTTAAGGCCATATGTGTGCCGGAGTACGAAGCAGAGAGCAGTCGCGGAGCTAGGCCATTATAACTTTTAATATGACTGTAATTACATTATAACTAGTTATAATATATAAATATATAACTTGTATATAATTACCAAAATAAACCTATAGCTTCCTTTGGTAGCGGCAAAAGCATCTAACTCTTACGTCGGAAGTTCAACTTCTGCCCATGATGATAATCTTGCCCACGGGTTTAGGTATCCACAGGTATCATGCGTGATAGGTACCGACGTGGATTTAATTTTTCGTCCATAGGCATGTCCTCCCAAGATCTGATAGCCCAGTGGGTGACAACTTGTTTTATATTTTGTTTATGGGTAAACACATGTCCGATCTGATATATATGTATATGCTTGTGTTGATGATTTGAAAGTATTGAACACTTAAAAAAGTTAAAGTCTTCAACTTAATGAAATTATGCTAACTTGGTGATAATTTATATTGCTCTTTTTTACTATTGGTGGTAATTTTTTAAGCTTGGTAATAATTTGTGTTGCTCTTTATTACATTACCTATCTATTAAGATATTATTCATATAAGATTCACTGGTTACCTATTGGACATGCCCGCACCTGTTGGACATGGGTACGAGCACGGAGTTTTACTTGCCACTGCTATCGGGCGCGTGCCAGTCGGCTAAAGTCGGGCGTTAGGTCAAGCGTGGTTTTGCTCTGTCCATACCCAAGCCGACCCATTGCCAACCCTACGCTCATGCACATGTTTAGCAAAAAATTTTCCCTACGCATAAATGCTGAAACGATCCGATGGTTGTAACTTCAAAGTTTGGGGGGAGAAAAAATTGTGATACGTTTTTTAGCAATTCCGGATATTTTTAGGACGAAATCGATTCTGTTCTTGTCCAATCCAAGTACTACTCCATAGTCCGTACCCAGCGTCATTTTCTGTTTCGATGGAGCATCGAAGCTTCGTTGCTGCAAAACAGATACTAACCGCTGAAGGCTTTGTTATCCTCTTCTAGAAAAAACAAGCATGTCAATGTTGAAATATTAGCCTTTTCAGTTTTTTTTTGGTGGAAACAAAAGCCGTCCTATAATGGAGCAACACATGGACAGACTTTCACCGTCCTTGACACTTGTGTGACGGAGATGGTCATGAACAACACTAACTAGTACTGGTTGCCTAATAAATTCGCCTTTTTCCTATCGGCCCAACTCTTATCCGGCCTAACCAAATTCTTACCGTGCAATGGGCCTACTTGAGCGATCTATCTTGTACAGAACTTTCACTGCAGCGAGACAGTGATGGGCCTTTTTCCAAATTAAGTGATGGCCCAGTCAGAGTAGGTGGGGGTCAGTGGATGATGTCATCGCATCGGCTCTATCTAATTTACCTAGCGTTTGAATGCTGGTAAGCCTAAAATGAGGAATATTATTAGCATATGACTAATTAAATATTAAATATTAAAAACTTAAAAAATAGATTTATTTGATTCTTTAAGATACTTTCGTACATAAAGTTTTTTTAAAAAAGTAATGTTTTAAGAAACGTGTTAATGAAAATCGAGAAAGTAGCTATAAGAGCAGCTATAACCCTCTAATTTAGTTGGTTTTCATAGCATTAAATATAGTGCCATGTAAGTAAAAAGCTGAGATGGCAAAAGAGTTAATAAGGAGAGAGATAAAAAGATGAAGAAACTATTTTTTATGCAAAAAAACACCTCTACAAATAACCAAGAAAAAAGAAGATGGGATTGGGAGAAAAAATAAGAGGGAAGAGAAGGGATTGGATGAGAATTTATTTCGAAAAAACCATCCATTAAGAATGTAGTTTCTATCCGTAGTGTCTAGATGACGTGACAGCTATGAAAACTAATTAGTAGTGTATGGATTAGAATTGTCCTAAACTACCAGCTGTTTTGAAGGACGTGTTATTTATCTAACGACGATGAGTCATATCCATCTGAAAAGTTAAAAAAATTCCGGCAAAATCAACTTTGTTCAGATAGATTAATCATGTGTGATATGAAAATATCTCTTTTTGATATTATTAGGTAACAGTTTAGGCAGATAAACCCATAAGATACAGTAATAGATTTAAGTAAACCAATACACTACAATGTGATGAAATAAGATCAAGCGCCATTGACCACAAAGACATCTCACAGTCACCTGATCAGATCGGGTGAGATGTCTATGTGGAGAAAAGGTAACGGAGAACAACAGAGGAGAACCATGGCATGGAGTGCTGTCTATTTGGTGGTATATTAATTATATTATGTGTAAAGGAAATAACCCTTTTGATGTTACCACTTAACAATTACAATTTTTTTTGACAAATGGTTTAGAACTTCCGGTCTATGCTACCTAAGGATGCATATAACTATATTTATAGACACAAGAAATGTATTAAAAATCTTAAAAATCAATGCATTGCAGTAGCATGAGACACGCCAACTATCACCGGTATATCACAAATATGTCAAACATCACATCTCTCATCTCTTGCACCAACAAACTTCCAACAACTTCCATCTATATATTAATGGTAGTTGTTGGAGCAGAACCAGACGCCATGCCCCTAATTCGACCGATACTTGAGGAAACACTAACAATCTTGCTTGTCAGGCATAGGGATGACAAGTCATTCGGTCTACTAGGAGGAAAGAATATTTCATCAAGATGGAGGTCGAGAACATTTTTCCTAAGACGGAGTTCAAGAATATTTTTCTTTTAGAGATGGCGAAATATCAAAGTTGAAAGCGAGGCTTAGGATAGAAGCCAAGGAAGAAATATTCCCCTACGTGGCGTGGGGACCAGCTTGGACTACCTTGGACAGCTGTCCTGGAGAAGACCGCAAATCTAGTGTATAATATCTAAATTGCCCCTAGGGTTAGCGATCCCCAGAGGCATTTCTATAATATTGTTGTATGACCCTATGCTATAAAAGACGGACAAGCCTTATTATAAAGGACAGAGAATATAAACAATGTTTTGAGTGTATTTAGCCCCTAGATTGCATTTTACAAGGATAAGCGGGAGAAAACATTTCCCCTGCTTATCCTTATTTCTTGTTCGTGACCGAAGGTCATAACAGTTGTCAATTTAACATCCAACATTATGTATACTGTCGGCGAAACGGGAACGGGGGTCCCACATTCCCCGGTGTTCTCCCCGGGCCCAGGGCCTGCAGCCTCGGCGCCCCGTGTGTGCGGCGCCCGGGCACATGGCTAACTCGAGCTGGTCAGCCGCCAACTACCGCATTAATGGCGAGCTGACGGCGAGGTGACGGGGCGTGTCGCCCCTGACGCCCGTTCTATTCCCCGTGCGGTCAGAGAACTTTTGACTACGGGGGCTTATTTCACTGTGCAATCACTGTACTGACAGGGCGCTTTTGACTAAGAAGACTCCGGATGTCCACTCCCCGGCAGCAGAGGCAGGCGCCGTCCCATCTCCACACTCCATCCGCTCACGGCGACGTGCTGACCGAGCGTGACCAGACGAGCAGTACCAACTCCGGCGCAGGCATCGTGGACAGACGGGAGCGACTGGACGTCCCTCCAACTCCGCCGTGGGTGTCGCAGGTGGAGGGGAGGACCGGAGAAATCACCAGAAACTCTCTCTCTCGAGGCGCTGGCACTGTGGACTCCCCTTACTATAAAAGGAGGGTCCATGCCGACGGAGAAAAGGGGGCAAGATTACGAGAGACCTCTTCCTGCATTAAAGCCTAGTTCGATAGTTCCCCAAGTAGAGGCAAGGACCCGAGCTCCCCTAAGCAAGTCCCTGTAAGAGCATACCACAATCATCTACCACAGATAGCAACCACACAGGAGTAGGGTATTACGCCTCCGAGCGGCCCGAACCTGTCTAAACGCCTCAGTCTCTCTCTCTCCCATGAGTTCGCAACGGTTCGGGACGGTCCGGATACGGATCGGACGGGTCCGAGCCTTTGTACCTTCCAGCTCGGGCCCCCTCTGTTCCCGCCCGAGCGCTGATCCGTCTGACGCCGTGTCCGCCTGAAGAACTACTCCCCTGGCCGAATCTCAAAGGGGGGTCTCCTGACTTCCCGCCGTCGAGGTTTCATCCTCCGACATATACATATTGTCTTTCATATTAATCGCTAGTTCTATGGGGAAAAGGTATATGAATATATGTTCAGCGTAATATATAGGTGACATAGTCTATATTGATATGTCTTATTGTGCACGTTAGGGATCCTATAATTCATCATCCATAATCGTGCCGGATCTAAGGGAAAGAATGGGCAAAAACTACTACCACGTGATGACACGTTCGTATTATCCAATACTAAAAAGTCATAACTCATATCCATATTTATACCCAAAAGCCGTTATTTAAGAAAACAAGCTACTTATTAGTTGTAGAGAAAAACCCTAGCGTTTTCTAACATTTGTAATCTAGTCAGAAGGTACAATAGACATATACGTGTTCGACATTTAGTGTTATATGCATACAACAACATTATCCTATCTATTTACAAGGTACTCATATCCACATCATCATCCTATATATTTACAAGAATCCATCCAGGAGTTCTATTTACCAGAATCAAGAGGCAGTGGCAGCAAAAAAGTGAAAAAAGGGATCTAAAGAATAACTTGGGAAGATTACGTCGGAAAAGGAGACCCCGAAACAAACGTGACACCAAAGTGGGTAGAGACAGAGGTGGCGCACACAGAAAACCAGCAGGATTTGCAGAAGAGAAACAAGAGCGCACGGCTCGCGTCGGGAATAAAATCCCCCCTCCTCTTCTCCCTCCTTCCTCACTCGTCTCATCGCCTCCACGCAGCCCACCTCGAGCGGACGCGCCTCGCCTCGCCCCGAGCCATGGCCATGGACGACCTCGCTGGCTCCTCCTCCTCCTCCTCCTCCCACATGGACGCCGTCGCCGCCGCCTCATCCGACCCCTCGCACGGCTGGCAGAAGGTCACCTACCCCAAGCGCCACCGCAAGCAGCAGGCGGCGCCGCCTTCCGCGGCGCCCGATCTGGTGCTCCAGGCCAACGGCGGCCACAAGGTCAACGTGTTCGAGGCCGTGGACAGGAACGCCGAGAAGCGGCACCGCGCGCTGCTGGCCGCGAGGGAATCGGCCGACCCCGACGCGCGGATCGCGGCCGCCACGGCGGCGTATTCCGACGACGAGGACTCGGACGAGGCGCCTGTGGCTCGCCCCGAGGGGGAGGTGAAGAGGCCCAAGGTGAAGAAGCCTAAGAAGCCCAAGGTGACGGTCGCCGAGGCGGCCGCTTTGATCGACGCGGAGGACCTCGCCGCGCATCTCGTGCAGATCTCGGTAATAGCCGTCATGTTTCGCGGAATTCCTGTTAGGAAATTACCAGATCTCGTGTTGTTGGCCTGGATCATATTTTTGTCTATTTCTTAGTGATCGGATCTGACAAGGGTTTAGCGCTGGATCGATCGGGTTTTTTCAAAATTCCGACAAATTGTTGGGTGTTTACTAGTTTTGGATTAAGAAGACGGAAAATTCTGGTCTTAACAGAAAGTTGGGATCCCCTGGATGTAAACATGGGATCTTGGAAAGTATGGGGTTCTGGTGCAACGATTAGATCCTTTTACGTGTCATTGCTCTTTCTGTTTTCTTCACGTATTCTAAATGACTGTTCGGTGTGCAGGAATCTTACGAAAACCAGCAGGATATCCAGCTCATGCGGTTTGCTGATTACTTTGGCCGGGCACTCGCAAGTGTGAGCGCTGCTCAGTTCCCCTGGGCGAAGATGTTCAAGGAATCACTAGTGTCCAAGATGGTTGATGTGAGTTACTAGAGTTGCCCTAACTCATTTACGCCTGTGAATATTGCATTTGGACCAGATGTAAAAAAGGCAACTGCAGTTTATAGGGTGGCTATCCATCATTTGCGTCACATATGAAATGCTACTGTGGCTTATTGGAATGCTAAGTTCTTATTGACCTTTTTGTTGTCGTTACTTACAAATTTTATGAAATTAATGGCTGTGCACGAACATTGATACTGATTCTTGCAACGTTGTCATTGAGTTGTGAAACGCTAATGCTACTTTTGGTAATTTCCAGTAATATTTTTTGAATTATTTGTAGACTTGACGTCACTGTAGGCGTGCTTGTCAAGTATGCTAGTTTTAAGGATGGTTATGCTATTTCTTCTCGCCCTGTGGATGCACTATCAATTAAAATAGATTCTTTATGTACACGATTATTCCTGTATAACATGATACAGCTGGATAAGGTCAATGCAATTGTTGCAATTTCCATTCACATGCTCCATCAACTCGAGTTTACAATTAACGGTCTGCCCTGGAATCCACATTGTCCAAAAATCTTTCTGCATTTGTAGCACGACATTGTGTTCAGTTCCTTCCATTTTTTGTTCTGAAACCGGGGAGGCGGGGAGGCAAGTTAATTTGGAAGGTGGGGATTGGTGCAGATTGCAGAGTTACGAGGAATAATGGGTGTAACAGGGTACACATTAAATGGATCAGCATGGAATTTCTTAGCCTCTCATCAATCAGAGGCATTTGTTTGGTAGATAACTAGATATGTTTCATTCCAGAAAAGAAATGACACGTAATCATGCAATTATTAATTTAGTGTATTAATGGATTCTAGTACTGTCATTTTGATTTTATAAGCATGAAAATGTCCCTTTATTCTGATGTCTCTCTATTTTTGGATTTGCATCTAACTAGTAGATATGCCGTGCAGATTCCCTTGTGCCATATTCCTGAACCAGTTCGCAACACAGCGAGTGACTGGATCAATCAGAGATCTCCCGATGCCCTGGGAGACTTTGTCATGTGGTGTCTAGACAGCATCATGTCTGAACTGTCAAGTCCAGTAGGCGCTAAGGGTACAAAGAAGGCTGCCCAGCAAACCCCAAGGGCCCAGGTAGCGCTCATTCCGTCATGAATTTACTATCACTATACAAGCATGCAAGGTATCCTGGACTCGTGGTGGAAAGTAGCATAAAAATGCTCTACAAGATGGAAAATAGCATGCCTTTTACTTGCCCATCATGTTAATTATTTGTCCTAATTGTAGTCCTATCAATTAAGCCTAGCACTAATGCCACCATCTAATGAATATATACATACTATGGTTCTGAAGCAATCACATTGTGCAATGAGAAAAATGTAGGCTTTGCAATTGAAATATTATATGATCAATTTGCTGACGTTCCTGCATTGCTGGAAGTATATGCTTGTTAATGCCATTTACTTTAGATAAATGTGAATGTTTCTGATGGTGTAATCCAAGTATATTAGCTCTGTTGTGATCTTTTAACACTTCTTTGCACAAGTAAGAAAGTATGTGGATTTTTACATAATATAATTTGTTTGCAATAAGAGCTATATCCAGATTCAGTCATGGGTATTGGTTTATTACTCTGATTTATGGATCACCAGGATCTCTAAAAGGTTTATAAGTTATAAGCACAAAATTTCTGCAGTGTGATGATAGAATATGCAAGTATTCATATCTTTTTCTTTGTGTAAGATGTTCATGAAGGAGAATAAACTATATTTTGTTTTAGGTCATTGCTTGGTGGTAGATTTGATAAAACCTAAAATTTTGATCTATCTTGTTTATTGATCCTCTGGTTGTAACTATGGATGGTTCTATCTTGTTTATTAATCCTGTGATTGTAATTATGGATGGTCCTATCTTGTTCCAAGTTGGTTTATAATTTTTAAATGAGTTGCTTTGTTCAGGTTGCAATATTTGTTGTTCTTGCCATGACTGTAAGAAGGAAGCCGGAGGTACTAACAAATATCCTGCCAAAAATAATGGGAAACAATAAGTATCTTGGGCAGGAAAAGCTTCCAATCATTGTCTGGGTTATTGCTCAGGTATATTTCCCTTATCATCCTCTTATTCGGAATGGCGCTAATTATTTCCGGTGCTTGGAACTATCATTTTATATTTTCTTACAAAAGTTCTCTTCCGTAATGTATCATAGGCATCTCAAGGTGACCTAGTGACTGGAATGTTTTGCTGGGCTCATTTCCTGTTTCCCACATTGTGTGCTAAGTCAAGTGGGAATCCCCAGTCGAGAGATTTAGTTCTGCAGTTGCTTGAAAGGTATTGCTTAGCATAAATCTGATTAAGCATACCGTGCTGTTTTTCTGTTCTCTGATATATATCATATCAATTATTCATATGCATAATTATTTTTGATATTTCACTGGCAGAATTTTGTCTACTCTGAAAGCTCGGGGCATCTTACTGAATGGTGCTGTTAGAAAGGGGGAACGCCTGATTCCCCCTGTCACATTTGATCTGTTCATGAGAGCTGCATTTCCTGTCTCCAGTGCTCGTGTCAAGGTTTGTTCTTAATTCTTCCCTCCTGTTTTCTGCACTTTTGATATGAGATGATGTTCTGACTTCTCATCATCGTTTGGAACTCTTTAGGCTACAGAAAGGTTTGAAGCAGCCTACCCAACAATCAAGGAGTTGGCTCTTGCTGGTCCTCCTGGCTCAAAAACTGTGAAACAAGCAGCGCATCACCTTTTGCCGTTGTGTGTGAAAGCAATGCAAGAAAGTGAGCTTCCATCCTTTGTTGCACTAGCTTCTATTTCTATATAGAGCTTGTTACCTTTGTTCTGCAACTCTGAGTTGATGTATTATACGTTACGTTCAGATAACGCAGACCTCACCAGGGAGGCTGCTGATGTATTCATTTGGTGCTTGACTCAAAATGTAGAGTCCTACAAGCAGTGGGTGAGTAGTCTTTGCCTGTCTGCCTTTATAACAGCATGCAAGAATGTTGCAACTGAGGTTGCTTAATTTTGATTTGCAGGAAAAACTTCATCCTGAAAATATTGAAGCCAGTGTTGCTGTCCTCAGCAATATAGCCGCACATTGGAGTGAGCTGTCTCCTAAGCTCAGTGCTGAGACTCTTAAGGCGACTCTGAAGAATTTAAGGGCTAAGGTATGTTCAGTCCTTATTGCATTACTTGTTTTGTTCTGTTTATGATGTTTGCTTCATTCTTGTCTTACGTTATATGCAATGTGATGCTACTCCTTTGAATAGTAGTAAAATTCTTGATGATTAGTGAATGTTGATTCATGTACAAAAATAGGCCTTGGTGATAGCACCATTAGTTTGGGATAAATGGCGTCACCACACCTTTTTTTTTGATAAATGCAAATCAAGGCGGTGCCACTCTTAAAGACATGCAAAAGCAAGTTACCTTGTTTGATGTAGGAAAGCAGTAGGTCAAAACTAACAACATCACCTTTAGCTGTTCGCGTAACCCCTAGGTATTTTGTACGAAGTAGTAATATGTGCAATTGGTTGGAATTGCAGAATGAGGTGGCTCTAGAAGCAGCAACAGACTCTGGAAAGCAGGCATCAATCAAAGCAGCAGACAAGTACTGCAAGGAGATCCTTGGAAAGTTGAGCCGCGGCGCAACCTGCCTGAAGGGCAGCCTGCTGGCTATCGCCCTTGCTGTTGCTGCTGGCTTTGTGCTATCTGATAACCTGGAGATCCCATCTGACTGGGAGAAGCTCCAGGCCATGATGTCGTCTCACCTGTCGTTCTAAAAACATACTGTCCAGCAGTTGATAAAAGCTTATACAGACAATCCAAAGGAGATGAAGAAGATTCTAGGAGTGAAGAGAGGCGCCATGGACGGCTAATAAGAAGGGATAGATCCTAGAAAAGAATACAGTTACCTTTTTCGCATCTTCTCTCCCAAGCCGTAGTTGGGAGAAGATGCAAGCAACGTTGCAGAGAGTTAAAAAGTTAAATCGGTAGACTGATCGGTCAGAAGAAGGAAAGGTCGTGCCAAATGGTTCGGCCTGAGGACTAACACCTTTGCTATCTCGTTTTTCTGCATCTCAGATGATAAGAAACAGTTTTGCTTCTTTTTTTTCTTTCTGAATCTTCTTTGCTTTACCAACATGCCATGTGTGTGATGCTGAATCATCTGTACTTGCTGGTGTTGATATCATATCCTGCCTGCTGTTGGTGTATGATGTTAGATGGATCTACCGATAAGTCGTAAAGGTGTGCTGTGTTTGCCTGATATATCTTTCTTCTGGAGTTCGTTTAGTTGGAGTGATGTAGTAGTAAATTCTTGCGTAAAAGAGAGGAAGCCGTGTGGGTCACTGACAGCACGGAGGGGGCAGCCGCGTGTTGAGGCAGCGCCGGCGGGCGGCCGGTGACGGAGACGGATCGCCGGCAAAGTCAGGGAGGCGGCACATGGAAACATGGCCGCGAGCCAGCCTGTCTCTGTGCCAAGGCATTCGCTAGCTGCTACTGCGTTGGTTGACCCGTGGTGCCATGGAGTCAGCAGCACCATCTCTTGCTTTCTTGGTGATAAATAACGTGGAGACGGTTGGTGGTGGCGACCACGCGTCGACGGCCACCGCCTCGGCCGACCTCCACCGTGGCGGGCCCCGGCGCCGCGCCGCCCACCCGGGCCGACATGGGAAGGCAACAACATGAAGAACAACTGGTAGTACGCCAGTGAGTGGCCGGAGACCCCAGTGGGTGCTCACACATTCACACAGCAGCAGCTAAGCTAGGACTCTAGAAGCTGCAGCTGCCACTCCACTGCCGCTGCTGCTGCCAACACCTCCTCTCAGCTTATCTCAACTACTACTACTACTACTAGTACAAAGGTGAGCCACCAGTGCTAATGGCGTCTCACCCTCCCCGCTGCTCGCCTCCTCCTCCCCTGCAATGGCGACCTCCTCCCCCTCCGCTCTCCTGCTCTCCTCCGCCGCTCGGGTACGTAGCCGACGACACAACAAGGCTCAATCTTGGCCCTTGTGGTAGCTCCACTTCTTGATTTGCTGCTGCTAATCATGTGCAGGTTGGGCTGGCTGCGCCACTGGCGCTGAGGCAGGCCCGGTGTTCGCGGTGGCCGCCGCGCTGCCCGGTGGTCAGCTCCGCACGGGAAGCGCCGCGTCGACGTGGGCGCGCCCTCACCGGCCGGAGCTCGCCGCGGTCTCCCGCCCCGGCGCCCGCGGCAGGGCGCCCCTGTTCCGGCCTTGCGCATGTACGCCCCTCTCGATTCAACTCTAGTTCTAGCACAATTAATTGTGCAGGACCGACGGATTTGCTCACATTGCCTCCGGTTTCGCCATGGATTTTCCTTGCAAGGAGCAGGGATGGCGACGTCTCAGATTGCCAGCTCCGCCTTCACCTGGGGCACCATCGCCGTCCTCCCCTTCTACACTCTCATGGTCGTCGCCCCCAACGCCGACGTCGTAAGCTCGCCGGACATTACCTGAATTCTCTCTCCGACACACAACCGAATTGCTCGCTCACTAGCTCCTCTCATCTGGACAGACCAAACGGGCCGTGGATAGCACAGCGCCGTACGTCGCCCTCGGCCTCCTCTACGCCTACCTGCTCTACCTATCCTGGACGCCCGACACCTTGCGCGCCATGTTCGCCAGCAAGTACTGGCTCCCTGAGGTCAAGTCGCTGATACCACTCTGCCCTCCATGCAAACCAGCATGTGCAATTGCACAATACATTCTCTGAAACTTTCTCCTGCACAGTTGCCGGGCATCGTCAGGATGTTCGCCAGCGAGATGACCGTCGCCTCCGCTTGGATCCACCTCCTAGCCGTCGACCTCTTCGCAGCAAGGTAAGCAATTCTTGATTCAGGTGTATGTATGCATGATGGTTATATGTGTTGCAAGTGTGAGGGAGTTGTTCAAATGCCTGCTCTTTGGGATTGTAATGCAGGCAGGTGTATCATGATGGTATCAAGAACAACATAGAAACCAGGCATTCGGTTTCTCTGTGCTTGCTCTTCTGCCCAATTGGAATCGTGACTCACGTTGTGACTAAGGTACTGGCGGGTTCAATTGGTCGCTCACATTGATCGACTGTATGTAGTTTCCCATTGCTTAGATGACGTATTTTTATGTTATTCATATTATCATATACGAATAAAGTTTACTCAATGCACTATGTGTTACATCGAGTTCGATGTGATTCTTTTTTCCACATATTGAATCGTTTTGGCAGCTGAACATCCCTGTATTAGTTTAGCATACTCTACTTTCTTATTAGCTAATGAAGAAGAGTGCAATTGAAATGTATGATCAGAGATAAGCAACAACTCTCAAATGTTTACAAGTAAAGACATAAGATGACGAGAGGGAAATAAAACAATTTGAAATGCACTTATTCAAGTGGTACACTGTTCAAATATAGAGGAATTACAACCATTACATTTCTGAACGCTATACTAGGCTTATGTGTTTCTTACCACAAATTGTACTGTCAGATATACAGAAATGACATCAATTACATTTTGAATGCCATACTAGGCTTATGTGCTATACTACAAAGAAATGTGCTTTCTGATATACAGCAATTACAACAGTTACATTTTTGAATTCTGTACTATAGGCATGTGTGCTTCTTATAAAATATGTGCAGAACTATTATTTAGAGTGGCAGCAACAAACGACATTTCCCCTGCATGTGTCTGGTGATCATAACCCTTACTGGACTTGTAATGGTATAGCATTACCATCTGGTTTATCCTTGCCAAATATCTGGTTCAGTATCAATGCCAATCTGATGCCGGCCTGTGCTAGCCTCTTCTCCACAATCGGGTACCGAGAGAAGAAGTAATCATCTGCATTCCAGGATGTAGAATTGCCAATTATTACCCTAAGCCCAAAATGACTCATTGTACTAGTTTTCGTCACACCACTGTGATATAAAGAACACTCACCTCCTAGAGTAATATCTTGCTCTACATCTTTGTAGGCATAATTGCAGGACAAATGTATGCTCTCAATTGCATAGCTGCATGACATGAGTTAAGACCATAAACGTCAATTTCTCTGTACAAATATACTAAGCATGAAATAGGTGTAAGGGTTTGAGCAGGATCATTACTCGTTTGCACAGGTTGCTTTTTTGTTGGCACAAATTTCCCAGTGACTGATATCGTCAGACCATCCATCCTGAAACTTACAAACATCAGAAACTGGAAACCATATCTGAACTAAATCTTTTACAAGCCTGTGCACTCACTGTGAGGTTCATCTTGAGAGCCTCCACCATGGTGTCCAAGCTTCTGTTATAGAAGTCCTTCATGGCCGTCTCTATGATGCTGTTGTCCCACACCTATAGCCGCAGCACATGGTGACACAGAATTCTTGTGAGTGAAAAATGACAGTTTATGCTGATGTGTTATGAAGGTGACATGATATGAGAGAAACAGTACAGACATGGTGAAGGTTTTCCTTCCTCCGGTACCAGTGCACTTTGATGGTGTTGCCCCCTTCATCTTCCTCGTAGCCGACGTGCAGCGGCTGGTGCACGTCGCCG
The DNA here is from genome assembly GCA_003991445.1 of Oryza meyeriana var. granulata. Lineage (NCBI taxonomy): Eukaryota > Viridiplantae > Streptophyta > Magnoliopsida > Poales > Poaceae > Oryza > Oryza meyeriana. The sequence goes on along the minus strand of RYFJ01001707.1, from coordinate 100,672 downwards.
ACGAAGTGGGCCAGGAACATCAGGCTCTCCGTCAGGTTGTCTGGTTTATCAGTGCATGTGAAAATATTCAGAGATCAGTGTACTGACTGCTGAATCAGAGTAGTATTTGGCAGTGTTGTTGCATAAAAGCTTACATGAACTCTTTGAATCTCCATAGCTGTAGAGCTGGTCAGTGTAGTTGTTGATAGCCCCGACGACGCACATCCCTTGCTGGTGACGAGAGTTATGGCAATCACCTGAATAACTCAGAGTCACAGGCAGCTAATTCCATGATGAAGCTCATGTTTCAGAAATCAGAAATGTTTGTGGCTAGCTCTACACATCTCTGCCACTATCTAACCAGAATATTGGCAGATTTCGCCATATCATGCTGAATTATTCATGTATTATTACGTCAGTTAAGGTAAGCTGTTCCATTAGCAAACTGATCTTTCTGGCTATTTAAGACCACAAATAACATATCGAGTAGTTGTAGTATTATCTCTCAACTACAATGATTAACAATAGAGGTATGTGGGCACATGCAACTGTCTCTGTCAGACTGTCAGCGACACATTCCTGGTCCCATAAGAACGTGCGCATAATATAACAAAGTTTGGAGGATATTTCTTGAGATTTCAGAACGTGAACAAGCAGAGAACCTGTCAATCTCACCTGCTCTCAGATTCCTCTTGTTATTATGTCTATTTTTTTCTCTCTCAGTCTATGTATGCATTACATGCACGATTACGACAAGTGACGGGTTTTTATGATGAAAGCGGCAGGTTGAAAACAAGGTGAATGCATCATGAATTTGCTGCGGTTTGAAACCGGATGGGTAAATCGAATCATGTGGTGATCGATGCCGTGAAGCAAGCAACCCGGAGAGTTTGTGTATCTTTACCCAACTTAGTTGTCGTCCCAAACAAGCAACAGTACGTGCCCGTAGAATATGAATAGTCGATATGATATGGCATAATTCAGAAAGGGTTAATGGCATCATACCTAGGCTGGCGTACTTGCTCTTCCTTGGGTCAGGAAAATATTTAATGAAAATATTTAATGTTTAGAATGAGATTCGATGAAACTTTTAAAATTCCGACCATCAATATTTCTTAAATACTTAGTTTAAAAACAAAAGAATAATACACATAGATTTTCGAGAAGTACTGTCGTACGTAATATCATAAACTTATTGAGTTATACCAATTAATTGTTTGTTACAGATCGAATTGAACAGAGAGGAAAAACGAAAACCATTCGCTCCCTCAGCCTAGATGTAACCAATGGGGCGCAATTAATTAGGACTGAGATCACCTGCGGTTGCTAGTATGACTGCAACTTCACTTGGATCGACAGTTTGTTCATATATTTTCGAGGATCAGTTTGTGTATGCAGTGACCATTTGCAGCTAAGTTATTATGTAAAAGAAAAAGATTTTGCAGCTAAGATAGTGAGTGAGGAGGTGAGCGACGGACGTGAGTACTTGAAGTTGCAGACTTGGGGGGTGTTGGCGTAGTGGAGGGCGCGGGACCAGTAGTATCGAAACCGCACCTCGTCGGCCCACGGGCACACCGTCGACAGCTCGCCGCCGGCCGACTCCGGCAGGAGCTCCTGCACCGCCGCCGCCGCCTTCTCCGACAGGTACTTCTGCACGCGCCGCCCCAACACCAGCATAATTGCGTTAATAAGCTGCAGGTACATACATGGTCGACAGGCTGCGAGGAGGAAGGAAATCAGGCTATGGAGACCTCGGTGATCTTGCAGACTATGATGTGGCCCTGCTTGCCCCACGCGTCCGCCCGCCGAGGCGCGGCGGTGAGGGAGACGACGACGAGCAGCGGCGGCAGTAGCCGGAGGCGGAGCAGATGCGCTGTGAGTGCCATCTCCTCTCGTGTGCTCCTGCCTCCACGGGGAGTAGTTGGGTCGTGGGCTATTTATGAACGGATTTGCTATTGATTAAATATTTGATTTGTTGGATTTTGTCAAATAATACTGGTAGTTGATTGGAATTTTAATATTTGGGATGGAGAAAGCAAGTTCTAAGTTACATTTTTAATTTGTTATAGTTATTATTATTGATTTATGTAATTTTAGTTATAAATTTATGTAATTCAGTCATAAATATATATAACTATATCTAACGATTTATATCTTATTCTTTACCAAAAAAAAATTATTTAATAGATTTATTTTTTTTAAACGTTTGATCAATAGCTGGTCCTATTTATTAGGAGGAGAAGGATGGTAACGTAGCGGTGGCGTGGGCTGGGCTGGTGGGCCGTCGGCCTGGATGCGGTGTAGATAAGGCTCGGCGGTGTGGATGGCCCGGTTTGAGGCCCATACAATGCATGTGAGTCTCAGGGCAATTCGGCCCATCAAGTTTAATTACTCCTCCTTCCAAAAATATAGGGCGTTTTCAAATTTTTCAAGCTTTGTATACTTCGACCATCAATTAATCAAATTATATTATAAGTATAGCACTAGATTTGTATTTCAAATTATTTTTATGTGACATCATTGGCTTTGTGGCTATAAATAGTGTATTATATGAGAAACTAATGGTCAAATTCGAGTTTTAAAGACCGTGTCAAAATGAAATAATGTCCTACTCCCTCTATCCATAAATATAAGTATTTTTAGAACAATGCAAAGTTAAACATCTTTACTTTTGGAGGTTAATAACAAAAAAAATAAAAATTAATGACATAAAATAACTTATTAGATTTATCATTAAACATACTATCATAATATACAACTCTTTTTATTTAAAATAATTTATTTTTTTGATAGTATTAGTCGAAGTAGCATATAAAAACCATGTCAGAGTTTAAAAGTACTTATATTTATAATATTTATAGACGGAGTGAGTTTGTTCTTGGACAGAGGAGTATACAGATTTTTATCATGTCCCTCTGACATTGACAGTCTCTGGTCTTTTTTATTGGAGAGATTTTCAGGCTACGACATGCTACCAAATTTGTTGCTTCTTTTTTTTTGTTTCATGAAATAATTTGGTGAAGCTGACTTTCTTCTTACAGTGCACACAATGCAGCTAGCTGTTGCATCCATCCTGCAGGAAAAAAGAAACACTGAATAATTCCGCAAAAAAAAAGAAGAAAAGAGAGAAACACTGCTGTGAATGCACGGACATGGCACCAGAGTCCAGCACTACGCAGGTGTGTGTGCAATGGTATGAACATGGCCGCATTTTCAGCGGTGTGTGAACGAGATTTGCGGCCGTATATGGTCCGTAGTCCCGACAGCTTGTGCCGTACGTCAATCCTAAGATTCCGCCTCTTTCCCTTGCTTAAAATGATGGCGCCAAATGATGCACTGATCACTGATCGATCGTTTATCGGTGACTACTGTTCGTCTTGTTCCTCGCGACAGATCAGGTATTCGGGATGCAGCCGTCGATCGCCACGCTGCCCCTCCTGCTGCTGCTTCTCTTCTTCTCGCTCCCTGCTCCGTCGCTGGCTTGGGGAGTCCATGGCCATCTCATCGTCTGCCAGATCGCACAGGCACGTACGCATGCACATTTTCTTTCATTTTCTTCCTCTGCTCTTCGTCTTCTTCATCTCATCTCATGCAGGGCCGGCTGAGCGTCGCGGCCGCCGCGGCGGTGAGGGGCCTGCTGCCATCCTACGCCGGCGGCAACCTGAGCAGCCTCTGCTCCTGGGCCGACGACGTCAAGTTCAGGTATCCCTGGTCGGCGCCGCTCCACTACATCGACACCCCCGACCGCCTCTGCAACTACACATACGACAGTACGTTTTGTTCTCAAATTCGATTGAAATTTGCATGCCAACATTGTAGCATTCATCATGTTGATTTCTCGATTTCTTGGCTTGTCAGGAGACTGCAGGGATGAGGATGGCATCAAGGGAAGGTGCGTCGCCGGCGCCATCACCAACTACACCTCCCAGCTCCTCACCTATGATGGAACATCCCCTTCTACTCAATGTAATGATCCATCTAATTCAGTTCTACAAACTTGGCAATAGTTGCAAGTGACGTTGCTTTGCTACTCAGGCTGATACTGAGTTTCTGATCTTGACTTGTTGAGTGCAGATAACCTAACGCAAGCACTTCTGTTCCTCTCACACTTCATGGGGGACATCCACCAGGTACCCAAGAAAATGTGATCTGTACTCTTCTGCATACTTGTATAGTAGATTAGTGGAATATTAGTGTGTAATTAATTATTTGGAGATGACAGCCGCTTCATGTGGGGTTTACCTCCGATAAAGGAGGCAACACCATTGATGTGCACTGGTACACAAGGAAGACTGTTCTCCACCATGTAAGTCGAATGTTCAGGCTAAGCATGACAAAGATTCTGACAAAAATAAAACTGAGAAAAGTGTAATGGTGAAACCTGTGTTCTTGATACTGTCGTCAGGTTTGGGATGACAACATCATCGAAACAGCAGAAGACGACTACTATGGGGAAGGCGTGGCTGAATTTGTCGATGCACTGACACAGAATATAACGGTATGAAAAATGTGATCACGGTTTCTTCTCTGTCTTGAGCTTGATCTACTTACTGCCTGACAAGCACTGATTCATCAAGCTCTTCGAAATTCCAGGGAGAATGGTCGCAAAGAGTGCCAGGGTGGGAACAATGCAGCAAGAACCAGACCACATGCCCAGACACGTATGCTAAAACATACTACAAAAGCTCAGTTCTGAATTTATTTGATTTTACACAATTCACAGTTGCTGAACTTTCTATTCCTTGCCTTGTGAATTCTTCTTCCATAGAAGTCACTGACAGATTACTGACTTGATTAATTTGTGGCTGTAACTGAACTATGCAAGATATGCAACTGAGAGCATCACTGCAGCATGCGACTGGGCGTACAAGGACGTGACAGAAGATTCAGTCCTAGAAGGTACCTTAGTACTGCAATTTTGCAGAATTGAATACTTCAGAAAATCTCCTGATCACCGATTGATTGCTCTTGCTGCTGATGCAGATGCATATTTCGCGAGCAGATTGCCAGTTGTGAATCTCAGGCTAGCTCAAGGCGGCGTCAGATTAGCTGCCACGCTGAACAGAATATTCAGTTAAAGGAAGACGCACTGCATACTGCATACATTAGTTCTCTCTCGGAGGAAGATTTATTTTGTGTGTGTAGCGTTGTGTCCAAATCTTGAGGGATCAACTTTACCATCGCCGTGTCATGATATTTGAACAAAAATATTGTTGAGCATGTGTTAAAGGGGATGTATTCATAAATAAGTAAGCCGCTAGGAAGAAGCAACGGTTATACATATTCTCGCTAACCATAGATGGAGTTTTAGTAATATGTGTTCTCTATATTTAAAGTAGTATTCTAAGTAGTTTTCTTATTTTAGTTAAGCTGTGCTTTTTTAATTTATAGTCGTTCGTCCTGCAAACTCTATAACAACTGGATATAGCTTCTTTAAAGCAAAAACCAAAATAAATTCCATTATCTAAACAAATTTACAAATACGTGAGTGTTGGATGCTGCGTGATGGTATATGTACATGTGCATCGTCCATAGTTCCATCCATGTAATAAGATCTTTTACGGTGTTTGCAAGGTACGTAGAGGTACCAGAGGTGAAGCAACATAGAGTATTGATGAAGAGAGGGGCAAGATATGAAAATAAAATTATCGTAACTGATGGCAATAGAGTAATTAACTATTAAATAGTGGTCATTTTCTCTTATGTAAATTATCTTACCAGATCTAATCGGTAGTCTTTGTTGGCATGGGAAAAAAAAGCCAAGATCAGCTTTGCTCCTCCTCTGTTATTTTTTTAATGTCTCTCTTGTCCTTATTTACTTACTTGGTTATTTGTTTACGCATTTCATGGTTCGCTTAGATTGGTGTGGATCGAGAGGGGCTTGAATCGAATATGGGGACCCGAGATTGGGAGGAAAAGAAATGCAACTTTTGATCTCAAATAGACAAGAGGAATTGAAGTTCAACAGTAAGAGAGTGAAAAAATTTTAAAAAGAAGAAACCATAGATGAGTTTGGGCTGTAGATCTTAGTTGGAGGAGAGGTAAGATCTTTAGGAACAAACAATGTAAATCTGGAAAAAGAACACAATCTGTGGGTTCTAGATCTCAGCGGGAGGGCAGATCAAGTTCTTCAAGAACAAGCAACATAAACCATGAAAGAGAACACAATCTATGGCCAAATCTCGGCGGGAGGAAAGGTCAAGTTGCTTTAGAATAGACAATATATATCTTGAAGAAGAATTGAATCTATTTTTATAGTGGTACCGATTGACAGATCACCAGTACATATGCATATTATGAAGACATTCTAGCCCTTGTTCACCTACTTATGTTACTACCAATAGGTTGGTACCCGACCGTAGTATCCGTGTATATATGGTATATTTTAGGACGTAAAGTAAGGCTGATATGAAAATGCAAAGGAAGATGCAAGGAGACAGGAATTTTTATATTGGTCGAGGCCCCCGAGATGGGTAATAGCTCTACTCCAGTTTAGCCGGGAGGCCGGTGCTTTCCACTATATCAATATTATGAGTACAAAGTATAGGGAAGAAACCCTAATTTAGCCTGCCAGTATATCAGCGTAGAGCTTAGGTATGGTGGTCGATGGCTAGTTGTCGTTAGGCTCCTTCAATGTCGAATAGATGAGATTAGACGTATGTGGTTTCTGTTGGCTTATGTTGTTTCTCTTTGGCTTGTCCCTCCTCCTATGGGGGTCTTGTATTTATATCCTTGGATACCACCTTGTCCAAATAGAACTAGGAATGCATATTAGAATATGAATCCAAACAGTCCTAGTATAATCCGAGTAGGACTCTGTGTTTGTTTTATTATCGGGGACTCCTTTCTTATTTGCTTCAGACACTATTTATATGTGGTGAAAAGGAGAATTTTTACTGTTACTAATTTAATTTTTTTTAATTTATAAAACTAATTTTTGATTTGGGCTATTTGCAGAAGTAGCCTCTTGCCGCCGTGGGCCAGGGCGGTATTTAAAAACCGCCGTGGCCCAGGGCGGCGAATGGCATCCCCGTCAGCCGGGGCTAACGGCGCCGGCCGCCGTTAGCCCGGGGGCCACGTGGCCTTGCCGCCCTGGGGGACGGCGGCGAATGGCATTCGCCGCCGTCCCCCAGGGCGGCGAATGCATAGGACCGTCTGCACGGCGATCGGACGGTCCGAATCCCCGGATCCACGGCCAGCGCGACGAATGCATAGCAAATTGTTGTAACGCGCGCTACCTACCTTAAAATAGTCATAACTTTCGCATACGGTCTCGAAATCGGGCAAATAAGTACTCTACGGATATCTATAGAAAATTTTACATCTGCTTCCCCCCCACTTTGTCAGGTTTGTCCAAAAAAATTTTGCGAAATTCGGCCGGGAAGATTGAGTTTTTGAGGTCCGAAGTTTCAGCACGGTTTTTAAAGCACACTCACAATTTTCTACAGGCCACATCTTACATCGGTTTGAGCTGCATCTTCACGAGATTTTGCTATTCTCGTGTTGCTAGTTGAGAAAAAAATATCAAAAAAAAGAAAATTTTTTTTTGCAGGTGGCCCTCTGGATTCGGACGGTCTGATCTTTGTGCGGACCGTCCGTTCACTATGCTAAAAACCGCCGTGGGGGACGGCGGCGAATGCATTTTTGCATTCGGCCCCCTGGAGGCATTCGCCGCCGTCCCCCAGGGCGGCAAGGACACGTGGCCTCCTGGGCTAACGGCGGCCGGCGCTGTTAGCCCCGGCTGACGGGGAGGCCATTCGCCGCCCTGGGCCATGGCGGTTTTTAAATACCGCCCTGGCCCACGGCGGCAAGAGGCTACTTCTGCAAATAGCCCAAATCAAAAATTAGTTTTGTAAATTAAAAAATAAATAAATTAGTAACAGTAAAAATTCGTGAAAAGGACTTACACGGGGCTGTACATTGCAGATGGCCTTCCAGCTTTCAGTGCAGGCCAGCAAAGCATCCGAAACTTGAGATTTCCTCTGAAAAAAGTGGTTTTTGTGGCAGGAAAATTGCATGCCAACAACAACTTCGGAAAAATATAAACACAATAAGGGAAGAGAATGCGGGAAATGACCGATAAGAAAATGAATTAAAATATGGTAGTAATTCTTGATTAAGCTTGCCAAATTTATGGTTGATTGAACTCGTTAAACTCTGTTGTAGCAATACAGATCCTCATAATTTAGATGAGAAATTGAACTATTTGAAAAACTGGAGATTTTTAGAAAAAGCTACAACTACATGACCAGGAGGGATAATGTGCATGACATGCCCCTTCCTCCATTTTTCTCTTTTGACACCATAAAATCCATGCCGCTAACATTTCTATGTTTTTTTTTATCGCTGACCTGTTTAAAATCGTTCAAACATGTTATATAAAAATTGTATCACTAAATTAGCATTCGAAATATTTTTGTAACTTATAAATTGTTGTTACACCTTAATTAGAGCTGTAAAAGTAATGGTCAAAGTCTATCTCGAATACCACGAAAAGTCAAAAAGCCAAGTAATAAAAAAGATGCAGGAGGTGTCAACATTGTAAAGGTACTGTTAAACTATAGTAACTTGGAATGTACAATGAATTATGGCAGGAAGAACCGTAGAAGAACTCTAGATGTACTGGGATAAACAAGAAGTATGCATTACTAGGTATTTAGTATTTACCATTAGTTTACACTTTACAGCAACTTAGATACATGATGTTGCTCTATGATCTCCTACTAATTCCTAGCTTAACAGCTAGAGCGGCCAAGTTATTAGTTACTAGTAGTAGACAGTTGGTGCCGTCAGCTTCATGTGCACACACATATATGATGACCAAATACCATGGAATGGATGGCAATATGTCATTATACTTAACATGGTTTAGGCTACTGACCAAACTATATATCCGTAGGAACATTAGTTAATTTTTCTTCGTTGCAACAGGCCAGTTTGATTTGTACAGTTTCATGTCTCCTACCTCCCTACAAAACTCGTAACTTGCATGAATGACATGTACTAATGCATGAACCTGGCTGATTTCGGTCCCAACTAGCACTGAACCTATGCACACGTACATTACCATCCCGCTCACACGTACGACCAAATTAAATTAATTAAATGGCAGTCTGGCATGTTTTGGAGGTTAATTGGAAGAGTTAATCATCAATACCGGCCTGGTGCGCCCAAAGCTTAGCTTCTGTATGTTGTGGGGGTGTCAAATTAAACAAGCTGTTAATGTGCGTGCATTCCGTTAGAATCAGACGCAACACGCCTGTCTTAATTGATTAACTAATAGAAAATTAATTAAATAATTAATTAGAATCGTCTAAGCATCATGTGTGCTTGCTATATTGTTCCTGTTTCTTACTACTAGATTCTGAACATCAGGGACACGGCGAGATAGGCGGAGCTATTAGCAGCTGATGATCGCATTCATTCTTGCTAGTGTATATGCGATGATATATTAATATAATATGCTTTATATAAATCATGATTGATCTATCAAGAAAACGACTTGTTTTTCCGCATGGGAGGTTGTCGTAAGTGTGCAATAATTTATTATTCTTGTTTAACCCGTCGATGCATCGATTGGTAAATTAATGCAAGATTAGTTGTTTCCCTTGGTGATTTACGTACGAAACAAGTTGCTATAGCCTTGCTAGATTAACACCACTAGTAACTATATATAATTAAACACGTTGATTAAAAATTGTTCGGGTGAAAGGTCGACCTAGCTATAGCTACCACCTAGCTAGAATGGTATATTATGGGAAAGGAATATGAATCCCCTAATTATAATAGCTGGCTACTACACTAGCTAGCAGATGCATCTCTTAGTTTCCGGCACAAATATATGCATGCAACTAGCTAATTCTCTCTCTTAATTTGGTCCTATTAGTTAAGATTATGTGCTGCAAAAAGCTCTTTATCTCTGCACCTATTCTAGGGCTAGCTAGCTAACTTGGATTAATATCCTAATCAGGTTCAGTGTGAATTAATTTATTCTGATATGATTCTCACTGGAATGATGTGTGGAAACGTGCAGAATTGGAACGTGTATGTGTGTGTGTGTCTGTGTGAGAGAGAAAGAGAGAGAGGGGTATCGAAGCAAAGATGAGTAGCTAGTCAAGATCGATCTAAAGGAGATGGGCATGATTAAGCTCACATCCAGTCATGATCGACATATATTCGATGGCCAGCTAGCTCTTATGCAATAGTAGTCAAGATATATAGATCAGAATAACTGAATAAGCAAGCAAGACTGCAAGAGCAGTTAGCTAGTAGCGTGTTCAGGTTTACGATTCTTGGATCTGTCATTTCATCCCTTGTTTGCCACGATGTAAACATTATAATTAATCACATGCCAAGTCGATCGACCCACCGGTGCATATGCATGCATGATGCATCTTCGCCGTCGCCGTCGGCGTCACCTGCGTAGGCGCGGTCGTCGTCGTCGGTGGCGGCGTCGTCTTCGCTCGAGAGGCGCCTAGGTAACCTACCCTAAAATGAGTAGGCTTAGACTCTGGCGATGAGATCAAACCACACTAGAGTGAGAGATTAAAAGGGAGGTTAAGTAGTGGAGACGACGTGTTGTTTTCACGCATCATTTCGATCGATCGATCCGTCGTCAGGGACGGCGAGTTGTAGGTAAGGAGAAGGAATTAATGGTCGAGGTCTCGATCATCTCCTTTCCATCGATCGGCTAGCTAGCTAGCAAGCTAATGGCTTTATCATCATGTTGCATGCACCACTGAAAAGAGAGATGGATGTGATTACTAGCTAGCTAATAAGCTTCTATGTGGCCAATAATGGCGATCGCTTTCGGAGGGGATTGATCGAAGCAGAAACTTGACATGTGTCGACCGTAGAACCCAAACAGCTAAGCATGTGTTATAGTGGTAAACAGCCTGATTGATCTCGTTTATTAGTTGCTGAGGCCTCGTCTGGAACACATAATTTTTTTTAATTAGAGTCACTGAAAGTTAAACTATTTCATATAAAGTTCAGTGTTTAATTCAGATGGTTTAGGTGTGCGCGTGATACTGTTGGTTTACTGTAGTGTGAATCGCCGCAAATCAGTGTAATATCGCGAATTCACACTGCATGCATGACTCTGCAGTATTTCTATTGAGTAATTTCTTAATTTCTGTTCTCTTCTACACTCTTCAGCATTGCTATGCATGAGGCGACGTTCAGAGCTTGACTTCCCATGCATGCTAATGACCTGTATACTACGAAAATGATCGCCATGCATGCATATACATGCTAATTAATTAATGAGTTACGTGCGTACGTATATGATGCCATGACACATCTATACTACACACACAGAAATTGCTTGCGTAGTTGTTTGTTGGATGATACGCAACACTGATCATCTCATCTTCAGGGCTTCACAATAGTATAGAGTCTGAAGGGAATATTACTTAAGAAATATGCTTTGTAATGTACACATGCGATATGATATACCCAAATGCTATTAACTACGGTTATGTAACTGAGGGGTAGAAGATAAATTTGCTTTATAGTTAGATAGTTTGACATGATGTATTTTTGTACAATTTGCACAATTGACCGATCAAAAGGTTAGAAATGATTGAGATAATGTGTCTGCATGATAGAAGGGAGACAATCTTCCTATATTATAGATCAATGATTCAATGACTCAAAATAATTGAGGGATGCGGCTTCATGAGTGGAACAAAAGAATGGCATTAAATACAGTGGGTGAGGAGCAACTATGTAAGTATATAGGTTATATGTATGCATACATCTAAATCAACATCTTCCTATAACACTAATTGTAGATACTAACACATTCAATTTGTACACAACGTCTAGCAACAATATTCACTTGTTGTTTCTTTCTAAGAAACATATGTTAATTTTATTAGCTGATAAATTAACGCCCATTAGGTCCAACCAAAATAGAAGTAAATATGCAGAAACGAGTTAACAACACAAGTTGATTGGACCATGCAAATTGAAACTTATGTTAACAAAACTGAGAGGGCTAGTTATAGTTTAATTTATTGCTCCAAGATGTACACACACATATATATACACACACATATATATACATATATACAATATATATATTCTTTTATCTAGAGAATTAACTTTGGAATTTATATGGAAACAAAATTTCTGGTTAATTTATTTCTCTATCACAATTTTCAATTGCTCTTTTATTGTATTTGACATGCATGGACTCATTTTTCAACAGTTTAAATCCAAATTTAAGTTTCCTATGAATTTAATGTGAACTCTTTGTTAAATCTAGAATGCATTATGTCATGGACCCGCATCACAACCAAATGTATCTCTTTCTTGCCCTAACTAAATAAACATGGTAACTAGCCTATGGCCAAGAGAGCGTATGTAGAGTCTCCCTTTTGCCTGGTCTTAATAATTAATATAACATGATATGGTGCAATACACTATAATAAAATAATATTAATTAAGGTCTACTATACAAAGCTAGAGCATGCATAGACTCTTAGTTAATAGATCTTGCATATGAATTCTGTTGAGACAAGTTGGATATTTAACTACTAGTGCCGACGAATCGTTAGGACTTGGGGACTATTCAAGGACCATGAGTTAGATGAAACTTGCAAGTACATGCCAAACAAAAGAAATAGAGAAGAATTCATCATGTGGCGTACGGACATTCTTCCTTCCAAACTTTTATTATTCCCTTCCTTTGCCAATACTGAAGTTTGGTTTTAGAACGGGAAGGATGAAAAATGAGGGATCGAGGAGAAACAAGACGGATGGTGCAGAAAAGTTAGCTAGTAGTTGTAAATGGTACAATATCATATATACCAGCGTAACAATCGGTTCAACACTGTATGCACTGCTGAAAAACTAAATGATATACTTTCTCTGTTCTCAAATAGAATTGAGATCATCCTAGTATGTCTGATTCAACTCTGTAAACTTTGATCACAAATATATAGAGAAATGTTTTAAATCATCACATATAAAAATATTTAATAGTTTTTGTAACATAAAATAGTTAGAAAAAATAAGGAAAAATTTATTTTACATCCCTCAACTTTCACCAAAGTAGTTTTGTCCCTCAACTTTGAACCGGGCATAACAAAATATACCCCTGCGTGGAAACTGCTTGGTTTTAGAGCTAACATAACAATGTGATGCTCCACCATAACGAGCCGTAACGTGACTAAATGGGCTCACCCTTCCCTTTCATCTCTCTCCTCCATTCCCCATTCTCCTCTCCAAAGCCCTAAACCTGCTTGCGACGGCGTGGTGGTGTGGTGAGCCAGCGCTTGTGGTGATACGGCATCACTGCGAGCCGGCAAATCATCAGCTTAGGCAGCTCTAGGGATTGGAGGAATTGTGGCGGAAGAGCATGGTGGTTGATTTCAGTGGTTGATTAAGCGCCGTGCCACCGCAAGCAACTTAGGGATTCTAAGAGGAGAATGGGGAATGGAAGAGAGAGGAGGAAGGAAACTGCCGATAGATTGGTATCCGACCGTAGTGTCCATGTATAAACAATGTATTTGTGTATGTAGGGTCAGACTGATATGAGGATGCAAATAAAGTTGTAGCGAGAGCAAGGGAGACCGGGATTTCTATATAGGTTGGAGCCCCTATAATAGCTATACTCTTGTTTGGCCAGAGGCCAGTGTCTTACTATATCAATTTCATGAATACAAATTATGTGGTGGAAACTATAGTCTTAGTCTGCCACTATATTGGTGTATAGCTCTAGTTGTCTTTGGGCTCCTCTGATATTGAGTTGATGAGATTGGATATGGCTTGTATTGACTCTCCTTGCATCGTCTCCCTCCTGGGGGGGCCTTGCATTTATACCCTCGGGTGCTTCCTTGTCCAAGTAAAAGTAGGGTGGCAATTTGAAATATGATCCGAATAGTCCTGGTAGGGCCCAAATAGGACTAGGTACTCTATTCTTATAAGAATATCCTTACTTACCTGCTTCGGGCTCTATCCTTTATTTTGGGAATTTGTTTCCGTATAAGAATTGGTATGTGGTACTTTGCCAAGATATGTGCACGTTTGTAGGGTATTCTATATTTAGTACACTGACAGAAATGGCGAGCCCATTTAATCACATGACGGCTCATTGCTATCCACGGTGGAGCCCCATGTTGTCATGTTAGAACCTAAACCATGCGGTTTTCGTGCAGGGATGTATTTTGTTAGGTTTGAATATAGTTGGAGGACGAAATATGTCCATTCTTAAAGTTGAGGGATTGTAATGGTTGCATTTTTATTTTTGTGTTAAAACTATTTTAAATAAAAAAAAATCTAGATTCAAAAATGGTTCTTTACTCGAGTTTGGAATTTTGTGCCTAGTGTGATCTCAAAATTTTCTCCAAAAATCAGCCCTAGAAACTTTACAAAAATTCCCTAATTTTCCTAAAATTTAAAACCCTATTCAAAAATCAAATTTATAAAATCTAAAACCTCAAAAACCAATTTAAATAATCCCTGGAAAAAGATTAAAAGTCACTGTGCATACCGGACCGCCATCTTTCCCTTTCGGCCTGCTTCCTCTCCTCTCCCTTTGTGGCCCGCTCGGCCCAGCTGTGCGAGTGCGCGGGATTAAAATCCCCGTGGGCCCCACGTGTCGGCGACCCCACCCCCGCTCTCCTCACGGCCGCCCGATGCTCGCACGTGGATGGTCAAGATCGCCTCTGCCGCTTGGTCTCGGATGTCAGCCCCGACGACAGTGTCGTCTTCCTCCTTCCGCCGCTCACTCGTCTTCTCTCTCTTCTCTCGATCTCTCTCGAGCTCTCTCGGTTCTCTCTCTCTGTTTCGTGCCCATGCTGCCAGTCGGCGCCTTAAAACGCGCGGGACGCCTTCGTCAATCGCCGTCATCCCGTCGCCCGGCGAGAAATCCGCGCCAGCACCTCATCCGAGCACCGGAGTCAAGGACGCCATGGCCACATCAGCTTTTTCCCTCACGGTCGGTCGCCAAGGTCAACAAGCATGCACGGGCACTTCGTCTCGTCGCTTCACCATCACCTCCCTTCCCCATTTTTCCCCTCTGCAGCCGATGAAGCGCACCACAGTGCTCTGCGCCATTGTTGCGTCGCGTCGACGAGCTCGAGCTCCCCTGCCCTGTTGCCACCGCCATTGACCGTTGTCCGCTAGCGCCTGAGCTCGGCTATAAGTAGAGCATCACTCCTCCTCCTCCAGCCGCCAAGAAACCAAGCTGAGACCACCTCGCCACCGAGCCTCTCTCTCCGCCGCCGCACTGACCCGAGCAGCGCCGCCGTTCTAGAGCCCCACCGACCAAACCGCCGCCACCGCTGAGTTCCTTGAGCCACCACGAAGCTTCCCCATCCCTCGCCACCGCCGATTAGCCCCTGAATCGAAAACGCCCAAACTCCCTTCGCCGCCGTCTGCCATCGCCGCCGTTCTGATTCTCGCTGACGACGAAGGTAGAGTAAAATTAACTCTCTCATTTTCCTTCCTCGTGAAATACCACACTCAAACCGCCCTATCCTGAGCCCTTCCGCCATCTGGATGGTTGCCGGCGGCGACCAAATGACCATCGCCGCCGCCATTTCTGGACGACCGTCGCCGACCATCTTCCGCCACCCGCTAGGCCAATCCGAGCCGTTCACTAGATTCCTTGTTCCCTCCGCTCTCCGCCAATGTCAGCCCCTCGCCGTGGTTAGCCGCCGCCGGTGAGATCGATCCTGGCAACTGTCGGCAGTCGATCTCTCGCCGTGGTCAGCTCCGGCGGCCCACGCCGACATGGCATGGCCACGTGGGCGCCGCGTCAACGGATGCGGGCCACCCTAGATCCACGCGGCACCCCTTTCCCCAGGCGCTGACAAGCCGACCCCACCCATCAGCGTCCCCATCTCTCCTAGCGCTGGCACGATGGGCCCACACATCAGCACCCATCCCTCGGCCCCACCTGTTGGCGTGTCTGTCCTCCCCTCCACGCACTGACACGCCGGGCCTACCCGTCAGCGCCCTTTCTCTCTCCTCACTGACAGCCTAGCCCCACCTATCAGCCTCTCTGTCCTCTCTCTCTTTACTGTTTTGCTGGCCCCACATGTCAGTCCCAGCCTCTCTCCTTTTCTTTCCTTAAATAATTTTAATCCTTTTAATTCCAAAAATTTGACTCAAACTTTGAAAATTCATAACTTTTAAATCGTAACTCCAATTGAGCCCATTCAACTCTCAAAATTTTTCTAAAAATGAGATCTACACACTGACACTATTAGTTGTATGGGATAGGTTCTGATTCTTGGTGTTTTTGCATGTTTTCTTTTTGTGACGCGTAGAAAACGTTTTCGAGGTGTCGCCAAAGGAAGATTTTGTCGAAGACTCGCTGGACCTCGAGCAAGGCAAGTCACCCTTGACCATATTAGACCCATGATTTAAAAATTTTTATTTGAATTTCTAAAACTGCATAACTAGGAACACTACTGTTATCGGCCATGGTTCGCAATCGAATCCGTCAGGCCTAACCTATTTGCTACATTTTACCCTCCTTGAATAGGTTGTTGCCCTGTCCTTTGTAGCCCTGTCATCTTGATACTTGTACTTGAGTACGAATATCAATGACCCCATTTTATCTAAACTAAAAATATGACGATGGGAAAATCCAGGGTTTTAAACAAAATGATTTTTTTTAAAACCTCGACACCCTTGGTCGAGTATTTGAGAAATAAAATAACTTTACAAAACTTGGTCATGGGTCGTCGCTGCCTATGTGGCTCCGACTTTATGTGACATTTAAGGACTGTTTACTTGAGGAATTGCACTGAGCATATAATAGTGCGACCACACGGGTGGAATGGGATGCCCCTGGCCAAGTAACTGGTGTTCCCAGGATCGTTTTTGGTTGCTAATAAATATGGGAGTGGTTGGGTGCCAAGAGGGCGATATATCTCCATCCCTGAGTACAGGAAATGAGTTCCTGGTACTTGGTTGAGGGAACTCATTTATAGGGCAACGTGCTATCCTGGGAAGGTTCTGGAAAGGCCTTGTCGCGAACCTCCCCGCTTGGCCAGTGTGGGAGTAAGCTCGTGTCGTGTGGGAAAAGCGTACACCCTTTGCAAAGGTCTGTAAACTATTCGAACAGCTGTGCCCACGGTTACGGGCGGATGTGAAGTGATTTCTCTAGCATAGATTTTATTTTATAAATATCTATGCAATTGTTTTGCGGATTGGGAACCGTTACCAGAATCGGTCTATGTGATTAATGGATGGCCTGTGTGGCCTAAAACGGGCCTGTGTAACCCGGGGTGTTGGATGACACCGTAGTTAAGTTGTCTGAGTTAAGTGACAAGCTTTAAAATAAGGAATCCACCCAAATGGAGGTACTAGAGGATGGTACGCTCCGAATCGGAAATTGTGATAAGTCTCAAACTTGTGGAATGGGTTGAGACGCGAGTCTCTCTCCGACTAACTTAATTGTGGTGAGTTGTTGCAAAGCAACTCATAGAATGGAATGAAGCGTGAGCTTCTTTCCGACAAATCAAAAAACACACTTAGAGTTTTAAAACCACAAAATCTTTGAAAATCACTTTTGCAAAATAACCCTAACCTTCCTTGCTAAACCTTGCATGCCATCTAATTTTCGTGACTTGCTGAGTACCTTATGTATTCACCCTTGCTTACTTTCTCTCAGAAGTTTACGAAGATGAAGACCCCACCCTCAGCCAGTATTATCAGGATTAAGTCGAGTACAAGGAGTTTTAGAGTTTCGATCTAGGTTCCAAGCTTTGCTTGTGGGTATAGGTCTGCCTGTGTTTTTCTGCTACTTACTTTTGTAATGTATCGTTGCATGTCTCGGGTTCTGTCCGAGGCTGTAACTTATGTAAGGACTATGTATATTAAATAAAGTAGGTTTGGCTGTGATTCACCGATATCCTATATGTACCAGTTGGTCTCCTGGGACTGGTACATGTATTACAGGTAATGACGTTCCTCCTCTGTTAACCTATGCGGGTTAACGGGAGAGAGGCGTTACAGGGATGAAACTTAGACTTTGATAAAAGTTGAGGGATGTAAAATGAACTTTCTCAAAAAAAAAATGGCAAATACATTGTAGACTATATCATTGTCCAAAATGACAAGAAGGATAAAACGTTGTGCTACATATGTTGTTTCTTCTAGAAAAGCTAATCGATCAGGTCGTTAACTGCCCCATGCATGTGTAACTAAATTTACAATAATTTTGTTCTTTCTAGTAGTTTGTGAGCTAATGCAACGATCGATCATTTTGTGGTCCATATAGATAATCACTTGTTGGCACGGTATTAGTGCGTGGTCCATGGGGAAAGCTTACTAGCCGCTACAATATTTGCAAGTGTTAAAAATTGGACCACCAAATGTAATTTTTTTTCTCCTTTTGAGCGTATCCTCCTAGTTGTTGTTTGTTACTTTCAAGTAGAATTATCTCGAGTTCTTGATCAATTAGCACCCTAGCTAGGTTGGACCATTTATAGGCAATAATTAATCAAGTTTATGCAGGAGTAAAAGGACTGGACAGTAATCAAATTTATAAACTTCTATATCCTTGCACATAGCCACTGTCAATGACAAAAATGACCCATAAATTATGATGTTACAACAATCGTAGGCATTGTAAAAAAAAATATGGATACAGCCGAGGAAGACTTAAGCACGTATCGCAACAATGTATATATGAACGCTATTGAAAGCTTAATAAGGGAGCGGTCGGAGGTGAAGGGAGAGGGTAAAAACTCCCTCGTTTCCGTAAGTACGTTTTTCGAACTGCTAAACGGTATGTTTTTTACAAAATTTTTTTATCTAAAAATTACTTAAAAAATTAAATAAATTCATTTTTAAGTTTATAATAATTAAAACTTAATTAATCATACGCTAATGGCTTGTCTTGTTTTGCATGTGCCGAAATTTTTAGTCTCAACCTTCACCTCCGAACGTCTCAAATAGGGTGCACAAATAGACTTAAACGGAGCAGGCTGTGACCTCGAACAGCCAAGTTTCTAAAGGAAGTTCTGTTGAGTCATCATCAAACAGGTACTAATTAAATGAAGAAAATGCTAACTGCTAACTCATTTTGCGAGTTTAATTTGCTCGTGTAAGTTTCTTTCAAACTTAATTACATGTTTATGAATTATCGTTACCTTCAATATTGTGTTCCTATTGGAAGCAGCATATAAGAGAGAACCTTTTATTTTTGAGGAAACATATAAAAAGAGAACTTTGGGCGACAACCTTGCATAACCAACTGCAGGGCAATTATGCCAGTGTATGTTAATTTCTTCCTGGTTTAAAGTTTTTTCTCTAATAATTAACTACCATATGAGAACTAATGCTAATGCATATCCATACATCTACTAATTGGACATTTTAAGGGAGTTCCCACATCAACAAAAAATATCCGGCCATTGATTGTATAAAGCATCATATTATTGAAGCCGTTGATTTGTATAAAGAGTTCGTTTTAGATAAAATGTACAATTGTAGATACCATGGACTTTTATGTTTTAGTTTTTCTAAAATTCGTACAACCTCCGTTTTAAATATATGACATTGTTAACTTTTTAGTTAAACTTTTAAAACTTTGACTATTAATAGCTCTGAAAATATTTAGTTTGAAAACATAAAAATCATATGATATATTTTATTTTTAAGTAATTTATATATATAATTTTTTAGATATCATTGTTAATTATATTCTAATAGAAAAGTAGTGGTCAAAGTTGCACACCAATGACCGAGAATGTCAATAATATTATTTATTTAAAAACAGAGTGAGTAATTAATAAATATAGATTTGAACCCATCTTGGACTCTTAATTTAGCACTTTATTAATTTATTTCAAAATTCAAAGTTGATCATTAGCAAATTGTAAGTGACATGAATCCTTCTTTCAATCTAGTCCACTATAACTCACAAATAAACTCAGAATTAATATATGTGGAGCTGTAGCCATCTTGGACTCCTAATTTAGCATTTCATTAATTTAATTCTAAAATTCGAAATTAACAATGAGCGTGTTGTAATTGGTGCGGTCTCTTCTTTTTAGTCTAAGCTACTATGATTTCAAATATAATAAACATATTTACAAATAAAAAATTTATATCTATAATAATAATAATAATAATAGCTCGTGCACTGCACGGTTAACGAATAGTTAATAGAATTACTCTATCCGATCACAAATATATGTATGTCATTTTAGGCATTGTCTTGGTCTCCCAACCGTTGCTTCAACCACTTATTTCTATCTTAATATATTTATAAAACCCATTAAAATTATATTTTCAAGACAAACCTGCATGGCTTTGGCATTTTTGGATTATTTTTGTCTTACATCATTAATAGCAAGGTTGTGGAGATAACAACAATACCTACTACACTTTATTTTACATCTTGAATAAAATATATCATCAAATAAACCTTTTGCAAATTATTCACATATCGTTTTCTTTATGCATGTGTGCCCGAATATGATTCAACATGGCATTTCAATTGACTATATGTTTCACGTACATGTTTGAATTGGTTCTTTTCCAACTTAACAGTGACTAAACTACTCAAAATTGGTCAAGGGAAGCCGCAAAACAACCGCTTTAGACGCGGGAAATATTAAGATTAATTGCAAGTATTTGACTACACCATGGTATGCATGCAACTGTGCCAACATCATGCAAAAACTGTTTAAGCTAAACCTTTGAATTGAAAATTTTAACCGGCAGATAGTTAGGTCAAGAATCATTAGGTCCTACGAATATTTTATATGATTATCCTAGGAACTTATACAGGCATTCCTACCTAATCTTTGCTTACTTACCAGGGTGCTGTCTCCAAAGTTTAGTGTTTCATTGGCTTTTCGGGAGAAAGAACTACAAAGCTATTTGCTTTGCAAGCAGAAGTCTCGCTGATTGATTGCTTATTCTTTGCTTGAAGTAGACCGTACCTCATCTGGCTAGATAATTCTAGTTCAAACTGGTAAATTAATAAACAGGTAATTATTCTGATTGAACGCATGGTTCAGTGGCTATGGGCCAATAGGTAGCACATTTGCATTTCACTACCATAAAGTGTGCTAGCTTTCGAAAACATACTGATGATTTGGTGTAATAAAATAAATAGTAAAATAAAAATCCATGTATACACATGTCTATTTGAGAGCTGAGCTTATCACAAAAGGGTAATATATATTCCAAAAGAAACAAAAAGAATAACGTTTTGCATCCCTACCTTTTTTTTTTCAGTGCAAAAGGGGAGAGGTGGTTCACCATTGTGTGCATCCAACAATTTGCTCATATCTCCATCCCACTCTCCCTCTCTCGTCTAATCCTAACAGTGCAAGGGTGACAAATTGTTTAGTCAAACACGCTTCATGTAGGAGAGAATCTAAAGATCAGTGGGCACTATTTCTTTCTCTCTCTCCCTCTCTCTCTCCTCCATAGAAAAAGATGGAAGCTTTGACACATTGCCATGACCTTTTGGTGTGTAACTACACACTTGGCTTTCTCCTCTTCTCTTCTCTTCTCTTATCTTCCCTTTTAGTTTCTCCCCCAAGAAGCTAAGCCCCCTCCTCTCCTACAAGTACTTTTCAGTCTTGATTAGGGGCAGTTGCATGCATGCCTTCAAAAATTCCCTTTCATATGATTGCCACAAGTCATTATAAAAGGGATATATATATATATATATTGATCTGAAGCAGCCACCAATAATAAGTTAATTTAGCACTCTGCAGCCAGGCCATCATCCATCCCTTCTTCCCGGCCTTGTGTACTTACTTCTGCTTGCTCTCTCCTGCCTCTGCCTGCATCATTTTCTTCCCTAATCTCCTAGACAGTCGAGAGTACTTAAGGCAATCTAGTCAGCTAGTGGTGGTACATGGCTATATATATGCTTGTATGAGTTGCACCCTCCAAGGGGATCATATCATCATCCACCACACCAACTGAGAGACCAACATTTATAGGAGCTATCTAGCTGCTGCAAAGGTAGACAGCAATGTCGCAGAGGAGAGCTGCAGGGTCCCTGGGAGGCTTGGGAGCAGCTGCAGCAGTGATGAGCAAGCAGCAGCAGGAGGCTGAGGAGATGGAGCTGAGGAGAGGGCCCTGGACCCTCGAGGAAGACAACCTCCTCATGAACTACATTGCTTGCCATGGCGAGGGTCGCTGGAATCTCCTCGCCCGCTGCTCCGGTGAGTTTTATATATATATATATATATATCTGAGTCCTCCACTGCAATCATCTAGCCATCTAGCAGGTCAAGTACAGTTAATCTTAACCTAGCTTGCTGCCTTGCTCATGTGGATTAATCAATTAGGGTTGAAGAGGACGGGCAAGAGCTGCAGGCTAAGATGGCTAAACTATTTGAAGCCGGACATAAAGCGCGGCAATCTGACGCCGGAGGAGCAGCTGCTCATTCTCGAGCTCCATTCCAAGTGGGGAAACAGGTATATTAATCTGCACATATACTCTTTCATTAATTAATTGATTATCTCTGTACAATAATACATATTTGTTGATTAAATGGTGTTCGATAAACTAATTAGTTATTGGTTAATTGATTAGGTGGTCGAGGATAGCGCAGCACCTGCCGGGGAGGACGGACAACGAGATCAAGAACTACTGGAGGACTCGGGTGCAGAAGCAGGCGAGGCAGCTCAAGGTGGACGCCAACAGCACCGTCTTCCGCGACGCCGTCCGCTGCTACTGGATGCCGCGCCTCCTCGAGAAGATGGCCTCCACCACCGTGGCTGCCACCGACCCACCGCCGCCGCCGCCGCTCCACCACGCCGCCATGGCGGCCTCTTCCTGCTCGCCGTTCGACACCCACCAGCATCATGCAGAGACGTGCAACATCCCGCCCACGGAGGCCGGCAACATGTACCACCACCACTACCCCATCGATCCGAGCCCGAGCACGTCGACGTCGGCTGGCTCGACGGCCGCCGCGCTCCCGCCGGTGCCCTGCTTCTCCGAGCTGAGATGGGACCAGCTGCAGTCCTCCGGCGAGCTCGACGGCGCCACCGGCGCGTTCGACTCGGCGCTGGGAATCGACGGGCTGGACCTGGGCCCGGCCGAGTACTACTACGACTCGACGCTCCTCGACTACCTCAACTCCAGCTGCACCGGCAGCGCCATGATGACGATGATGAGCGGTGGCCACGGCGGCAGCTACAACTATTGCGGTGGTGGCGCCATGGACGGCGACCACGGGCCGACGACGTGGAGGGCCGACGAGCTGTGCCAGGCGGCGGCGAGAAAGCTCGGCGAGTGGGGAGGAGGAATCTAGTAGCTAGCTAGCTACGTATCCAGCTTAGCTATAGCTAAAGGGTAAGTGGATGGATGGATCATGGATACATGGTACGTTGCTTATTGTGATGTCTCTCCATTAAAGCGAGGTAGATGATGATGATGATGCCGTCACATTAGTTAATGGAGTTGTTCCATCATATCGATCAAGATACTAGTGATCGATGGATCAAACAAAACTAAAAGTAGATGATCAATGATCAATACCGTGATCCGATCGAGAGAATATTATTGATGCTGTTTAAACTTATTAGCTAGAGCTAGCTTCTTGTAGTAGTTGATCGATGGTGCATGTAGCTATTGTTACTTTGTTTATGTAATTGCGAACGTACGTGTGTTCTTTCTTTCTTTCTTCTATTTAAAAGGCAATTTAGCTTGAATTTGTTGGGTTTAGTTTGTGAGAGAGATATTGCTATGTCGATTGATCGCAGGAGAGGTCGTTGTCTCCAAGTGATCAGTATGGTTTATGTTGGTGGGGGTTGTGTATGTGGTGGGTGCTGTAATT
Organism: Oryza meyeriana var. granulata; assembly: GCA_003991445.1. NCBI lineage: Eukaryota > Viridiplantae > Streptophyta > Magnoliopsida > Poales > Poaceae > Oryza > Oryza meyeriana. Next base: position 76,910 of record RYFJ01001707.1, on the reverse strand, counting down.
ACATCTGGAAATGGGAACAATATGGGTCGGAATCAAGATGTGTGTGAGAGTGAGATGTCTCTGGCTTTGCATCCGTAGCTAGCTTTCTCTTGCCAGGGAAAGTCGGCAATGACATGTCGCTTTGAGATGGCTTGATCTTGATCGCTATATATGTGGTTGCCAATAAAACTCTAATTGCGTTGTGCAATTTGGGAAATTGTCACCTTGTCACCACTTTAAGCCCTACCAAATTTTGGTATTACCTGATTTTAGTACAAACCAATCGCATTCTTACCGTTGCTACCCTACCAAAATTTTGATAATTATTCTCAAATTTCTACTCTTAAAAGCTCTACCAAAATTTTGCAAGGCTTTACACCAAAAGCATCCAACTCTAACAAAATTTAGTAACGCTAAAATGTACCAAAATTTGGTATTATTAAATTTTGGTAGAGTTGAAAGTGACAACAAAGTGAACATGCCCCTGATATAGCACAAACACATCTCTGCACTACATATATATATATGCTCCAAGTTGAGCTATTTGATCCATCTATCAGCCACTACTTCATAAGAACTCTGCAGTGAGGGTTGTTATTGTTATGTGTAGTTTGCTATCACAAGTTGCCACACTGGATAGACATTCTGAAGAATAAGCTAGTGGTACAATTTCAGGTACAATTTGTCCGTATATATTTTTTAACAAATGAATATGAGTTCAGTTATTTCCCTTTGGTCATGAAAACATGTCATTTTAAACATCGAAATGGTGTCCAAAATACAACTTTGATCTACAAACCCTGACAAAACTGCAATATTATGAACTAAAAATATATGAATATAATTTTCATACATATAATATAAATATTTTAAAATATTGATGTTCACATTTTTTTAAAGTTTGAATTGAAACATGTTTTATGACAGGAGGGAGTAAAACGTTAGGTTGCTTTTGGTGCGTACATTATTGAGATAATACCCTGTTAGAGAATGATCTGCCTTTCGAATTCAAGTTTGTTGCTACATATAACCTAGGATATAGTTATTAAATGATCTATTCCAATCATGTTTCTTTCTGAGAAAAATTGCCAGTCGTACTCTAGATGGAAAACGACGATGGATGTAACATATCGTCACATCAAATCTAACGGGCCAGAGAGAGAACAAGTTTACAATCATGGATATCTCATACATTTCTCCTCCAATATATATATATGTTGTATATTTATATGGATAGAGAAAGGTGGAGAAAGAAAACGCTAGCTAGAGATGATTCCAACTTGAAAATTGGCTTTGATAAGACTCCTGGAGCTTTCAAGGGCACTGTGCTTGTAGACTTCCTCTTATAGGAAGTGGGACATGGCATTTGATAGAGAATGGCGAAAAAAAATTCTAAGTGTTGTGATAGAATGGGAACGTTGATAGTGCATACTAATTTAAGGGATATTCTTTTTTCCTCTCCAGGACTTAACTATATGAAATCAGTGTCAGAAAGTTAATCTAATTGTGTGGGAATAAGATAATTTTAAGGGTATGAAATAGAATTTTTTTTGTTAAAATTTTGTAACACATATATATATGTGATACAGTCCTAAACAATATTGATATTTGACTAATATTATTTTCACTTGTAAGTGTACACATCACTAGATATTTTTTAAAAGGTAATGGAGAGATTTTATATGCGTTATACGTACTACATCTCCGGCCTCTGCCCTAGGGCTATGCGGCCAAAGTTTGCTGAATTACAAGCAAAAACACATCACTAGATATAAATCCACACATTTATATATGAGAAAATTTACAGTACTTGAGAGGGGTATCAGAGTTTTTAGCGAAAAACTTGCTGCATCCAGACACCAAGAGAGATACCAAATTTGATACTAGAAAATATGGTACCTTCTAATACCTCCTAAGGACTGTTAAATCATTTTTTTACATACAATCATCTCAGAAGAAGTAACTCATTTTCGTTCCAATGCAGAGCATCACCTAATTTACGTTAGAACGAAATTAACATAATTTCGTTATTTGCAATGGAACTCAATTAAGCTAAGATTGGCAATTAATCAAGTGTGATAGTAATTCATGCAAACGTTGGAGTATCATACTCTATTGATTGGTACCAACGTTGTACTACCTAGCTTATCAGATATACAATTGGCTATATATAGCCTTAGAGTTGTCAAACTTAAAATTTTAAAATTCGTCGATCATAAAATTAAAAAATATCCACACTTGGCCAAAATTACATCTCACGGTCATTATTTATTACTGTGACTTATTACTAAAAACATAAATTGTGGTTAAAGTTACACCTTGAAAATTAACCAAAAAATCAACAATAATCATTCGTCAGATTAATTATATACAATATATCTCATCTGAACACTATTTCATATCAATTTTAGAATATACTGTATCTTTTTTATTTTTAATAATAGAAGTGTAACTTCCGGCTCTTCATGTAACACCCGTACCTTTCTAGGCGTAAAACTAATTTAATAAAAAGTCTATCTACGAAAAGTTGGCTCTTTGGTTGAAGCCCTTGTGTGTGTGCTAGGATCTCAATCCAAATCCTTTCTCTGTGAGCAAGATCAAAATCCAAATCAAATCTCAATTCAAACTCTCCCTCCTATCCACCCAAATCCATATTTTGAAATTTGTCAAATTCAATTCCACTACTTGGGCCGCCTCTCTCTCCCTTCTCCTGGATGGCCAGCTCATCTCCTCCCCCTCCCTTACCCGGCCGCCTGGGCCGAGGTCAACCTTGCCGGCCCAGTAACCATCCCTATGGCCTAGCAGCCCCGCCGCCTAGCCCGCCAGCCCGCTACGGCCCTTCCCCACCCAGCCACGTGTGTCGCACGTGCCCTAGCAGAGGAGAGGAATCTCTCTCGCGCACGCGCGCACACTCTCCTTGTTCACCGCCGTAGTTCAAACTGCTGGCCACCCCCTAGTTCTCACTGCTTCCCACCCGCGTGCGTGCATTGTGGCTGACCGGCAAGGACGCCGGCGTCACTCCTTTGGCTGCCGCCTGTCGCGACAACCGCCCTGTCCTCGCTCGCCTCTAATGCTCATCGCCAACCTTTGCCATCATAGTGCCGCGTCACCTGGACTACGCCGCTAGCGGCCAAGCCGAGGAGGCTATTCCGCCATGTCGCCAGTCGTGCCTCCCCAAAGCGGATACGGCAAGACCCCCTTTCACCACTCTCCTTTCCCTTTTCCCCTTCTGGAGCAAGCAACCCCACCTCCCGCCTCATCCGTTTGTGCCAGGAAGCAGGGCACCACTGACTCTGCCAGGCCAGCTCGTCATCCTCTCCCTTGACCGAGCTGGCGACCCCACCAGCTCGACGAGAATTCCACGTGGCCACCTCTCCTACCACTGACCTCACCGCTCCTTTATAAAAGCTGCCCCATTCCTCCGTTTCTTCCTTCCAAAACCTCTCTCACTGTTCCGCCTTTAGAGCTCCGTGCCGCCGCGTCAAGCTTGTGGGTTGCCGCTGCTCGCGCCGGTGGAACTGGCGTGACCTCGGAGGCTGCGTGGACTCCTACTTCCTCTTCTCCAACCCCGGTTCATGCCAAGGCCGGAAGATCACTTCCGCGCTGTTGGCCGCTCTTCACAGCGCTGCTCCCAACCTTGCGGTACCCCTCCTTCCCTCCAAGCTCATTCTTCCTCCTAGGCTGCTAGGTGCTCACCGACGTCTCACGTCGCCTAGTCACTCGTTTTACCTCGCCGCGTACTCGTTGCTCTGTGACGGTGGCCTTGGCGTAGGGGCCACGTCGTGCCCGTGCCGACTAAAAACCACTTCGTGGATCCCTAAGGAGTCCCTAGCCATGGCAAATCGATCCCCCGAACCCTGCCAGTGAAATGCCCAATTCTGGCCGCCGCCGTGGGTTTGTCGCAATCCACCTCTGTTGGTTTATTCCCAAACAATCTGAGGCATTGGCTCGCCTCCTCTCGCCACACTCATTGCACTAGTGGTCTTCCCGTTGGCCTTTTCCCCGTTGAGCTGCCTGGAGAGTCCGCGCCAACGTCGGCCGTTGGATGATGGCACTATGATTCTTCCTCCCCGGGGCGGCCGCCACCTTGGCACCACATATTTTGCACCTGGGCGTCGTGTCGGCCATCTCTCGCCATGCGCATGCCCCGTTCTCACCCTTGGTGCACACGGTCCACGAAGAGCCAAATGGTTGCCCGTGGGACCACTGCCCACATACCAACCCTGTGCACCGCCCCCCTCCCTCCAACGTCCCGTACACCCATCTCACGTAGACCGAGCGACCGACAAGTGGGCCCAGCCTGAGGTTCGCACGGTGGACCTTGTCCATCGGCCCGCCCCACGGCTGGCCTCGCTGGGCGGTGTCATTGCGCCGGCCCGTGCCGCCTCCTTCCTCGGCCTCTCTCACTCATCGCCAATAGGATCGGGCCAACGCTTGCAGGCCCACAGACCGAAGTTCGTTCCTCCCCACCAGGCCACCATGGGCTCAGCCCACAGCGCCCGCTCGGCCTCCCGCTCCCATTGGCCGGCAGTTGGGCCCCGGCCGTCAGTGGCCCGAGGAGGAGAAAAACCCCAGAATCATTTTCCTAAATACCAAAATTCATTTTCCTTTCTCTAGAAATTCAATAAATCTTCAAAAATTCATATCTTCTCAACCTTCATCCAATTGACTATAATGACCGTATTTTTATCTTTGTGCAAAACTATTTTAATAAAAAGCTAGATTCAAAAATTTGGCTCTTTAATCGATTTGGGATTTTTGTGCCATGTGTGATCTCAAGAAAATTCTCAAAAATATTTAAAACAGCCCTAGAAGCCTCTGTAGAACTCCCCAAATTTTTGCTGAATTTTTAAATCCCATTCAAATCAATTTCCAAATTCAAAACCTTTAAAATCTATTCAAAATCATTCTCTGGAAAAGAATAAACGCCACTGTGCTTGCTGGGCCGACCTCCCTCCTTCTCAGCCTGGTACTGTGCCTCCCTCTGCACGGCCTGCTCGGCCCGCGCAAGCAAACGCACGGGATTCAACTCCCACGGGCCCCGTGCGTTAGCTGCTCGCCTCTGCCTCGCTCCTCGGCCGCTCGATGCGAACGTGTGGATGGCCGAGATTCTTTCTGCCGCGTGACCCCGCTTGTCAGCACGCACAGTAGCATTGTCTTCCTCCCGCCGCTCGTCTCTCTCTCTCCTCTCTGGATTTCTCCTGATCTCTCTCTCTGTTCCCTCTCTGCTCGCGCCCATCAATCCCCTCTGGCCCGTCACACGGCGCGAGGCACGCCCCGCATCAACCCCGCCGCTCGTTGCACGGCACGAGGCGCACCCTGCCATCATCGCCTTGAGCCCAGAAGCAAGACACTAGCCGCCGTCGCGTGTCTCCTCAGCGCCGAGCCTCGGAAGATGATGTACACACATAGGCACCCCATCCTGTTGCTTCACCGCTCTCTCAACGTTCCATTTTCTCTCTCTGCAGCCGTTAACATGAGCCACAGTGGCCGGCGCCATTGATGCACCTCGTCGGCCGAGCTCGAGCTTATCTCCTCCTCCACCGTCTCTGTCTGCTGTCCGCTAGCGCCGGAGCCCCCCTATAAATAGAGCAGCCATCCCCGTCCATCGTTCACCAAGAACCAAGCCGAGCTAGCCGAATCACCAAGATCCCCTCTCCGCCGCCGCCATCAGTGTTCTGACCGGGCTCCCACCGCCGTTACAGACCCTCACCGGCCAATCCACCGCCACTGCCGAGCTCCCCTAATCACCAGGAAGCTTCACCGCTGCCAATTAACCACCAAATCAAAAACGCCCAATTTCGCTCGCCGCCGCTCTGTAACTCGCCACAGACACAGGTAAAGCACAAATTAACCCCTCCTATCCCTTCCTCGTGTAATGCCGCATCTAAACCGACCAAACCCGAACCAATCCGCCGTCTAAATGGTCGCCAGCGACGAGCTCTTCCCTCCGCCGCTGCCGCCGTCTCTGGATGGCCGTCGCCGACCATCTTTCGGTGACCCCCATCCCAATCCGAGCTGTTCAAACAATTCACCGTAGTCCCCACTCCCCGTAGCCGTCGGCCGCTTGCCGATCCCTGCTGCCGCCGGCGAGATCGCTCCGGCGATCGCTGGCCGTCGATCCCTCGCCGTGTCTGCTCCGTCGGACTGGCCGACGTGGCGCCGCCGCGTGGAAGCCGTGTCAGCCGGGCGGCCCACTCCCTGGACCGGCCCCACATGTCGGCGCCACTGTCTTCCTCGGTTCCGCACTGTAGCTCCGATCCCACCTGCCAGCCCCACTCTCTCTCTCATCAACTGGTCGCACCTGTCTGTCTCTCTGTTCTCTCTCTTTACTGTGCATTGGCCCCACATGTCAGTCTAAACAAGCCTCTTTCTCTCTCTGACCCAGTGACCCCACCTGTCAGCCTCTGTTTTTCTTTTCTTTTAAGTTCTTTTTATCCTTTTCTTTCCTAAAACTGATTTTAACCCTTTTTATTTTTAGAAAATACCCCAAACTTTGAAAATTCATAACTTTTAAACCGTAGCTCTATTTGAGCCCATTCAACTCTCAAATTTTTTTTAAAATTGAGATCTATGCATTGGCACTGTTAGTTATATAAAATAGGTTCTGATTCTTAGTTTTTTACGTGTTTTCTTTTGCGACGCTTAGAGGCCATCCTCGAGGAGTCGCCGCAGGAAGATTCTGTCGAAGACCCGCAGGACCTTGAGCAAGGCAAGTCACCCTTGACCATGTTGGACCCATGATTTAAAGTTATTTTACTTTCTAAAACTTGCATAATTAGGAACACGACTGTTTTTGGCCGCGGTTCGTAACCAAATCTGTCCGGCCTAACCTATTTGCTGCATTTATACCTGCCTTGACTAAATTGTTGCCCTGACCCTTGTAGCCTAGTCATCTTGATGTTCGTACTTGTGTACGGATATCGATGACCCCTTTTGCCTAAAATAAAACCTGACGATGGGAAAAAAACTAGGGTTTTAAATAAAATGGTTAAAATGTCCTCGACACCCTTGGTCGAGAGTTTGCGAAATAAAATGGTTTTACAAAGATTGGTCATGGGACGTCGCTGCCTGTGTGGCTCCAGCTCTGCATGATTTTTAAGGACCGTTTCCTTGAGGAATTATACTGAACATATTACAGTGTGACCACACAGGTGGAATGGGACGCCCCTGGCCAAGTAATTAGTATTCCCAGGATGGTTTTCGGTTGCTAATAAATATGGGACTGGCTAGGTGCCAAGAGGGCGATATACCTCCGTCCCTGAGTACAGGAAATGAGTTCCTGGTACTTGGTTGAGAGTGAGCACCCATTTATAGGGCAACGTGCTATCCTGGAAAGGCTTTGGAAAGGCCTTCTTGCGAACCTCCCCACTTGGCCAGTGTGGGAGTAAGCTCACGTCGTGTGGGTAAAGCGTGCAACCCTTTGCAAAGGAATTTCTATGAACTGTTCGAATAGCCGTGCCCACGGTTATGGGCGAATGTGAAGTGATTCCTCTAGCGTAGACTTTCTTTTATAAAAATCTGTGCAATTGTTTTGCGGGTTGGGAATCGTTACTAGAATCGGTCTGTGTGACTGATGGATGGCCTGTGTGGCCTGAAACGGGTCTGTGTGACCCGGGGTGTTGGATGACACCAGAGCTGAGATGCTTGAGTTAAGTGATGAGTTTGAAATAAAGAGAATTCACCCAAATGGAGGTACCAGAGAAGGGTACGCTCCAAATCAGAAGTTGTGACAAGTCTCAGACTTATGGAATGGGTCGAGACGCGAGTCTCTTCCCGATTAATTTAACTGTGGTGAGTTGTTGCAAAGCAACTCACGGAATGGATTGAAGCGTGAGCTTCTGTTAACGCCAAAATTTGGCACGGCTCATATCAGATTCGGTAAAGATAGAAGCTATAGCAACCGGAGGAAATTAATCCAGAAGAAACCGGATTTGACAAGGAATCGTGAAGACCACGTTATGGCAGTTATTTATCTTATCAATTAGATAGTTTTATCTTTTAGGAAACCTGATCTCGTATCCGATCAGGGCTTGTTAGTTTTCCGCTTATAGATAGGAAAGTATGTACCGTGTCCTATAAGGACTCTTGTCAACTCGGGGTATATATACGTATGCCCGGGTGCCTTGTAAATTATCAATCGATCAATTAAACTTCGGCGCATCGCCAACCTTTCGACGGGTTCTTGCTTCTCGAGCGGGGCTGCATCGGTTAGGTCCGAACTCCTGCGAGAGGGTAAGACTCGTCACCCCTTACCCAGGTGTATCTGCCCTGTCTACGGCTGCATCGGTTCGGTCCGACCTCTTAGGCCGATCAGGTATACCACATCACGCGTGCGTAGATCTTATCAGTTTACTGGGGGCGATTTATCATCAGTTCGTGCTGCATCGGTTGGGTCCGACCTACTGAACTGCCAGCGATAAATCGTTCCTGCTAGGCTGATGGTTTTTGCGCAAGCGTCTTATCGGAATGTATAGCCGGTAAGTTATTTCATCACAGTTGCATTAGGTCTATCGGCTCGTTGAGGTTCCTTTACTATTATCGATCTGTGCTGCATCAGTTAGGTTTGAACTACTAGATCGATAATAATAGATTTATCCTTGTCGGGCTGATCGGTGTATATGCGACGTTCTATCGGAGTGCTTAGCCGATAGGTTATTTTTTATAAAGCCGACTGTATTATCCATACTGTTTTGGTCATCTATATTATCATCGGTTTTCTAGCCGATGCATATGTGTTTCCTCGCAGTCGGCTGGCTTACTATTTTGCTTATCTATTGATAATCGGCTCCTAGCCGATGCACATGTTATACTGACATCTTGTCTATTTGCTCATAGCACTATCGGTTTCCTAGCCGATACACAGGTGCCATCGGCTATCGGTTACGAGGAGTCTATATCAGCCCGTATCGGCCGATAGCCGATTGCGCAATTGCTGCCGATCCGGGCACGAGGACCAACAAGGACCCGGACGCGAGCACGAGACCCGGGCGCGAGCACAGGCAGAAGCCCGGGCACGAGCATAGCGGCATCGGCTGGAAGGAATCCGTATCGGCTTGCTGGCCGATTGGATCAGTAATCTAATTTCTTCATCTCCTTGTCAATTGCTGGGTCAAATTGACTGGCACGCCCGCGAACCTCAAATATTTTAGGACCTGCACTGGAGCTAAGCAGATCTCCCAGGCCTTCGCGTGTCTCTAGGTGCCGAACCAGATCGTCAGCAAGCTTTTCGGCACACCCGGCGGTTTTCGGCGTCAACACGTTTTTGGCACGCCCGGTGGGACACGATCTTCATATCATCACAATATATCCTATCGGCTGAATCAACACGTTTTTGGCCTGGTGGGACACAGAACTTTGACATGGCTGGAAAAGAGGTCAGCAAAGATGATACAATCCCAGTTACAATGGAAGACTTGACCGAAGAACAGAGACAACAAGTGGAGCAGAACATCGATGATTTTCGGAAGCTTTGTCTAGAATCCTTCGGTATGACAGATCAAGGGCCGATTCAGAAGTCGCAATTTCCAAAGCCTGTTCTGATTGATGAATCGAGCCATACATCACCTGCAAGTTCACAGAAGCAACTTCAAGACATGGTTAATGAAGCAGTTCATCATGCGTTGACCGATCAATCTGGGATATTGGTGAACACATTACAGAGCTTGATCAAGAAGGCAGTGGAGCCGATTCAAATACCCGGGGGGCAACAAGATGGGATTCCTCAAGGATATCAAACTGCGTACTATGGGGGACATCAACAGAGTTATCCAGAAGCTGTTCCTGAGTACAAATATCAGAAAGAATATCAGAGGCAAAATCGGCTACCAACTCCACCTCTGCGTTATCACGGCGAAGATCCAGAAGAAGATTTAACAGCAAGAATCACAGAGGTGATAAGAGAACAATTCGGTCTAAAACCGAAGGAGGAAATGTTTATGTATCGGCCTCCATATCCAGATTGGTTTGATAGAGCTCCGTTGCCGCGCCGATACAGAGTACCAGACTTCTCCAAATTCTCAGGGCAAGATGATGTATCTACAGTGGAACATGTCAGCCGATTCTTGGCTCAATGTGGAGACGCATCGGCTGTAGAAGCTTTGAGAGTTAGACTCTTCCCATTATCATTATCCGGATCGGCCTTTACATGGTTTTCTTCATTGCCACCTAACTCAGTTCGAGGTTGGGCCGATCTGGAAAAGCAATTCCACAAGTATTTCTTTATGGGGAGTCAGGAGATGAGTTTGATAGACTTAACATCGGTAATACAGAAGCCAGAGGAATCAGTCTCAGAATATATCCAGCGGTTTCGTGATGTTAGAAGCCGATGTTATAGTTTAAGTCTGGATGATGCACAGCTGGCCGAGTTAGCATTCCAAGGTTTGGTGGCTCCGATCAAAGAAAGATTTTCATCAGAAGATTTCAAGAGCCTAGCACACCTAGTACAAAAGGTATTGGCTCATGAAAGCCGATTTCAAGAGGCCAGGAAGGAATATTGAGGCCCGAACAGAAGAATTTCGAAGTTTGATAACAAACTCCGAAATTGGGGGGCATGTGTTAACGCCAAAATTTGGCACGGCTCATATCAGATTCGGTAAAGATAGAAGCTATAGCAACCGGAGGAAATTAATCCAGAAGAAACCGGATTTGACAAGGAATCGTGAAGACCACGTTATGGCAGTTATTTATCTTATCAATTAGATAGTTTTATCTTTTAGGAAACCTGATCTCGTATCCGATCAGGGCTTGTTAGTTTTCCGCTTATAGATAGGAAAGTATGTACCGTGTCCTATAAGGACTCTTGTCAACTCGGGGTATATATACGTATGCCCGGGTGCCTTGTAAATTATCAATCGATCAATTAAACTTCGGCGCATCGCCAACCTTTCGACGGGTTCTTGCTTCTCGAGCGGGGCTGCATCGGTTAGGTCCGAACTCCTGCGAGAGGGTAAGACTCGTCACCCCTTACCCAGGTGTATCTGCCCTGTCTACGGCTGCATCGGTTCGGTCCGACCTCTTAGGCCGATCAGGTATACCACATCACGCGTGCGTAGATCTTATCAGTTTACTGGGGGCGATTTATCATCAGTTCGTGCTGCATCGGTTGGGTCCGACCTACTGAACTGCCAGCGATAAATCGTTCCTGCTAGGCTGATGGTTTTTGCGCAAGCGTCTTATCGGAATGTATAGCCGGTAAGTTATTTTCATCACAGTTGCATTAGGTCTATCGGCTCGTTGAGGTTCCTTTACTATTATCGATCTGTGCTGCATCAGTTAGGTTTGAACTACTAGATCGATAATAATAGATTTATCCTTGTCGGGCTGATCGGTGTATATGCGACGTTCTATCGGAGTGCTTAGCCGATAGGTTATCTTTTTATAAAGCCGACTGTATTATCCATACTGTTTTGGTCATCTATATTATCATCGGTTTTCTAGCCGATGCATATGTGTTTCCTCGGCAGTCGGCTGGCTTACTATTTTGCTTATCTATTGATAATCGGCTCCTAGCCGATGCACATGTTATACTGACATCTTGTCTATTTGCTCATAGCACTATCGGTTTCCTAGCCGATACACAGGTGCCATCGGCTATCGGTTACGAGGAGTCTATATCAGCCCGTATCGGCCGATAGCCGATTGCGCAATTGCTGCCGATCCGGGCACGAGGACCAACAAGGACCCGGACGCGAGCACGAGACCCGGGCGCGAGCACAGGCAGAAGCCCGGGCACGAGCATAGCGGCATCGGCTGGAAGGAATCCGTATCGGCTTGCTGGCCGATTGGATCAGTAATCTAATTTCTTCATCTCCTTGTCAATTGCTGGGTCAAATTGACTGGCACGCCCGCGAACCTCAAATATTTTAGGACCTGCACTGGAGCTAAGCAGATCTCCCAGGCCTTCGCGTGTCTCTAGGCGCCGAACCAGATCGTCAGCAAGCTTTTCGGCACACCCGGCGGTTTTCGGCGTCAACAGCTTCTTTCCGATAACTTAAAGAGCACACTTAGAGTTTTTAAAACCACCAAGTCTTTGCAACCCCTCTTGCGAAAATAACCCTAACCTTTCCTTGCTAACCCTGCATGCCACATAATTTCTGTGACTTGCTGAGTACCTCGTGTACTCACCCTTGCTTATCTACTCTTAGAAATCTTTGAAGATAAAGACCCTACCCTCAGCCAGTTCTACCAAGATCAAGCCGAGTACGAGGAGTTTTAGGGTTTCGCTCTAGGTCCCCAAGCCGTTGCTTGTGGGTATAGGTCTACCCATGTATTTTTTTTTCCGCTGTCTACTTTTGTAATGTATCGTTGCATGTCTCAGGGTCTGTCCGAGGCTGCAACTTATGTAAGGACTATGTTCAATAAATAAAGCAAGTTTGGCTGTAATCCACCAATGTCCTGTATGTACCAGCTGGTCTCCTGGGACTAGTACAGGTATTACAGGTAACGATGTTCCCCTTCTGTTAACCCATACGGGTTAGCGGGAGAGGGGCGTTACATTGACTCCGCTCCACCTCCAAAATCTCTCAAAAGAATGAGACTTATCCATTGGCATGCTTAGAAGTCACTAATATGGCTTTTATTTTGGTCCTTGTATTGAGTTGCCTCGTTTTACGTGTAGCTTCGGAATTGGAAGAACCTCAGGGCAAGGATTTTGAAGGAGAAGCTCAAGGCTTTGAGCAAGGTAAGTCACCTTTGAAAATATTGCACCTATAATTATAGAATTAAGTATTTTAATTGCAAAACTACGTTACTTAGGTTGCACTGGAAATATTCCGGCCACGGTTTGTAAGATAACCGGCTGGCCTACCGAACTTGCTGCATTGATACTCCTTGGCTTTTGAGATACCTTGACCTCCTTGTCACCTTCTCAGATTGGATCTCGGTATCTGTGCCTACAGGCATAGAACCGACGGTCCTCCTCAAATTTAAAATGATCATGATGGGTAAAACTTGGGTTTTACAAAACCTTTGTAAAACCCGATACCTAGGTCGGTGCCTTGAAAATAAAATGAATTTGCAAAACTCGTGGTGCGGAAACCGTACTAGAGGAGCGAGTCTCTCGTACTCGCAGCTAAGGACCGATTCCTTTGAAATTTTATCCAAACATACAACATTACAACCACATGGGTGAAATGGGAAGCCCCTGGCTGAGTAACTAGCCGCCCAGGGACGCCTTGTATGCTTTTGGATTGTGGATTGCTAGGAGGGCATGGGGATGCCTCCTGTGTTCCTGGCACAACATGGTTTGATACCTACCCTATGGTTGGTCTCGGATCCCTCCAATTGGCATGGGGTAACCTAGTGTCGACTCCAGAAATGCTTTGTCGCGAAAATCTCTAGTTACCAGTTGTGGCCGTTCTGCATGAGCTGGGTGGTAGAGTAAATCACGTCATGTGAGTAAAGTGTACCCCTTTTACAAAGGTTACTAACTGTTCGAACAGTTGTACCCACGGTCATGGGAGAATGTGAGGTGATTCCTCACCGTAGTATTATTTAACTACTGCTTGTGAAAAGAATGTTGTGGATGGGAATCCATCTCTACTTGATGTGAAGCTATCGTGGACAGCAGGGCCGTGGGCCCAGTTGTTGTGAATCAGCTTGTAGAGCCAAACTCTTGCAGCCAACTCTGGGAGTTGCGCTAAGTCAATAATGGACACTTCACTCCGATCGAGTGAGACTATACCTTGCTCAGATTGTTGAGAAGTATACACCTAGCTGATTTAAAGGACTTCAAATAAAACTGAATGACAAAACAACCGGCTGTTCCTTGAAGCTAGTATAAAGCACTTAAATTCCCATGACTTGCTGAGTACTCACCCTTGCTCTCTATAATCTATCCCCCCCCCCCCTCCAAGTCTTGAAGAAGAAGAGATGGATCCCGTCGATGAGGATTCTTTCAGAAGCGGGCATGATTCGAAGAGTTTTAGGGTTTCGGCTTAAGTTCCCGGGTCACGTTTGTGGTTTTAGGCTAGTTTCCGTTTCTGCTCTTTTGGTAATATATTGTTGTAAACTTGGGGTATGTCCACAGTTCCAATATGGTTATGAGACTATATCTGATAATAAACACAGTTGTGACATGAAGATTCTATCTTCCTATTATACTAGTACTATGCTCTTGGGACTAATATAGGTATGCAGGTTTATTTAAACCGTCTCAAGCTTGTCTTTCTCAAAGGGCTAATTTGAGGTGTGACAGTTCATCTACTAGGATGCATACAACCATATTTATATGCAATATGACTTGATCCCTAGTGGGTGGAGACGTGGAGTTATGTACCCCACAATTAACTAACGCACCAATGATACTTCCCCAATATGCTGTATCTACTGAACGTTCACCGTATGGAGGGTCCAACCTGTCAAATTAAAGCTTGCTTGGCACCCGGGCTCTCTTCTCTTTAACGTCATATATTGTCCATCGGATTCCAACAAAGGCCCCCATATGCATCTGGACGTAGAGACGACGCACACTGACAGGATTTTGTTCTGCAAACAGTGCTGAGTTGCATGCGCTACAACCATAGGATGTAATGTGTGCATGCAGGCATGCATCCAAACACATGCATATATTGTTCATGTGGAGTAGTAGTAGTAGTAGTAGGCCAGAGAGAGAGAAGCAGCAGCAGCAGCTGCTGCTGCAATCAGCTGGGCTAGCTGACCTGATCTGACAAACACAGAAATATTCCGCCCATGCATCAAGTCTCCATGCACGTAACTTTCGTTCAGTGACTGTTTGCAGAATGGACAGAGCTAGAGGCTTCAAGGCAGGCCATGTCTCCTTGCTTGTTCATGTTGACCGACACGGACAAACACACATGTCCAATTTTTGCAGGGCACTGTTGCATGCTTTGCTACCTACCTATTCATTCATTGCATAACTACACTGTTTTGCTTTTGCACCACAAAATATTACTGCTAGCTCAAAGACTATTGGCCGACCCAGATTTATTAAGAAACACATCCATGGACACGAAATTGATATAAACATAGTTTCTCGTGGACGTTCTCCAAGCATGTAAATGTATGAATGCAAACTGAAAGGAGGAGGAACAAGCGGAAGAATATACAAGTAAAAAGACGATGAATCAAACATATACAATAATTTGCATAAATAACCCATTTTGCAAAATGATTAATATTGCTTCATTAAAGCTAAACTAGGAAGCTATAGCTACTGTACCATAGTCTATATATACAGTACACCTAGCATGCATGTTTTGCAGCATTAACGTAACATTTACTGGGAAAAATGACACCCAAGATCGAAATAGAAAAGGCAGCTAAATAACTCATTGATTTTTAAACATTATAAGCAAGCTAGTTTTTTTTTTGTGTGTGGATGAGACTTATTATGGAGTCCTTATCATATCAAATCCATCATCTAGCCCAATAAAGTCAAAATTTCCACTTAGCACTTACCTGTAAGCAAAGGCAAAAGTAGCTTGCTAGTGTACTTCCACTGATGTGTTGTTGGGGAGTTGCTAAATTTAGGAACAATAATATAAGCCAATTCAGCCCTAGTAAATGAAAATAAGAAAAGGAGAGGCAAAATTTTCCACTTACAACAGTAGTCAATGCTCCGATTATGATATCTGCTCTATCTGACAACGCCACTGTTCATAGACATCGATCCGTCGAAAGATTTGGGGAGCATTTTGTTCTTAATTTTATAAACATGCTTTACATGTTGGTTGATACATACCTTAACTAGTGTAGGTTTTCCCCTAATATTCTACTCAGTATTAATTCCGTTTGTGTGGAACACATTTGTATTTTTTTTGTGTAAATGCAACTGAGGTTTATTTTTGTATTTTGGAGAGATGCAACATTCCAACCAAGGAAGACATTTCTCAATATTTTGTAGCCCATGCGTGTGCAATGGATCGGTCCCATTTCACAATGTGCCTTGACGACTCATTAATTAGTGTACATGCATAATTTGTCGTGCATATCACATTTTGTCCTCGTTAATTTCTCTAAATGTCCCTCCGCGCTATTCTTTTTAAGCTACTTTACTGGATTATTGTCGAGTATTATTTACTCCACGTATTTAAAAATATGTTTTTTATAAAAACTTTTTCTACTATATTGTTTAAACCACTTGTTCTAAGATATTTGTTAAGTTTATTTCTTAAATATTTAATTTATTCCTATAATCAAGTAGATAAACCATGGCAATAATCTGGTGAATAATCTGTTTCAAACTAGGATAAGATAAATGTCGATTTGATTAATTACTCCCTCTAGCTAAAAAATATATGATGTTGAGGATAATATTTGGTTTAACTTTTGAAATTACGATCATTAATTTTATATTAGAATATATTTATAAAATCTAACAAGTTTATAATATTATGATAGCACTTTTCGAGGCAAATCTACGCATAAAATTCTTTTGTTTATAAACTAAGAATTTAAGAAATTATTGCTGATCGGAATTTTAAAATTTTGATCAAACCTTATTCTAAACATTACTTTTGACTGGGGGGGAGTAGTTTTTAGGAGCATGCATCAAGAGGACAAGTATTTATGGATGTGTTGGAGCACCTGCAGTGAGTACTCACTGTTCTAAAATAAATAAATTTCTAGCATTACAAGGAAACTTTAAAAGTAAGAATAAAAGACTAAAATGTCTTCTATCAATATAAAAGTAATATGAATGAGTAGGTAGGTAAGTAGTATTGAAGAGATAAATTTTCTTGAACTGTAAATCGAGAGTAGGTAAGAAAATAAAAATTTATTTATTTTAGGATAAGATTTGAACTCTATAAATCATCTGGTAGTAATTTGGAACGAAGTACGTGACAAAACGGTGTTACGCTGAAATGCCAAATCGGTGAATATAATGTATGCTTCGTATCAACAGTGAACCATCCCATCTGGTCAAGTCAGGACCATATCCAAAATCGACTATTCCTTGTCATGTTGTTGAGATCGATCGTCCCCTTGATTTGAAACGACTAAACTATAAGCCAGTCTCAAAACCCATATGCATCAAAAAGAAAAAAATATAATAACTTTTAGGATTTAAATCTTGTTCCACAGTATAAGGATTTCTAACATTATTTACAATACTACTTGTCCCATCAATCACTTTCCGTTCAAATTTCTTTCCATGTTATCCTTATCAACCCTCCAACACAGCCGGTTCTTATTTATTAAGGGCAATAAAATCTTTTCTCCTTAACCATAATATATACTAAACAACTATAAATACTTACATTTTGAAACTCAAGTAGTACCAATTGTGGCTGGGCCACGTCTCAAGTTTTGACACCTCTGGCAAGCAACTTGGCATATCTACTTATTACTCACTCCTTTCAAAAATATAGCAACTTCTAGCATTCTAAAACATGAGAATAGAAAAAAAATATAGGATTGAATGTCTTAACATGTTTGAATCCCGCAGAAATTAAAACCACATGATTTACTCAAAAAATGTGTTTGGATGATTCACAAGAAAAGCATAGGAATTTTGATATTATATATTACTCAGATTGAGTGAGAATAGAGAGAGAAAGAGAGGTTGCTTTTGAATTCTCAAAGGAAACAAAAACCATAGGGTTGGAAAGCCCATGTTTAAATTCCTTTGGAATTGTGACATAGGAATGCACTCCAAAAGAATTTTGCAAGTCTAAGTCCAATAAACCAAACAACCTCACTAGGAAAAAATCCCAAGGATTCAAATCCTTCTTTTTTTTTCTTTGGAAATCCTCCAATCCAAAGAAGCTGTAACTACTAATAGAGTACAAAAGGGTAGTGATGAAATATCCAAAATACCTCTCATCTCTACAACCCCCCATCTATCTCCTAACCAATCGAAACAATTAATGAATAGCAATCTAGTCTTTTTACCTCTCATTAATCTCTGTGTAAAACTCTAGAATTATCTAATATATTTTAGAACGGAGCGAGTATATAAATTAGGTAGTTGTAGTAGTAATAGCAGGAAATGTGTATGGAGAATTGTTCTTTTCGACTTATGGATTAATGTGGATACGTTTCCCAAGCTTTTAAATGGTATGATTTCTCAAAAAAATTATTCATCAACATTTCTCAGTTTTTTAAATCAACTTTTCCCCTAATATTTAATTCATTAGTGTGTGTGCCCTCAAATAATATTGTCGTAAAACTTAGTTTCAGACATCATCCGTCAGCACTAATTAGAACAGAACGAGATAATACCTATGCGTACCTAGCTACCATACATATGCTTTTAGGAGAATAAAATATAAACTCATTAATTTCTATATAAAATGTGATATATTTATTTTAAAAGTTGTTACTCCCTCGATCATTAATATACGATATTTTAACACTAGTGTTGAAAATGCCATATATTAATGATCAGAGGGAATACTTCTGTTAACAAACAGAAAGACGATGCATTCATTAATAATATAATTGTATAACTTTTGTTTATTACTCTATCCGCTTAAAAAGGGCTTGATTTCTGAATATGCACCTAACCAAGTAAGCGTGTTCAGGTGTATAGCTAGAAATATAGGTCTTTTGGATGGAGTGTAGTTTAACCATTGAAAAGTTATTGGTGGTGAAACAGTAACTATTGCCGGTGACAAGTATTAATTTGGAAATGGAGCATGAGATAGTACGACAGTACGTAGCTCAAGCCATTTCCTCACATGACCTTCGCAACTTCATAGACTGCAAAGTTAATGATCAAGCATGCCTTATACTTTTCAACAAGATTGAAAAATTATAGAAGAAAAAACAGAACCATATTACGTGAAAACAGTGAAGCATGTGAAGGTAGTAGCTAGCTAGCTAGTGGTTCGAATCACTCAGCCTTGGGTTTATAACAGAATGGTCAGTAAAGATACAAATTGGAGCTGTGATAACTAGCTTTACTTCTAAGGTCCTAAGGATAATGTAAGTCAATGCTAGAGATTAAAAAAAAAGAAGTTGCCTGTCCTACTCTCTCTCCGAGTCTCCGTCCAATAATATAAGCATTTATAAGTGGTTTAACAGACATTAATGTTGAAGAGAAAAGACTTTGGAGCCCTCCATTAAATAAGAGATGGTTGTGGGTGGAAGAATAGTTAGGGGTAAGATAAAAAGAAATTTGAATGAGAAGTGATTGATAGAACAAATAGTAGTGTATGAATATTTATATTATTGAACAAAATTTAAATGCTTGGGATACTTATATTGCTAGACGGTTGAAGTACTGAGTATGCAGAGATAATCAAGGCCTACTCAAATCAAACGACTTGGTGATCGTCAAGTGTGTGTGTGTTCACTGAACCTGAGGAACTGAACTAACCAACCCTGCATGATGCCACTTATGCTGCAATACCGGTTACGCAAAAACATGCTACTAGCCTGTTAATCAGCTTGCATATGCATGGTATTTTTGCACGTTGACTGCTGGCCTATAACTTTGAATGTACTCCAGATGCATGCTTTTCACCAATTAATTGTACTGATTTGTAGCTAGGGTATGGATTAATTATTATGTACTTCAACTAGGGCTAGATGGAAAACTCGTGGCTCGTTAGCTCGCACGACTCGTGACTGGCTCGACTCGGCTCGGCTCGACTCGTTCCATTTTTCAAACAAGCCAAGCTGCCATTTTAGCCCTCTGCCCCTCTGCAAGACTACACCGGCCGCCGCCCTCTGCGTCGCCCCCTGCTCGGTTTGTAAAAGAGGTGTCAAAAGGCCAAAGGGTGGTGTTCATCCTCTTCTTCCAAGAGCAAGATAAAGAGAGGAAAGCGGGCTGATTGTTGGGGATATTTCAGGGTGATCGATGTTCCCTCCAAAAAGGAGAAAGGGAAGATGGAAACGAAGGCAAAGTGCAGTTTTGTGATACCAGCTGTGTGTACCGCCCAGGGGGTCACAGCTGAACCGACACCTAAATAAGTGTACAATATATTTGAACAAGCTTGCAAGGGCTAAAGCTCAAGGTACACTCAACTTTGCTCCAACTGATGGATCTCAGGTCGTCAATCCTAGTGAGTATGATCATGATCACACTAAACTTCTGATTGCCCATATGATAATTCAGCATGATTATTCATTTAGGATGGTACAGCATAAAGGGTTTAATGCCTTGATGAAGTAGATGAATAGTAACTATGCTTTCATTGGTAGAAAGTCTATAAAAAAATGAGTGCATAAAGTTTTATAAGTCTGAGAAAGAGCAACTCAAGAAAAGTCTTAGAGAAGCAGAGTTGATAAGTTTAGCTACCGATTTGTGGACATCCAATCAAAATCTTCAGTACATGTGTTTGGTTGCTCATTACATAGATGTTGATTGGGTTTGCAATGTCGTGTCCTAAACTTTGTTGAGGTGGATCCTCCCCATATTGGTCTTATGATAGCTCAGGCTGTTTTTGATTGCTTGGTTGAATGGAAAATAGAAGATAAGGCGATTACAATAATTCTTGATAATGCTTCAAACAATGATACTGCTATCAGAAATTTGAAGTCCAAGCTTGTTGCTAGAAAGAATGCACAGTTTGATCCTGAATATTTTCATGTTCGTTGTGCTGCCCACATAGTCAACTTAGTTGTTAATGATGGCTTGCAACCAATTCAATCTTTGATAAGCAATCTTAGGAACACTATGAAATACTTTAAGAGGTCTCCAGCTTGTCTGTACAAATTTGTGGAAGTTTGCATCAATTTCTCTATTAAAGTAGGAAAAGGGTTATGTCTTGATGTTAAAACAAGGTGGAGTTTAACCTACAGAATGCTGGATTTAGGCATTGAGTATAGGAATGCGTTTGTTTATTATGCTGAAGTAGATAACAACTATGAGTGGCTACCATCATAATCTGAATGGGATTTGTTTGACAAAATTAAGCCAATTTTAGGAACAATGGTTGGTGCAACCACTGCATTTTCAGGGTCAACCTACCCTACTGCCAACGTTTTCTATCCTTATATAGTGAAAGTTAAGATTGCATTGCAAGGAGCACAAGCACAAGCAGCACAACAATCTGAATCTGACCCTAATGATGCTTTTTTGGCGATTATGGCTGATGCAATGTTGGACAAATTCAATAAATATTGAAATAACACAAACAATGTCATGGTTATTGCTACAATCCTTGACCCTAGGTTCAAAATGAGGTACATTAAATGGTGCTTTGCTAAATTTTATGACTAATCGAGGTGTGATATAGAGGTTGTTGCCATCAATGATAAGTTGGTAAAGCTCAACAAATGATTTATCGCCAAAAGCAAGGTGATAATAGCCCACACAATGTTCACTCGGTCGCATCCTCAAAGGATATAAGCAGCTCATTGGCTTCAATTGTTCCAAGTGGATTACAGTCCTTTTTGGAATCAAGTGCTACGGAATCCTCAAAATCTAAGTTACTCATCTATCTAGATGAACCAAATACATCCATTGATGACAAGACATTCAACTTACTCAATTATTGGAAAGTAAATGCTCATAGGTTTCCTGTTGTGTCCAATATGGCAAAGAGATTCTTAGCTGTTTCAGCTAGTAGTGTATCATTAGAGTCCACTTTTAGCACTGGAGGTAGAATTCTTGATGATTATAGAAGTTCTTTGAAGCTAGCCATGGTTCAGACACTGTTTGTGCATCTAGTTAGATAAGAGCCTCTCAAAATGACAATAGCGCACCTGTTCTTATGGTATGAAATGCTTGTTTTGGTTTTTTTTGTCAAATCAAATTTATTTTTGTTAAGTCCTTCAATGATTTAGACTGTTTTTTCGGGAAGAAGATGGAGATGATGACATTGAAATAGTGGAGTTTCCAAATTGTGTGGTGGCAAGCAACTAGTAAGTCCCTATCCTTCATGGTCATGGCAATCTTTATTGGACTTCTGTTTTTCATATTCCAGAATTTTTAGTGCAACCTAATGAGTAATGAGTAACCTTGCTTCTCTTTTTGCTATTGCCCTATTGCTATCTTGAATTTTCTAGGGCTCTTGATGCTTGTTGATGTCTGCTGGGTGCATGCATGGAAGATGCTTGTTGTTTGTTGGTTGTTGCTTGATGGCATTTTGGCATGAGCTGAGGAGCATGGTGCTGTACTGCTGCCTTGAGATGTAAAAGGAAGATGTTGCCTACTTATTTTGTGTGTTCATGTTGGCACTTGGCATCAATGGCATGTAACCTAATCTGTGATTTGTGATGAAACTGAATTGTAATATCTAATCTAGTTGCATACTTGCATTGCATTGTTGAATATTTGCAAGTTGCAACTTGGAAGGAATCAAGGATGATGGATTGATGGTTGAATGTTGATGGACATGTTTACATGTAGTAATGTAATCATGGACTAGATGCATTTGCATAGTTATCTACTTATTTGCTGCTTTTGTATGTGATGATGAGCATATAAATATATGATATGCTATTGGCCTATTGCTAGCTGAAGTGTTGCCTAGCTATGCTCAGTTGAAATTGATCTGGCTCACGAGCTAAACAAGCTAGCTCGAGCTGCTCACCGAGCCGAGCTAAGCTTTTAGCTCGTTGCACATAACGAGCCAGCTCGAGCTAGCTCGGTATCCTATCGAGTCAGGCCAGGCCGAGCCGAGCCGAGCTGGCTCGACATCTAGCTCTACCTTCAACAAAAGCTTCAATTAGAAGATGCAAGATTTTGTTTTTTTTAAGCTACCCGAGATACATGCAAAGCTTGTATGCCTAGCTCTCATCAGCTCTGTGTGCATGCTCTTCAGCCCATCATATGTTAGACATCCATGACATGATTTCCACTAGGCCATGGTAATTAGTATTATCACAGCTAGCTTAGCTAGCTTCGTCAAGCTCTGATCATGTATATCTGAAGAGGTGGCAAACTGGCAATGATATGATGCTGATTGCTCATGTACTCTGTATGATCCAGAAGAGTCCATTTCTATAGCTAGCTCTTGTGGTGACCCACAAACCTCTTCCACAGAAGTGATCAAAGAAGACATTCGTCTTCCACACATGCTGGAAAACAACAGGCTGAATCACCTGAAACTTTGCTGTCAAGTGAACATCAATACAACATACATAGCCATCAATCAAAAAACCAACACAGAATACCAACCACAGACTAAAAGTCTACTACTTCTCCAATGTGAAATGACAATGCATACTTAGATCAAAAGTTCCAGTCTTTCTTTCCTTGATGCGGCCTTCACCACCAACCGTTGATATGATCCCAAGCTAGCCCCCTCTAACTTAGTGTCAGCAACTATTAAGTAGTAGTAGTTGTTGTAATGAGTTCATGGGAAGAAAAGCAAAAGCACAGATTAGACAAGTAGATAGCTTAGCTGGTGTTGCTTCAGGCTGCGAAACTCTCTTGTGCCTTTAACGTACCGCACGGGATTGACGGCCGAATTGCCCACGTTTTTCTTTAAATACGTAGAAAATATATAAAGTACAAGATACCTACCCTACTCCTTTCGTTTTAAAATATAGCAACGTAGAACTGTATTTGACACAATTAATACTACGAATCTAGACTAAGTCTGTTCAGATTTTAGAACGGGAGAAGTATATTATAAGATGTTTTGTGTTTGTT
Source organism: Oryza meyeriana var. granulata (assembly GCA_003991445.1). NCBI lineage: Eukaryota > Viridiplantae > Streptophyta > Magnoliopsida > Poales > Poaceae > Oryza > Oryza meyeriana. Next base: position 53,419 of record RYFJ01001707.1, on the reverse strand, counting down.
CTAAGTTATTTTTTTAAGTTTGATCAAATTTATTTTTAAAAAATAAATATAATATAAAAATATATTAATGATGGATTTAATAAAACTAATATTTATATTATAGATGTTTGCTACATTTTTTATAAATATAATTAAACTTAAAAAATTTAACTTAAGATAAACTAAAATATTTTATAATACAATATGGAATAGTATTATGTACTTAGTCAAAGTGTAGCAGCAAGGCTAGGACACTGTATCCTCCAAGTAATTAAGCCACAACCACAGAGATCAGCAGGGCAGTTTAGTTTATCCCTATCCTTTAACGAGAGAGGAATGAATGCATCGGCACGCGGACAGTTAAGTCCCAGTTCATGACGAGGACGAGGAGGAGGAGGAGATTACGCATGCAGCCATGTTGATCCGAATTTTGAATGAAACAAGGATCCTATTTAGAAAAGCTAGAGATTAGTGAGTAATCAGTTACAGTACTCAGTTGGTGAAAATTTGAAGCCTGACAAGGAAGGATTGGAAGGCAATTAATTAGGACAGTGAAGCCAGGCAGGACAAGAGGGTCGCTGGGGCTAGGATTTGACGACTCGATGAGCTGCGTGATAAGGAGACCCTGCTTTTGGTTTGTTTGGATTGGTTCTGGCACTGAACGATCGATCGATCGATGTGGTACATGCAAGGATGGCCACCTGCAGCGAACAGGCTCGTACGTGTACAGATGCGACAGCCACACCATATGATGCATACGTGTCCACGCTATCAAAGACACCGTTTTCACCTGTTCTGGCTAACCAAATCGGGCCATGCATGAGAACCAGAAGAAAAGGACCTGAAATTCTGAAAGGAAAAAAATCGATTTTACGTCCTGGGTTGAGTTTTAATACGTCTCCTAACCATATGTTATCATCTAAGATCGATACAAATTAAGTTTCTCGATAGTATTATAAGTGGCTTTAACTAACATAACAACTATATGACATATTGATCTGTTTTTCCAGGTGATGATATCACGTTTACGTGTAATTATAGTAAAAAAAAAATAAAAAAATATAATAGGATCCACGTGTTGTGTTGTGGTAGTTATGCCAAAAACATTAATAGAATTTGTGGGACCCATGTATCAGCCACATAAAAATAATAAAAAAATATCTTTTCCCTCTCTTCCCCTCTCTCTCTGTTCCCCTCCTCTCCTAGGGCTTCAGGCCGGCAAGGCGCTCTTCTGGGACGCCGCCGCTCCGGCCACCGTGAAGTTGACGCCGGAGCTGAAGTTGGAGCCCGACGACTCCATGTACGGGCTCAGGTAGCTGATCTTGAGCTTCTCAGCTACATACACGCATGTAACACATTCAGACACATTCAGAGTTGATCATGATCTTGCTAGCTTTGACTGATTTCTACTACCAACGAAGTCGATGTAGAGGCGGCCATCGGACCAGCGGATGCACCAGCATCAGAGCAATACTCCGGGCCTAAACCCCCGCATCCCCCGGCGTGGATGCGCCACCGCCGGTGCTACCGGGCTCATCGGCGACCGTGGCGGTGGCGGCGGCGGCGGCGGGGCGGGGGAGAGGGGATCTTCGCGTTCGGCGACTCGATGGCCGACGTGCGCAACAACGAACTAAGACGAAGGCATCGTTTGATTCGGAATAGACAATCCGAGTAGGAATTGAACCTCCTCCCGTGCGCCCTCTACGACGGCGGCGACGGCCGCATCCCCTACCCAGCCACCGCCGTCATCGAGGACGACATGGCGAAGTGCGAGCCGTGGACCCTGATGCGCGAGCACGGCCACGCCGCCAGCGCGTAGCCAGTGGCGAGGGGGTCGGAGTCGCTGAAGCCCTCGGCATGGGCCGGGGCGGCGCGGAGGGGCCGCACCACGCCTGGCTCTCCGCGGCCGCCTGCCGTAGCCGTTCCTCCAGCTCGCCGCGCCGCGTCGTGCGGCCTCCAGCTCCGCCTCCTTCTCCCGTAGCCGCCGCACCGCCGACGCCAACGCCGCGCGCACCATCTCCTGGCACTGCCGCTTCCGGGCCTGCCCCAACCTGGCGCTGGCCTGCAGAAGCTGGCCGGGGGGAGAGAGGAGAGGAGAGGAGGGGAGGGGAAGAGAGAGAGGGGAATATAGACCTTTTTTTTCCATGTGACTGACATGTGGATCCCATAATTTTTCTGTTTTCATGATACACTTCCCCTTACACGTGGATGCCACTATATTTTTTTATTCTTTCACTGGCTATTTTTTATTCTTTCACTGACTACAAATTACACGTAAGCGACCCATCGGACAAAGACTAACTCAACATACCACATAATACCACATAGAATAAAATTATTATCTAAACTATCGAGGTATTTAATTTGCAGTGATTTTGATAGTTAGAGAAATGCAATGCAACTCCAGCGCCCAATCCAATGTAGTAGTTTGTTTCTTCTTTTCTTGGAAACGAAGAACAAAGCCCACTGGGCCTCCTCGCACTACACAAGGACCAATGGCTCTCACTGAATGAAAGCAACATCCGGTAACAAAGTAACAACAAAATGGTAGTGCAAATCGACATGCACTAAGCAATGGATCGATGCCAAGATCCAAACTTCCAAAGTGATGTCCAAGTGAGAACACAATGTCAAAGATAACCACAGACAAAAAAAAAACTCAGGTCGTCCACCGACCTGGAAATCAGATCAAACAACGAATTAAGATGTAATGCATGTATGTAAGTATTTCCACTATATTTGGTGTCAAAGCTTGAGAGCAGTTCACATTTTAGTTCTGAAATACAAGATAAAAGATGGCTGAAATTTATTCTGTAATCCCCTCTCTATTTCTATCAGATGGATCTGAATGAATGAGGAAGGCTATGGTATAGACCTCTTTGGAAGAACAAATAATCAAGATATGAAGGAACTGACTTATTCTTTTGTTGACCTATACAGTAAATGGTAACTTTTGCTAACTAGTCATATCATTTCACTTGTATTTTGTAAGCACTGACCTTTTCCCTACAGCAACTGTGTGTGGTACACTTTCAGCAGTCACTAATTAACTGAAGAATCTGCTATTGACCCCAGCCCTGTACAGCTGCATGCACTCAGGACCAGAGGCAGAGAACTTAACCTCGGTGTGTGCGGGAACGAAGAAAACGTCACCTTGTTTAGACTTTTCGCCGTCTGACATGGAATCTACCTGAATCTCGCCTTCCCCGACCATCACTAAGTAGACGGATGGACCTGGCACTGGGGATATCACAGCCAGTTCGCCTGGTGGTAGGGAGCAGCAGTCAACTTCGAACTCATCAAACGGAGGGGTGTAGCGTCTTATATGCGGCCGTACAGGAACCCCCCGCAAGATTTCTGGAAAGACCTGCAAAAGGAGATTTGATGATCATTTTCACAGCTTTGTTGAGTGGACTATGGTATTCAGTAAAGATCACATAATTGCTCAAAAAAAGTAAAGGTCACAGAAGCATAGCATAAAACATATGTCAGTGCTGAATTTTTCACTGTTTCACATCTGTAACTCACCTGTTTGTATGTTAGCATAGAGCAAAGAGTTTGCACATCTCTGTACTTAGGTGTCAAACCAGCACGAACAACATTATCTGAAGTGGCCATACATTCAACGCATTCCCCAGATAGATATGCATGTGGTTCATTAGCACCAATGTAAAGTGCTTCACCAGGACTGAGCTTGATATAATTGAAGAAAAATGCTGATAGAACACCAACATCTTCTGGATATTGCTTCTCCAGTGACAAAACTAGATGTTCTTTCTCAGTTAAAGTCCTAACCTGAATAGAGCAGGACATCATTATCAGTGAACCTCAGGTTCAAGAACTGTATTCAATAAATTCTCTTAAAAATATACAGGTATGCTGGTGAATAGTTATGCTCCATATTGTTCAAGGGAAAGGATTATTTGGCTAGCTGATAACTCCTCAGGGAACATTTTACATAATGGGAATAACAAAACGGGATGTGTTTTATGCAATCCTCAACAAAATGGATGATTTATATACAATGATAGCATGAATTGCTCACCTGCAATCATTTTACCTTGCCCTGTTACTTTTTTCCAATTACAATTGATAACTCAATTAAGTAGCATAGCAACTCAACCACAGCACATTAAGTGGTGAGAAAAATAAACGTCATGACATTTATTTCTACTGTTTAGCGCTTTGACACTGCATAGTAATCAATGCTCAATCTCCCTCTCTCCAAGAGTCCAAGTCCATGCAGTCCAAACAAAATAAATTTTAGCTTGGGAAACAATGATCTAACTATGTCATTTAGTAAGTTATGTTTAACACTATGAGCTGCATGGCTAGACCCTGTGTTCATTCCTACATTTATCAGAGGTCTCAAACAAGTAGAATGCATGTCAGCATACTAGATACGACCTCATAAACAAGAGCAATGCATATGGCCTAGCATTGGTGCAACAGGGCATCCAAGCCATTTAAGCATCAAGTATGCCCTTTAACATCTCTTTAACCACTGAGTTCTAGCATCGTATATGAAAGAACCACCTCATAACCTTCAAGTAGGAGAAGAAGTGAACTTAACTTTCATTTGGAAAGATAATTAAGATATTTTTCATGGAACATGAAGTAAGAGTGTAAGATAAGGTAAATGCACAAAAAATGAAGAACCAAAGAAAGAAAAGCCTGTATTGCCATAAAATATAGGAAGGTTCTAATAATTGATGCCATATGAAAATGCAGATATCCACACAACCATTCTAGTTTAGATATTTTTTACCTTGCTCTCAACATGGAGGCGACAAATCAATTTTGCAATTGCTTCAGAAACTACTACTTTACTAGCTGTCATTAGCTTAGTAAAAGCCGACCGCAGACTGGATTTTACTTCATTGACACCATGGTACTCTTTCACAGACAAAAGTTTGGCAGCATCTTCAGGCCCAACCAAGTCTTCAACTTCAGGCACAGTTCTTAAAACGTCCTTAAGTTCCTTCAACATTGTATAGAAAGTACATTAATTAACAAAGCAAATTTACACCTGCAGCTATTTATTAAAAAAACATCTTTCACTGCCAATAAAATTGCATAGTCTTAAAAAGATATGCAGTTTTTGTTAATTAAATGGCTGCGATTGTGGTAGGCTGGACGCAGCTATTCAGCTCCCCAACAGCACTGTACCATATACTCTGCTCCTGCTAGCATCAAGCATACCTCAAATAAATCCCAGCCAGCACTAACAATCAGAAGGGAAAAAACATTAAAAGTGGGTTAAGAACCCAAGGTGTATGCCATCTGACACTACAATGACAGAAAACTTTTATTTTTCTTTCAAAGAGAAAACACAGAACTCTTATGAGACCAAAGGCTATGGATATACCAGAGTCTCAAAGCTTAGAATGCAGACAAATCCTGGAACACGCAAGGAGGTCACTACCTGATTATTCCCTGTGGATTCTAGTGTAATGCTTCCAATTTTCCATTTTCTTTGTGTTTTCCCTTTATTTTTCAAGTACCATAGATCTACACACACCAAAGAAAAACTCTGCTTCTTGAATTCTTCTGAAACACCACATAAATTCACTAAAGCCAGTCATAGTTGGATTCTACTCAGGCATGGTAATGGGACAGGGAGTGGATAAAACGCCACAGTATATGCTAATATGCTTCCTCCAATGCTTAAAGAAATCTTAAAGCCATATCAGCGGGTTCCCATGGGGAGAGTTTGTCCCTGACCTGCTGACCAAGTCCTCCATGGGGATTTGAGGATTTCTCCCATGCAAGCCTGCTTCCACGGTAAAATTGCCATGTCTAATTCTGGTAAATGGACAGTTACCACTAGGATTTGGAACCCTGGTTATGACCTGACAATAATTTCTTAAATTACCCTTAAGTATCTACTCATAACCTACATGCCTGCACTCAAATTCCACAGATATTATGACTGCTTTTGAACATAAAGTACAAATTCAACAATCAAGTAAAAGGCTATAATTAACAGGAATAATAATGAGGAGTTAATATTTTGAATAACAACAAATATATAAAGTTGCAATAAACATGAAATACAGGAATTCAAAACTGTATAACAAACTTTCTTGTTGACATAAACCTTTCTAAAATACAATTTATACAGAAAAAAAGTATGTTTTCCCAGTATTAAAGGATTGTTAACCCATATTCTCTTTGAAGGATTTCTTAATTATATGCAACAAGATATGGAACATAAATTATGATATTATAAATTTTCTGTAGTTTCAATTTATACAGTCATAACTGAACTATGTACTACATATGTGATTTATTATCTCCTAAAATTATCATCCCACTAGATTTGCTCTGACACACAGTCCAAATTTCTTACTCCTCAAATTTATCAGCGGATATAGACTCCAAATAACTGCTGTTTTTTGTATATGAAAGATGCTAGCAAACACTTCCACGCATACCATAAATATCATTTGAAAAGGTAGGGCCTTGGATGAGTTCCAGATGGACTCCAGGGGTGCACGAGCATGAAGTCATGGGTTTGACACCCGTTCACGTAATGATGAGAACACCCATTTTCTTTTAAAAAAATATGCAAGCATATGCAAATGCTGAATGAGGTATATGTAGGACAGCCTGCTGGAGCATCATTCTTACAAGTACCATACTCACGTTACTCGCACGTTCGAATTCTTTTATCCTGTTTCTGCATTTTGAAGATAATTAGTGCATTCTCTGTTTTTATTCCACGCACTTGGTAATTCTAGGCAAATATGTCTTTTCTGCATTTTTCTAACAAAAAACCCTATTGCACATTTTTATGTACAAGGACTTCAGTTTGGCACTTGCTGACTATTCATTCCACTTGTCAATCAAGAACACTACGCATCATTTATTCATTTGTCACTGCCATTAAATACACCTGAACGACTCATGGTATGAACTAAGGCTGAGTTCAAAAGTGCCAGTTGAGGGAAAAGAACCCTTCATTTTCTCTGAGCATGCTTTCCAAACTATTAAACATATGTTTTTTGCAAAAATTTTCTATATAAAAGTTGCTTTAAAAAATCATATTAATCTATTTTTCAAGTTTAAAATAATTAATACTTAATTAATCATGCGCTAATGAGTCACCTTGTTTTGTGTAATCTTCTTCCTCTTCCCTCACCTTCAAACTATCCCTAAACCATTTCAAGAACATGACTAATTTATCCATGAGACTTCCCAAAGATGCGAGTTTATTGATCAGTTCACTAAATTCCTATACTCCACCCTCAATTCGATCTGGAGTAAGGTAGGAATTTGGGGGTTGCTAAAAAAAATTATATTAGCGACTGTATTGTAACAATTCAGTGCTACATTTGAATTTGAAGGAGTACTAGGGGTGTTTGATTGAGCTTCTCGCGATAGCTTATAAGCCACACGCAAAACAAGAAACATCATTAATACATGATTAATTAAGTATTAATTGTTACAAAATTGAAAAATGAATCTATTTGATTTTTTAGAGATACTGTCATATAAAAAGTTTTTAAAAAAACGCACCGTTTTATGTTTTGAGAAGCGTGCTATCAAAAAACGAGGTAGAAGCCATAAGCAAAAACTAAATCAAACATGGCCTAGCCTTTTCGGTGGATTTCAACTGACATTACGAAAATTCAAAACAGAAACACTGGCTGATAAAATATGAAAACGAAATTACAAAACCCAAACAAAAACTGAGTGATGGGTGGGAGTTTAACATTTTTCGAATTTGAACGCGCACCTCGATACCGGCAAAGCCGCAGAGCACGCGAAACTCCGTGACGGCGATGGCCATCTCCGGCTTGTGGTTGACGTCCTTGTAGGTGGCCGGACGCAGCGCGTGCAGCACCTCGGCGAGGTCCTTGTCCGGGTGCGCCTGGATCGACAGTGCCTTCGCCACCGACAGCACCTGCGCGAGGCGTGGCACGCGAAAGTCAGCGACGCGAGTCGTACGAGAGACCCGACTCCTCCCAAGCGTTTGACGCGGCAAAACCAGAAGGAGGAAAAAAGAGCAATGGTAGCAAGCAAAGGGCGCGTACCTTGAAGAGGAACGGGAGGTCGCCTCCCCAGCGAGCGGCGACGGCGGGGCCGAGCGCGGCGGGGTTGCGCGAGAGCCAGTCCCTGAGGAGGCCGTCGGCGCGGAGGAGGGAGGAGGGCGCGGAGGGGTGCGTGCCCATCCATAGCTCGGCGTAGGGGCGCGCCGGGTCGGGGCCGTCTGCGTCGTCGGCGGACGAGAGGCGCGCGACGAGGGAGGCGTCCCCGCGTCGGCCCCACTCGTAGTGCTGCACCACGCACCGCAGGCGCAGCAGCCACGGCGGAGGAGGAGGGTCGTCCATTGGGGTCGCGGGAGGGAGGGCGACCGGCGAGGCGAGCCCTAGCGCGGGATTTGCGGTTGGGTTTGGGAATGGAGGAGGAAGTGGAGGGGGTTTGGATTTTTAAAGGGGAGAGAGGAGGGAGAAGCAAGGAGACGCGATGGAGAAGAAGACGACTCGATGCGATGCGATGCGGTCGGAGTCGGAGTCGGAGTCGGAGTGTGCGCGGCGTGGGACGGAATTGACCGCGTCGGATCGGAACGGAAAGGCGACTTGCGATGCGATGCATAGGTTGGTTTGGTTGATGGCCACGCTAGCCGGTGGGGACGACTTTATCTCTCTATCTTTTTTTTTAATTTTCTGTTGCGTTGCTTCTTTCGGAAACACCCTTGTGCTATTCTATATTTATGTAAGTTGCACGCCATTAGTTCTCTTGAGCTGTAGACATGTGGTTTTCCTCGTTGTGAAGGTACACGATTCTATCGAGTGGTACCAATGTAGAAATATGATATACTCTCTCCATCTAAAAATCTTAGGGCAATTCTAATCCATACACTACTAGATAGTTTTCATACCTGTCACATTATCTAGATATTACATATAGAAACTACGTTTCTAATAGGTGATTTTTTCGAAATAAATTTTCATCCAATTCCTTCTCTCATCTCCCATTTTCTCTCCCAATCCGATCTTTTTCTTTCTTGGTTTTCGTGTAGAGGTGGTTTGTTACATAAGGGCACTCCCAATGCAGAAACCATGGTAGTTTCTATAGATATTAATTGCACTGCCACGTTGGCAATTTGCTGATGTGGCAAGTGATTTAATGAGGAGAGAGAGGCAAAATCTAAGAAACCAAGTCTAACTAAGAAACTGGGTCTTCACGGTTATCGATAGACAAGAAACTACTATAACCGCGTTAGGAGAGCAAATATGGTTTCTATCACTACTAAAGTCCCATGTAATAGAAAATCTTACATTGGGAAGAATAGTTTCTTGGTACAATATCCTATGCTATAGAAACTGCTAATAGTTTCTTGCATTGGGAGTGCCCTAAGAAACAGTTTCTTTATCTTTTTACTACTCTTTTTATTAACTCTCTTGTCATCTCAGCTTTTTACTTATATAACACTATATTTAATGCTATTAAAATTAGCTAAGATAAAGGGTTAGGACTGTCCTCAGGCGTATTTCTTTTGTCACCAAGATCAAAGAGAAATTAAAACAAACGCATGCGTATGACGCATGCAATCATCGTCTCGCACGCCGTGTGCATCCTCGCCCGCGCGCGCCAATTGCAGCGGAGGATGAAAGTACATGCATACAAATTGGATTTGCTATTTGATCGAAGCTCAATTTTCAGAACGTAGAATGCCGTTTGAAATTTGGTCGCTGCTTCTCTTGCCCGCGTCCGTGTGAAACAAAGTCGAAATGAAGATTCAAACCGCAATGGCTCGATCTCGCTCTAGACGAATGCTATTTCATTGCTGGCCTCAGCGACCGTTTGCTCGCCTTCGGAGACTGCCTCAGCGACAAAGAAATGGCCGGAGACCGGTGCCCTGTTGACGTCACGGACAACCCCGTCGTCCATCCATGCCGGCGATGGAGATTTGCAGCTAGCTGCGCAGCAATGGAGGCATTAGCTCTGTGCAGCAATGGAGGCATTAGCAATTCGATGCAAAAGCTTAAAAGGAACTGTACGCATGCATGCATGCAACGAGTATTAAGATGGCTGCTTAGGTTCCAGTGAACAATTTAATCTAGCACTGCAAAACGAAAAGGCAATCTCTTCATTTAAGTCTCGGATGCATGGAGACTACAAATATGACCATCTCATTTAGAAAAATCAGAAAATAAAATATACTTAAGACTTTTGGATAGAGGGAGTATGTGTTTTGTCAATTAGGTTGCGAATTTATCCTTCAAGTCTGATATATTCCCAATATTCCTTTCTAAATGATGCTTTAGAACTTCGATACTGTGGTTAAATAGGTGATGTTTTAGGTTTTGTTAGATATGCTTTTCATGCATTACCCCTATTAAATGCCATTAACTACACTTGCATGGTCAATGCTGGATGAATCCAAAAGAGTATTTATTGCTATCTAATAAAGAGATTAAGAAAGCTAAGCATTTTTATTATAACCAGGGACGCGTACATGACCATCCATTTTACTTGCATGCATGACACTCGCGCCAGTCAATAGCGATGTCTTCTCTTAATAACTCACGCCAACTCAAGTGATCGAGAGACAAACTTATCGTGGCACCTCGAATTTTGCCGGCCAGAGAAACACGAGATAGCACAAGCCAGAAGTCATTATTATCTGTGAGATACGTACCAGTCTTAAGATATACAAACTGGTACACACAGAAATAATAGTGGATCATCACAGACTTAAACCGAATTATTACATCAGTGAGAATAGTTCTTACAACCATTGTCATTATGGATAGGCCCATAGATAGATAATACAGACACACAGAAATCAGACAACACAGCGGCAAGGCGAAAGCAACAGGGAGTGATGACTACGCACCTGAGCACCTAGTTAACTAGCCAAACCAAAGGAATGGTTTAGAAACTATAGACGAAATTCTAGAAGTCTTCTGTTAACACCAAAATTTGGTACGATTCGTTATCATGTTCGGTTAAGGAAAGAGGCTATATCAGCCGATGGAAGCTAATCCAGAAGAAGCCGAATTCAGGAAGGAATCGTGAAGACCATAGCATGGCAGTTAACTATCTTATCTATAATTAGGTAGCTTTAATAATCTTTAGGAAAAATCTGATCTCGTGTCCGATCAGGGCTTGTTAATTTTTCTTTTATAGTTAGGAAACTCCTGTTTCGTATCCGATCGGGACCGTATCAACTCGGGGTATAAATACGTATGCCCGGAGACCATGTAAACTATCTCTCAGATCAATACAACTTCGCCACATTGCCACCCTTTTCGACGGGTTCTTGCTTCTCGAGCCGGGCTGCATCGGTTAGGTCCGAACTCCTACGAGAGGGTAAGTCTCGTTATCCAACTACCTTATCGGTTAGGACTTCCTCGGTTAGGTCCGATATTCTAGCTGATCTACGGTAGTCGGCTTACCATGGTGTATCTATTCTGTCTATGGCTGCATCAGTTAAGTTTGATCTCTTATCCCGAGTGGATATATCACATCACGCGTGCATAGATTTATCAGCTTACTGGGTGTAATTTATCGTCAGTTTGTGCTGCATCGGTTGGGCCCGACCTACTAAACTGCCTGCGATAAGTTATTCCTGCTAGGTTGATAGATTTTATGCAAGCATCTTATCGGAATGTATAGCCGATAAGTTATCATATAGTTCATCACGATTGTATTAGATCTATCGGCTCATTGAGATTCTTTTATCATTATTAATCTGTGCTGCATCAGTTAAGTTTGACCTACTAGATTGATAATAATAGATTTATCCTTGTTAAGCTGATGGGTGTTTATGCAATGTTTTATCGGAGTGCCTAGTCAATAAGTTATCTTTTACTAGATAAAGCCGACTACATTGTCTTGATTATTATTTCGATTATCTACACTATCATCGGCTTTCCAGCAGATGCACATGTTCTATTGGTAGTCGGCTGATTTACTCATTTATATTGTTATCGGTTTTCTAGCCGATACACAAGTGTTGTCAACTGTTAAGCAGTCGGCTCAAGGGAAATCGGCTGGTTTTCTATCTTTTATATTATCGGTTCTCTAGCCAATGTACAAGTGCCATCGGCAATCGGCTGGAAGGAGTCTATATCGGATGTTTGGCCGATTGGATCAGTGATCTAATATTTTCTATCTCCTTATCAATTGCTGGGTCAAATTGACTGGCACACCCGCGAACCTTAACTATTTAGGACCTGCACTGGAGCTAAGCAGATCTCCCAGCCTTCGCGTGTCTAGTGCATCGAACCATATCATCGGCTCGTTCCCAACGCTGCCGATGATTTTCGGTGTCAACATCTTCATACTTAGCTTGCTCCTGAATAAACTCCTCATCGGTCAGGTCGATGTCGTCTTCTCCATACTCTCTCTCTCCCTCGCTCTCTTTATATATATATTGGAAGAGTGAGTACAAAATATAGTCAGCAAGCACAGGAAAAAATAACATACTTGGCTCAACAAAGGTTTAATTGCAAAAACAACCTTTTAAGTAAATAATAGTTACTTTTGCAAAACACTAGTGTGGCAAATTTTAGTTGCCAGATGGAGACTTGCGCCTCTGTCTTCAAAAATACAATTTGAATTCAATTCCCATTTGAAAACTCCAAGCAAAACCCCAAAATACTCAATCTAAATAACTCCTAGGAAAATATGAAATGCCACTGTGTCACTGGGCCGCCCCCCCTTTCTCTTTCGGCCCAGCAACCGCAGCCACATGCGCCAGCCGATCACAGCCGTCGGATCAGCGCCATGTGGCGAAGTGCGCCCACGCAGCCCTTCGATCCCCGATCGCTCGCCCGGTGTGTAAGCCCGCCCGCAGCCGCTCGCCTCACCGCGATCGACGCCACGCGTCCCGAACCGTCCCACTCTGCCGTCCGATCTGCTCTCGCGTACACGCCCGCTCGCGGACCGCAGCACGCCACCAATCGCTGTCGCGTGTCCCGAGCGTCACTCCGCACCGCCCGATCCCTCCTCAGCCCTCGCGGACCGCCGCGCCTCGCCGGATCATGCCACGTGGCCGAGCGTCGTGCCCCGCCGTTCGATCGCGCCCTCTCTCACCCACGCTGCGCCGCACGCCCCACCAATTCGCGCCACGTGCCCTGCTCGCAACACCCGCCGTCCGATCGCGCCACACTGTGCATCGTCTTCTTCCTCCGTTCCTCGCCCCACGCCCGTTCACGCCTCTGTGGTGCTCGGTAAAATGCTGAGCCCAGACCCTGACGCCATTACAGCCCCGCCCGGCCCCACCGTGACGCGCTGCAAGACGCTAATCAAACGATGACCACAGCCGCCTCTCGCTGCTCCTATTTTCCCGCTCCTCCCCTCCTTTTCCCCCTCCTTGGTCCCGGACCGAGCCGGTCAAAAGAGAGCCCGGAACGCCGACGTCACCATTGTCTTCTCATGCACCTGCGCTCGCACTCCGAACCACGCCGTTCGATCAACCACCCTCCGCCGCTCCGCGAATCTTGCACTATTTTGAATTCGGCCGCCCATGAGGAGAATTTCGCCTCAGCATCTCCCGCCTCTCTCTCCTCCTCTCCTCTATGATTGAGCCCCAATCATTGCCTGCCATTCCTCCACACCTATAAAACCCCCACCCGAGAGCTTTTTCCTCCCTTCCTTTGCTTTGTTGCTCTGAGCGCCGTCGGCCACGCGTTTCCCCCCCAGAAGCACGGGCGCCCTCTGTCGCTGCCGATGCCACCTCTCACCACCGGTCTTCTCTCCACCTCCGAACGCCCTTGCCCCTGCAAGCCTTACCCCGTGACTAAACGGCACTATATCGGGATAGCGCGAATCTCGCCTTCGCCTTCCTCGGTCGGACACTGCCACCTTGGTCGCCGTCCTCCCCACGCTCTGCCTACCACCCCGACCACACCACAGTGCCGTCTAAACCACGGTGCCGTGCCGATTCCAGGACGCCGCCGCCTCGGATCCCGCCATTCCCCCACACCGACATTGATGTGAACCTAGGTGTCCCGATCTTTTGATGAGAGGGTAAGTCGATTGGATGGAGCAACGTTGGCGATCTGACTACAACTGTCTAGTGACGTTGCACCTTACCAATTGTTACACCAACTCCAGAGGCTGTTCGCAATCTCGACGGATGCACGATCAGCCCAACCACGAGGGTAATTGTTCCTGTAAGCAATCGAGAACTAGTAAGAACAAGATGAACAAGCAACTCAATTTGCGAAATAAAGATGAAGGTTTAACTCAAGAGAACAAATGGTGGGCTTCCGAAGACAAGCAAACCGGCGATCTAACCGATCATGGGATTACATGGTAAAGTAGCGACGCTAACTTTAATTTAACAAAACCCAATCTGTTTGTGGTGGCTCTAAAGATATTAATAGGATGGAAGGACAACCACAGGGGTGTTGAGGTCGTTCTCCAACCCTAGGATGCGTCCTTAATGGACCCAACTTGATACATGGGCCTTCGGCCCAAAAACGGTGACGCAACACTTGAAACAGGAAACTTCTCATCACTAAAATGATGATTGCGAACGATTCCGAATAGATATGAGCATAAATCTCAATCCGTTGGAAAGTAGACTTGATAAGCTTTCTGTGAAGTACTAGAACTCCCAAATCAGAGTTCATATGAAGTCGTGGCGGTGGTCAAAAGTTGGCGTTGTCGTATGGTCCGATTCCAGTCTGTGCGAATCATTTTCCTTGTTGATCTCCTTCCTTCCCTTGTTGACCTTCTCCATGCGTAGATGTGGACGTATCGATGGTGTTGATGTCCTCATCAGACATCCTTCCCCTTCCATCACCGTCAGCCCCGCTATCGCCGGTGAGCCTCCTCGTCCTCTGTGATCCCCTTCACCGCCGCTGCTCGCAGCCACGCGTCGCCGTCCATATCTTCCGGTGAATCCCCAGGCCGTCGGCCTCTCCTCCCCCTTTTTCCACCGCGCCCAACGGCCCTCTTCTCTCTGGGATTGCCTTGGACGACCGAAGCCGTCGCGCCGCCATGGCCATCGCTTCCCCTTTCTCTTCTTGTCTCTCCCCACCTCCGAGTCCACGCCGGCAGCGGCCACCGCTCGGCCTCTCGCGGATCTGAGCCGCTCAGGTGACTCGCCGTGGTCTCCTCCTACCGTCGGCACCGCCGCTCGCCGCCTATCACCGTCGCTCGCCGAATTGTGTCGCCCTGTCGTCGGCCATTCGATCCCACGCCTCCCCCTCGCTCCTGGGTGCACCGAGGAAGATGACCACGTGGAGGCCAGTTCGGCGCTGCCTGGGCCCGCGCTCGCCGAGTTAGCCCCTTCCTCCCAGACGCACGCGTTCGGTCCACCACTCCGGAGACACCGACCAGTGGGCCCTTGTTTTCGCGGTTCACTGTAGATACCCGTGCGTGCAACCGGTCCATGGACCATGTCTCTGCCATGTGGGCCGCCCCATCCCCCTCAGTGCTCCTCGACCCACAGCTCCGTGGCCCCCGCTCCACCCACTGACATGAGGGCCCCCATGTCAGTAGGGCCCAATGTCAGTGACCTCCGGGGATTCCAGAGAATATTCCCTCCAAATTTTAGAAACCCTTTTTCTTTATTCCATAAATCCAATTAAAAATTTAGAAATTCATATCTTTTAATCCATGACTCCGATTGACTCCGTTCCAACTCCAGTAATTTTCTAAAATTGAGATCTATCTGATGACACTATTATTAACACTAAATAGGGTCTTTTTACTGGTCTTTGTATAGATTTTTGTGTGTTTACGCTTAGTAACCGATCGATGGAAGTTCCTTTCGGAGTGGATTTCGCGACGATTTCTCGAAGACTCGTGAAGACCTAGAGCAAGGCAAGTCACCTTTGATCATCTTGAGCCCATATTTGTGGAACTAAGTACTTTGATTGCCAAATCGCATTTACTAGGCTACACAGAGATGATTTCTCGGCTGCGGTCGCGAGACAATCGACAGGCCGCCAACCCATTTGCTACATGATTTCCTTGATTGATTGTAATTCCCTTATAGATCCTTGTCACCACCCTTGATAGATCCCGGTACCTGTGTCAACGGACATGATACCGGTGATCGCCTATCAAATTTAAAAATGACTACGATGGGTAAAACTTGGGTTTACAAAACTTTGGAAAACCCGACACCTGGGTTGGTGTCTTGAAAATAAAATGGTTTGCGAAAACCGAGGTGCGGGGATTGTGCCAGCAGGACGAATCTCCCGTACTGCAGCTAAGGACCGATTTCTCTGAAATTTCATCTGAACATACGACAGTACAACCACATGGGTGATATGGGATAACTCCTAGCTAAGTAACTAGCCTTCCAGGGACTCCTTGCATGCCATTGGACTGTGGATTGTGCAGGAGGGAATCGGGGTGCCTCCTGGGTTCCTGGCACGGCATGGTCTCAGACCTACCTTGTTGTTGGTCTCAAGGACCCCTCCAGTTGGCATGGGGTAACCTGGGAGGGTTTGAGAAATGCCTTGTCGCGAAAACCTCTACGTCACCAAATCGTACCCAATGCGTGTGAGCTGGTGACTAGAGTAAGTCGTGTCGTGTGGGTAAAGTGTACCCTCTCTGCAGAGGTTTAAACTGTTTGAACAACCGTGCCCGCGGTCATGGGAGGATGTAAAGTGATTCCTTAGCGTAGTTTTGTTTGACAACTGTTTGCGAAGGATGTTTGCGGATTGGGAATCCGATTTTGGAAAATATTGTGAAGTTGTCAAGGACAGCAGGGCTGTGGGCCCGATGAGATTGGATCAGTTGGTGGAGCTGGATCCCGGAGTCCAACTCTTGAGAGTTGTGGTGATTTAAAGATTGATACAACTCACTCCGATCAGGCGAGACTCACCTCGCCCTGATTGTTAAGAAGCACACACTAGCATATTTAAAAAGATTCAAATAAAGCAGATTGCAAAATAACCAGCCCCTCTTTGAAGCTTGCAACAACCACCTAAGTTCCCCTGGTTTGCTGAGTACGTAAGTACTCATCCTTGCTCTCTCTCTCTCTCTATATATATATATATATAGTTTTTCGCTGGGAGCTGGAGCTAGAGTTACAGTGAAGTGAAAATTAGGGTTTTGTCCTGGTTCCCAGCTGTTGCCTGTGTGTTGGGACTTAGTCCGTTGTTCCGCTGCTGCCGCTGCCTCTGTGTTGTTCGTTGCTGTCTCCGGCTTGCTCCGAAGATGCAACGTAAGTAAAGGTATAAGTCTATTTAATTATTTATTTAATTAAGGTTCTGCAATGATGCATATCTGATTTTTATGGATACCAGCGCTGCGTCCTGGGACTGGTATCGGTATCGCGGTTCCGCGGGAAGGCAGTTCACATTGTTTTCCTGCGGCACGCCCTAACTAGTGCCGTTTTACGGCGGTGCCAGATCGGGGTGTGACACGGGGACACAGAGGCCGCATGCACGAGTTCGGAGGATGGCCGTGGGTTCTGTCCACTCGAGACCATATGGTAGGGGCCAAGAGGAGAAGTGCCGAGCCTATCAAGATCGATGGCCGGCGGCAGCGTAGGGTGACCCGACGAGTGGCGGCTCTCTAAAGCGAGCGGTGGCACGATAGAGAACAGGGGCACAGCTCACAGGTCCTCTATGGTTTAGGATTTTGTCTGAAGCATCATGGGAGAATACTCAAACGGGGGAAAGGAGCTCACCAATGACGACGAGGCTCGGGATTAGGAGCGATAAAGGTAGCTCGATGGGTTTTTGGGAGCGCCGCGTCCTCGGGTTGCACAGGAACTGAGTGAGGGACGAAGCCGGAGAAGGATGGCGTTCACCATGACTCGAGGGGAGATGCCCGAGGCAGTTGACGATGACGATGGCCGAGCTCCACGGATCGGGGTGGCCGGCGGAGCTCAAGTACTCGAGCTCCACTCTTGGGGTCTAAAGCGAAGGAGGGAGGAGGAGGCCTTGGAGGGAGATTTTATAGGGGTGAGGAGAGGCGGCGTCAATGATTGAGGCCCAATCATGGAGAGGAGGAGGAGAGAGAGGCGGGAGATAAATGGCGCCGCGGCGGGATAGTACTCATGCGGCGGAATTTCTGTCGATGGCGAAGATTGGTCGCGCGCGTAGAGGCGGTGCATCGGAGGACGTAGTTTGGACCTCGCACGCGGGCTCGCGCAGTCACGGACGTTTTTGGTGTGGCGGGATGGCAAGAGAGAGAGAGCGCCATGGGGACCATGCCGTTGTGGAGCTCGGTCAAAAGGAAGGAAGAGGGAGGGGAAAAAGCGGGACGACAAGGCGGTGGGCATTGTCCACCTCTTGGCAGATAGCGGCGGTCATGGTGGGGCCAAGCGGGGTCACGCTATTGTCGGGGAGCCCTCTCGGGACTTTGACCGAACACCCGAGAGGCGAGAACGGGCGAGGGACGATGAACGGAGGAAGACGACGACCTTGTTGGAAGTGATCGGACGGTTGCGTGGGGAAAGGCGACACACGGCAGCGATTCGTCGGTGCGGCGGTCCGCGAGGGATGGGGAAGGATCGGGCGATGCGGAGCGGCTCTCAGGGGCACGTGGCACGATCACGCAGCTGCGGGTGCTCACACGCAGGCAGTCACGCGGGGCGCTCCGGTTATGGAAATCGGACGGCGGGTGAGATGCGCACTGCCCAAGTGGCGGCCATCGGAGTGCGGTGCGCGTCACAGGGCTCGGGTTGAGGGCGAGATGGGCTATGAGAGAGGAGTTGCGGCCCGGTAAGAATAGTACTCCTTGTGATTTTACGGGGATTTTTTTGGAGGATATTTGGGGTATTTCCAAGGGGATTTGAATGGAGGTTTTGGACTCAAACTTTATTTTGAACTCATGATAATATTCAGGAAGCCCAGGGCCCTCAGGGGAATCATGATGGAGGACATTTGGATATATATATACATATATACATATGTATATATATCGGTGGGAACGATTTCGATCGGTATTTTGATCTGAGGGAATTTTGGGGGGTATTGTAGGTGGAGATTTGAATTCAAATTGCATTTTTTGAACTCGGAGAGAAACAAGGAATTAAGGAGGGAAACTTTAAGGGATAATTTTTATACTTGGAGGGGGTTTGTATTGAAGTTTTTTCCGAGGATTTTTGCCAGGAGATTCCAAGGAGATCAAGGGTGGAGAGAGAAGTCAAAGGAATTTTATAAGGGGATCCAAAGGGGTAAATTTTAGGGTTCCGATTCAGTTATTCGGAACAGATATCGAAGCAAGACTTCGGAACATCGGTTCAGACGTCGAAGCGGAGGTTTCTCAAGGGAGAAACCGAGGGATTTGTCTTCAGGGTTTCAGAAGCGGAGTTTGAATACGGCGATTCGAACTCGGAGATTATTTTGGAACGGAGGTTTCGAGAGGATGGATTACAAGATCAAGGACATGAAGTTAAACTGAAATCCAAGCACGACTTATGACACAGCACACCAAGATCGAAATTTTCATGGGTAGATTTTGGTAAAATATAGTTTAATGTCTTGCTGAAAGCGGGGCGTTACATTCTCGGCCTTAACAACACCATGGTGCCAAAAGACACCAGGTCACACGGACCCGTTCCTAACCACACAGGTTAGCCGTCTGCCACACAGGCTGACTCTAGAAATGGTTCTCATTCCATCGATCATCCTTTTTAAACATTTTGCAACCAAAACTACACTATGAGAAACACCTCACATTCGCCCATGACTGTGGGCACGGATGTTCGAACAACTCGATTAATCTGTGCAGAGGTTGTACATTTTACCTACACATCGTGAGTTAACTTCAATACACAACGTATGTCGATCAAACACAGTTGGTAAGGGTGGACTCATTACAAGGCCTTTCTAAAGCTAACCCATGAAGATCCCATGTGAGATGGTTAGCTCGAGTCCACGACCAAGTATCAAGCAAGTCCATGCCTTCATCCACTCAGAAACACCAGTGATGCTACACCAAACATTGATAACACGCCACAATAGAGGCAGTACAACCGGGTTTGTAAAACATGTTCATCTGCTAACCTCCTCATTCCTGTCATTTTACAACCATTGACATACAAGATTTCCATGAACTAACCAATTACTTAGTCAGGGGTATCCCATAATACCCGTATGGATTTCTCAAAGGAAACGGTCCTTATCGATAATACGTATCCAAGCCACAAAGGCATTGACTCCACACCATCAGAGTTTGACAATATAACATTTATTTTGTCAATCATTCCGACACACAAGGCATTAGGTTCTCAAACATTGGAATAAAGGTTCATATTTTTCCTATACGACAAACAATGTAAGCATGGCTAAGCAAACTACCTCGGTAGGCGTATCCGGTGGATAATGATACTGGCGTATATTTTATGGAGCTAACAAGGGTAAGGAAACAAGTCAGCATTCCAGGTAAAGTAGTGTAACTACATGGGTAGGTCCATCGGCGGTACACTAAGGCTGAACAGTTTAAAAGTGTACCCTAAACCATGCAATTTTGGCAAACAATATACATGTCAAAAATATAGGGGCAATGTGATCAAGGAGGGCTTGACTTGCTCCGGAAGTGGGTCTTTTCCTTCGAAGGCGGCATCCGAACCTTCCTCATATTCGGGTTCTACACGAAACAAGGCAAATAAGAACAAAAGCACAAGTAAAGAACTTAAAATGGAAATCCAATAGTTCCAAAGTGTAGATCTCCTTTTTAGAAAAAAAAAATTTGAGAGTTGAATGGGGTCAAACGGAGTTATGGTTAATTAGTTATGAATTTTTGAAGTTTAAAGGATTTTTTGGGATTTTTGGAAAAAGAAAATACTTGAAAACGAAAAGGAATATTCCCTAACAGTGGGGCCCGGATGTCAGCGAGAGAGAGGAGTTGAACTAGAATGGGACCCACATGTCAGAGACTCAGAGTTTTAAAAGAGGATGTTTTTTGGGACTGGGGCCCACCTGTCAGTGCCTGGAGAGGAGGAAGGTGGCACTGTGTGCGGGCTCGGGGTGTCAGCGACTCAAGGAGGATCTTCTTTTTCATCCTTTCCTGCTGCTCCGAGCGCGCCGGCGAGAGGGGTGGCTACGGGGATGACGGCGACAGCTCGAGGGTGCCTAGGGAGGAGGCAGTGGACGCTGGGGACTGCGTCGCTGGCGGCAGTGAGGCACGGCGGCACCGAGATGCGTCGGGGCAGCGGCTCGGCTTCGAGGAAAGGAACCAAGAGAGAGAGAGAGAGAGGAGCGGGAAGGATGCGGGGGAAAGCGGTGGCTCGGCAGGGCCTTTTATAGGCGGCACGGGGCGGCAAGGTGGCGGTGTCGCCAGGTTTCCAAGGCGAGGCTGGCTGGCAGCATGAATGCTGATGGGACGGCGACGTGGAAAAGAGGAGCGGCTGGCGGGGCGATGTGAGAGCGATGGCAATGCGACGCGAGGGAGAGCGGGGGAGTGGTGGGTTTCCAAGAGACGACGGCGAGGTGACGCGTGCAGCAGCAGGATTCCTGGGAGGCAATGGCTTCGATGAGACAGCAATGGCAAGGGCGACGTGTGGGGAGCGGCTTTCCCAGAGGAAAATCAGGGAGGAGACGCCCAACGAAATGGCGAAGTGACGGCCGACGCGACGTCCGGGTTTGCCGGCAAGGAACAAGGAGAAGGAAAGGGGGAGAGAGACCGGGTCTCACCAGGATCCGCGGCGAAGCTCCGGGTATGGCGTGTCACAAGCTTGGCACAATGTGTGCCGCACATGAGTGTCGGCACGGGTGTGGCAGGATGCAGCAGCTTGATGCGACGTGTGGCGGCACGGTGCGGCATACTGTAGAGTAGGCTGCGGGCTTGTGCGGGTGGTTGGGGAGAGGAGACGAGTGCACAGGGTTGGCGGAGCGAGCAGGCGCATGTTAGCTAGCGAGGCTGACATACGGGGCCTGCAGGGAGGCGCAGTGCAGCGAGTGCTCGCACGAGGCCTGCAACGGCAAGCGTGCACAGGAAGCAGGCCATGGGCCGGGGCGCGTGGCTGTGTGGCGGGGGGGGGGGGGGGGGGGAGAGAAAGGGAGAGAGGCTAGGCCGAGGGGAGGAAAAGCAAGGATTTAGTCTGAATGAACAGTAACTTTTGTGATTTTCTTTGGGTTTTCAGATTTGAGATTTGGTGGGATTTGAATGGAATTTAAATTCAAATTTTGACTTGGCACACTCTAGGAATTTCGGAGAGATTAAATTGTGGGGGGGGGGGGGAGGAAAGAGATCCAAAATTTGGCACTTACTCAAGAATTCAGATAAGATCCTCCATGTACTGGTAAGAAAGTGTAAAACCCAAAAAGATAGGGGGTGCATTGTGAATTTGGCTTGATCTAGAACGTAGACAAAGGACCCATTTATAGCCGAACGAACAGAATGCGCGTCAACTATCTGCTGCTCGCCCGCTGCTGTCACCGGTAGAATCAAACGGCGCCCACTGTTCCACGTATCTCGCTGCGACGCTGCCACGTACGTAGACGTGCGATCTCTATTGATCACTGACTCGTTGCATTTATAAGCACCAGTTAGATGTATCCAAGACATGCAGCTCCATAGATATAGATAGATAGACATTGATAGATATTCTCTGTTTTAAAATACAGTAATATAGTATAAATTTGATATAATTTAGTATTACTTAGATCTGTTTAGATTTATAGTATTATGTTATATCAAATTTAATATTAAATTGCTATATTTTAGAATGAAAAAAATAGATAAATAGATACATTAATATAGATCACTGGCTGCTGTGTCCTGATCGATGTTGGCAGCAGCAGCAAACACATCACATGACTAGCTAGCTGCTGATTAGCTAGAGAGTACACCATGCATGGTACTTGTTCTCCTTTCGATCGACCGATAAATCGATCAGCAAGGGTGGCCATTAGTGTCGGTGATAAACTGTTGTCACCTAGCTATCACTGCTGCACTTAAAAAATCCTGAATTCTGATCTCATGCTTGTCGGTGAAAATGCATGTATGCCAGTCAAGCAAAGGAAAGCTAGCTCCCAGCTCGTGACGTCTTAATTTGCACATACTCATCACTCATGCTTGCAGGACAGCACGCATAACGGGTGCACAACCGCCGCACATTCATGCATGCAGCATGCAATCTATAGAGATCGATCGTCGTCTGACACTTAGGTTATGTTTAAAACAGTCAGAGATTCTAAGAAACAGTCTGTAAAAATATAAAAAAGTTAGTTTTTATTTACAATCTATTTTATAGATTTTGTAGCTACTGATTAAAGGATCTAAGTAAAAATATGTATTGTTCAAGGAAAGTTAGAGATTTTGTGAGAAAATGTAGCTGCTCCAAGCTCCCCTAATTAAACAGGGCCTTAAATAGCTAGCTTAATTGACTCCTGTCAAAATGCTACCTAGTTTTATATATGTAGGTATGATTTGCAACTGATCAAGCTCGGTTGAAGACTTGAAACCAGTGTCAATGGATTGGTCGCGTTTCGTAATTCACTTTTGAGATCTTAGAATTAAAGTTTCTGTCCATCGACTCTTGATTAGATCTTGCGTGCGTGTGAAAGCCGTTGACATCCTACTATTGTAATCCAATAACTTCTGTACAGCACATCAGAATCTTCAGGGTTAGTTAAAGGGCCCCCTAGTATATTGAAAAGCTATATTAGCTTTTTCAGTCGTACTCAACTCTGTCGTCTCTACTTGTTTTCGACTTTGTTTATGGATCCAAATTCAGTTCTCGCTTTACGTAATGTATTGCAGTTATTTAATTTAAGAGTCTATGGGTCTCTGGATGTAAAAGAAAATAAAGACTAGGTCAGATTAATCCAGCTCAAGAAGGAGGTTTCAGAAGACAGTCTGCATTCTGCAACAGCTTTGCATGTACTTAAGATATTCAGACTTCAAGTGGCACACTTGCATATGGCGTCTTGGATCGAGTCTCTACTTGCTAAGCTATCTGATCGTGCAAGTAGATGAAGCACTGATATGAGAGGTTCTCAAGTATGTATAATATTGATTAACTCTCTGTAGCTAGAAATTAACCTGACGACAGGGGTAGGGTCATTGTCTTTGAAGCTATAGTATAGCTTCCGATCGATGGAATTTCAGAGAGCACTCCTCATCAGCAGCTAGCTAGCTGGATTCTGTTCTTCCAAGATCACAAGAATTCTTGCAAAACTGAATGGACGATATACATGGTCGATCATGAGTACACATCATAAATTCACAATTCATAATAGTGACAGATGATATATATGACGTCGATAATCGATCCAACCTTATCGCATATGCTACTTACGTACACGCGTTACTACGGTTGCGACCTTTCGTTTTCTCCCGATTTGGATTGCATGGATTCATGGTATATATATTTTTTATAATAAAAATGTTTTACATCCCATAAGACACATGACCATTAAATTTTTAAAGAAATAAAAAATAATAATAAAGAGTGGTACGACACATTCCAAACTACCCTTAGACAGTAAAAAGCAGCTGAAAGGTTAACAAAACCATAAAGATACGCACGCGCGCGTACATATATATATATATATATAAAACGCCATCCATAATAGAACAAGAGATTTCTGGCAACCAATTTTAAAAGTGTAATATCATTGCGTATAATATCCTATTCTTCCTGTAATAACATCATAGATCAATATTAGAGTCAGCTGGAAGAAATAAAGATAAATTGCATGGGGTTAGACAATTTTTTGTTATTAAATATTTTATTATTTTGGCAACGCCAAATTAACTAACTCAGGGTATATATAGATAGTGGAAAAGTTTCTGTAGATATGTTCTGATGAACTGATCCATAGCTGCATATACGGTGGAGGCGTCAGGCTCAGACCTACGTGTGGAATGCTCTTCGAGCCCATGCATGAACTGATCTGATTCTGAGCGACCCTTCAGAATTCAGTACAGCAGCATATAACCTCTCGTTGTCACTTTGGAGATGGATTTCCTTTCGGAGATTTGTTCAGACCATGTTGGAATAATAGCATATAAATAATTTCTGCAAATTGCACTCGATGGATGCATGCATGGATATATGCCTTGGCAAACGGCCTAAAACGCCTCTTATATACTAAACGTGTGGCCACAGTCTTTCTAGAAGCAATCCTACTTGCTTTAATGCCTTTGATCTGCTTGCAAAGGCCAAAAAATGATCGGTTCCCCTATGCCAAGTTGTCCGTTGACACTGACGGTAGTACTCTCTTGGCCATATATATGTTTGCAACATAAAAATGCCGAAACAGAATCGAATCGATCTCATGTTTGGAAGCTGTTCATCCCCCTTCTCCATTGCCATACTGCAAATTAAGCTACACCTTAGTTATGTATGTGAGCTAGCATATAATAAAAGATAGTTCGATCTTTTATAGGCATGAATTTTCAGCGTTAGGGAGAGAAAAGGACACGCAACAGACGCGAGATCACGGATCATGTCATGCTTGATATATATGTAGTCTTACTCACGTAAAGGTATTCTGATTTCTCACTTAAGACGAACACAAGCACAATGGACTCTTGATAATATGACCAAATCCCAGAAGCACACACTTGCTTAGTTTAGATACAAGTATCGTTATTACGTATCTCTCTCTATATATATCTCTCGAAGAAAAATGTCACATAACTCAGGAAAAAAAAAGGTTTACAATGTGCTAAGACTTGGAGCAGATTGGGCTTGATTTGTGTTTTAAGATCCATGGACCGACCCAAGAAAGTTTGTGCAGCCTAAATAAAGTACATGTATTGCAGCCCACGAAACATGAAGAATTCGGACCACAGATTATATATGCAAACTCCATTTCAGTCGGACTAAAACTAGTTCTTTGCATCAACTGCCATTAAATTCACAACGACTTCACTCCTGTTCATAAACAACACCGGAGGAAATATATTCTAATTTTTTAATCATCCGAGCGGACATCCACTCGTTTCCTGCGTATCATCCAAATAGTTATAAAAAAGTTTTTTAAAAAACTAACAACATAAACCAATATATGATATATCACTCCATAAATATACAAGTTTAAATTCAACCTCTACAAATTATAACAAAAATTACCAATTAAACTTTATTGCTTTTTTAATTAAAACTTCTAGAAATAAAATTGATTTTGCATTATCTATCTTGTTAATATTTTTAAATTTTTTTTATAACTATTTAAATGACATGTAATACATGAGTGGACATCCACTTGAGTAATTAAAAGAGTTCCCATTTTATTTGGTTCAAAAATGGCAACACTATCTATCCTAGTACTACTTGTCCTGTTGTAGGGTCGTCTGTTGAATTTCTTGTGTCGTTTTACCGGCCTTCAGTGGTGAAGGAGATGGAGATGGAGTTCCTGGAGGAGTCGTCCTCGGCAATGCCGCCCAGCGGCGCCATCGCCGAGGCCCTGGTCGTCGTCGTGTCGGTGCCAAACGTGGTGGCCGTGTTGGCGCTGGAGGAGGCGGACGCCGTGGTGGTGGTGCTGATCCACCGGCCGACCCGGCCGTGGATCGCCGGCTTGCCGGGCTTGGGCAGCGTGAAGGAGTCGCTGGACAGCATGAGGTGGATGGTGTACATGTCCGGCCGGTCCGACACCACGGCCTGGCAGCACAGCAGCCCGAGCTGCACGCACAGCCGCACCTCGTCGGCGTCCCACTCCGGCAGCGCCGGGTCCACGATCTCCATCTGCCTCCCTTCCTCTGATAGCTTCCATGTCTGAATTTTATTTCCCAGAAAAAAGATACGGTCACAATGCTTCTGCTGGAAGATAAATTTTCAGCCGCCGTTTGATTCAGATTATTAAACGAATTATTATTATAGATTATCTATTTGATTGTAGGTATAAATTAAATATTTTGATAAATA
Source organism: Oryza meyeriana var. granulata (assembly GCA_003991445.1). Taxonomy (NCBI): domain Eukaryota; kingdom Viridiplantae; phylum Streptophyta; class Magnoliopsida; order Poales; family Poaceae; genus Oryza; species Oryza meyeriana. The sequence continues at coordinate 26,685 of RYFJ01001707.1, read as the reverse complement.
AACTAAACAAATAGTTTAAAACAAGTTGTCTAAGTAGTAATACAGTAGAATTTTTTTTTAGAAAACGTATTTTTTGAAGCAAAGATCAAATAATTTGTTTCAATAATCCGGTAAAAAAGCTAAAAAGAACAGGGCCAGAATCTTTGCTTGGAACAAATTATTTACTGAATTATTGTCGCAGGCTATCTATTTTGATTGTAGGAATAAATTAAATATTTTGAGGAAAATAAACCTAACAAATAGTTTAAAGCAGTTGATCTAAGTAATACGGTACAATACAACAAAATTTTCTCTGAGAAAACATATTTTTAATCCACGATAGTAATCCGATGAAGTAGCTGAAAAGAATATAGGCTTACGTAATTCAGGAGGTCGGTTTTTTCGGCGTCAAGATGTTTATCGATGTTCTTCCTCCCGCTGACGATCTCCAGCACCAGCATCCCGAAGCTGAAGACGTCGGTTTTTGCAGACAGGTAGCCGTTCAACGCGTACTCTGGAGCCATGTAACCACTGCGACGTATCACTTACAAGTAGAGATTTTGTGTATGGACCAAGTGAACAGAAACGATGGATTTTAGTGTGTTATTACTCACTATGTGCCGGAAATCCTGAAGGTGTTGACGTGCGTGGCGTCCTCGAGGAAGAGCCTCGCCATGCCGAAATCTGAAATCTTTGGGTTCAGCTGTTCATCGAGGAGCACGTTGCTGGCCTTGATGTCCCTGTGGATGATCTTGACGGGAGATTCCTCGTGGAGGTAGAGGAGGCCTCTTGCTAGGCCAACGATTATCTGGTAGCGTTTTGCCCAGTCTAGTTGCACGCTCTTCTTCCTGTCTAGAGGTATATATACAGGCATCATACATATAGCAGGTTATAGAGCATTAACTGTGTTTTTCTATGTTATACTGAGTACTATTGATCTAGTTTTGTATGGATTATATATGCATCTGGAATTAAGTAATATGTGTGTATATCTATGTTTAAACCTGAAAATTGTACAGGACACCATTAGTTATGCAATTTATTTTATGCATTTCTTTACAAAAATCCCACAGCATTTCGAACTAAAATAGTTCACTGTTTCGGATTATTGAGTACTCCCTTTCTGTATGCTTATCATAAAGACTTAATGAACTTTCTGTCTTTTGTATGTGTACACAGTTTTTTTTTTTTTTGAGAAATGATCAATCCAAGAACACTGCACGGCATACGCAAATAGCCAATCTGATGTGATATGTTGAGCCTTTGAGATTAAGCAATCAAAGTATTGCTTTTGACACAGTAAAGGTCAATGAGAACGTCAAGCCAGATTTTTCCTGACATACTGAAAAAGGCTTATTGCAGATTCGATGCTCTGCTTAATTGACTGAACAACTATGTGAATATATGCTTTGCCACGGCTAGCTCATCGTTTTGATCGCCTTGAAAGTTGAAACCACTAGTAGGTTACAACGATGGAACCACAGTAGGTTCCTGTTTCTCTACCAGAAATAGATGTTTCCTTATGCATATTTCCCTAGAAGCTATAGGCTCCGTTCTTTTCTGCTTCTAGATTTTAGATTTTTATTTGTACGCTTCCTAATCTTTTAAACGGTATATTTTGTGTAAAAATTTTCTATATAAAAGTTTTTCATCTCATCTTTTTAAAATAGATTGTCAACTTTATAATAATTAATTCAATCGTTTATATTCTCAAATAGCTATGACAAAATCAAATAATTTAAAAAATCTAAAAATATAAATACTTATGAACACAGCCATAGTGCACGACGAACTCTCCAATGATATGCTTAGCTTCCGAGGTTAGACGCCTGTGTTGTGATTACTGATAAACGTAGAGTACTCAAGTACTAGCACTCTGTTACTAATAAGAATGTGTTTCATGAGCACGACAGCTATACTAGAAAATAACCAACCTGTGTTTTGATTACTGATATATAGAGATCACTGATTCAGTACTCAAGTACTAGCACTCTGTTACTAATAAGATGCGCTTCATAAGCACTACACTTATACTAAAAAAAGAACCAAACTTTCAGATTGTAATGACAAATTCTACCCGTAATTCAGAAGCAGTTTGATGGCAATTAATAATTAATACTCTTGGCAACAGGGTATACAGAGAGAGAGAGAGAGGGGGGGGGGGGGGGGGGGTAGGTCTGACCGAAGAGAATGTGGTCGAGGCTGCCATTGGGGAAGTAAGGGTAGACAAGCATCTTCTGTCCGGAGGAAGCGCAGCATCCGAGCAGGGACACCAGATTCCTGTGCTGCACCTTGAGCAGCAGCCTCACCTCGTTCAAGAACTCCCGCACGCCTTGCCGCGACTCCAGCGACAGCTTCTTGACGGCAATATCTTGCCCATTCTCGAGCACTCCCTGAAGAGAGACAAGATAAACAAAGTTTAGTTCATTCTTCTGAAGATGTAAATTTCTGATAATTAATGATGCATTACTACTTTACAGGCGTAGAGATGATGTTTTGGCTCGTGCAATGTTGAAACTGGAATATTAACTACTATCTCAAATGAGAACAAAAGCCATCTATATCTCAGATTAATTTTGGTGAAATAATGTCTGCAAGCAGCAGTCTAGGTATAAGCAGTCAACCCTAGCAGTGCCAAAAAAATGCTATTCCATCCGTCTTAAAATATATATATAGTTACTTTTTCATTTCCTTTCTTAACCATTTCTTCCCTTAATCATGATTTCTAAAAAAACTTAAAATATAGCTACTTTTTCATTTCTTTTTTAATCATTTCTTATCTTAATCTTGATTTAAAAATATATATAAGTAATTATATTTTAAGATAGATAGAGTATAAAATATTTCTCCATAAAAATTAAAACTCCTAGTAGGAGTACTACATAAAGTAGATCAATCATTTGAGTTCTTTTGGTTGGTGAAAAGGAAAAATCAGAATGGAATGCTTTGGTTGACAACAAAGAAGAAAAGGAAAAACTTTGTTCATCTTGCGCGAATTGCCCAAGCAGCAAGCAGAGTCATGGCGAAGGGGGCCGGGCAACAAGAAACAAACTTGCCTTGTAGACGGGGCCGAATCCGCCGCGGCCGAGGAGGTTGTCGTCGGAGAAGCCATCGGTGGCGGTCTCCAACAAGGGCAGCTCGATGAAGAGGCTCCACTGCTCCTCCTCCCTCCCCGCCGCACCGCCGCCGTTGGCCTCATGAACCCCGCCTCCTCCTCGCCTCCTCGTCCTCCTCCTCCCCAACCACCCGCACGACCACGGCATGGATGCCGCGAGCCGAGAAGAGAAGCGGGAGCTAGCTAGCCCCCCAACACACGGCACAGTAGCGCAGGTAGGTGTGACGTTAAACGCACCGGAGCGGGCGGCTGCTGCTTACTCGATCTTGTGGTTTATGGAGAATGGAGTCTATGATCCATCGCTGTTGCAGAAACCTCGTTTGGTTTCGTCTCCAGGTCCATTGATGGGAGGGGCGACGACTCGTTCCTTGACCTGTATCTCAACGGTTCAAAATCGTCCATATCTTATATCACACGTGGCCGGCCGCCAGCTTTATGCCCCTATTAATTTAGATTATTGAACAGATTATTACCGTAGATTATATACTTAATTATGGTGATGAATTAAAAGTTTAAAGAAATAAACTATAGCCCGAAACAAGTAATCTAATCAATATAAGAAAGTTCGTAAGAAAATGTGTTTTTTTGAAGCGTCAAGCAAATAATCCGGTGAATAAGTAAAAAAAATAATAAATTTGCTATTGATCAAATGTTTGATTTTTTTTTATTCTGTTAAACAACAGCACTGGCTGTTGGATGGAATTTTGAGATTCGGGATTGGTGAAGCAAATTCTAAGTTGTATTTTTTAGTTGTTGTAATTGCAGTTTTAACTTATTGTGGTTGTTATTATTGATTTATATAACTTTAATTATAATCTTATGGTACTCAGTCATAGATATGTGCAACTACCTCTAACAGTTCGTATCTTAGCCATTGAGTATAGAAATAATCGTTTGATAGATTTATTTTTTTAAAATATTTAACCAATAGAGATTGCCTTAGAACAATATGTACAGTACTAAACTTTTCTCGTGTCAATTGCAGGCCGGCAGTGGCCTTTTGCGCGCAGTGGATTGACACGTCATCAGTGGTGCTCTTGCTGCCTCACCTAGCTTTCAATTCAGGTTATTGCTTATGATGTCTATTTTGATTTTTGTTAGTCCGTTTTGTAAAACGTAAAATGGTATATTTTCTAAAAAACTTTTTATTTGAAAGTATCTTTAAAAATTTAAATAGATTTATTTTTTAAATTTATAATAGTTAATATTTAATTAATTATATATTAATGATGTTTTCTTGTACTTCTTCGATTGGGTCCGGACTTTGACGCTCAGACCAGGTCGTGGTCAAACTCATCGATTCGGTCTACATTTCCCTCCAGATTTGGTGGTGGTGGTGGTGGTGGAGCACAGCCGGAGGCCGCACATAGGAAATTTCCCAAGACCATGACGTGGTGTGTACTACTGCTCCTGTAATGGCCATGAACTGAAACAGTGGGTTATTAGGGCATAACCAATGTATGTGGCCCAAGGGATCATAAGGTGTATTTGGGCATGAACTGAAGTACAGAGTGTTTAGTGCGTGATTCAACCTGCAGCGAGAACACACCAAAGTCTGCAATTAAAGCTGCTGGCGAATTGAATTTTCGTCCCTCCAGGCTCCAGGCCTCCATGTCTTCCTTTCGTAATTGCATGATGTATTGACATGACTTTGGCCATCCGGCTGAAAGCTTTGATGCTGACAAGTCGTCACTTGGCCATCCATCGCTGGCCTTCCTCGTCTTCCCTGTTCTCCCAATCCCATGGCCTCGAGGTGACGCAGCTAGCTCATCTTCCCCGACTGCCCGAGACGATGCCACTCGGTGGCAGACCTCGGCCACTCCGTCGCCGGGAGCCACCAGCCCACCATTGCCGGCGCCGGCCACCGGATACCTCACCGTCGCCGTCGCTGCCGCCGCCGCCGCCGCCGAGTGAACTGGAAGCCTGGAACCGGCGCCCGAGCCACCTGTGGCACGATGACGACGACGACCATGCTCGGCGTCGCCGCGGTAGGCTCCACTGTCTAGATGGATCGCAATCCGGCATTTGCAAAAAACGACCCTAATTTGGGTCGTGATTAGTGGACGCGATCCATTAATCAGTATCTCACCGTCGGACCAAATTTTCTCGGTGCAGATGAAGGTACTAGAAGCTAGTAATAAAATACTTGCTAGTTAGCCCAAGAAAATTTAGCCCACTGTCTTTTATCCAGTGAACAAAGGTCAGGCCCATCTAAAATTTGGGCCGCTACAACGGCCCGAGAAAGGACGTACTACTGTATCGCCACCGATGGAAGCGATCCAACTTGGCCCGTTTAGATTAGATTAGATTTTCTAGGCCCATCTACAGAGGGCCCGAACGGGTGCAGAAAAATACGGCCCGGTCACATTTTTATTTGGTACAGGGAAGGTTTGGCCAGCCCATCAAGGTTCATTCTGAAATGGATCGCTGCCAATGGTAGTGTCTCTGGGAGTATTGTTTTTAGAAAACCTCTTCCTAGAGTGCAGGAAATATGATGTGGCAGGCTAGAGCCTCGGATACATGAAAATTTATATTTCATGTATTCTTTTCCTACGCCCACTGGCCTAGCTATTTCTAGTCGGTAACATGTTACTAGTACGTGTATAAGCGCGGAGAACTCCTCTAGGCCTTAATGGGTTTAATGGGCTGCCTCGGCAGCTTTCCCCGTCATCTCACTGGCCCTCCCTATTGGCACCAAGTTAGGCGCATTTGTTTTTCCGATTAGATGATAGATGATAGATTATTATTTAATTTCTTGATAATATATTGAGATTACAAGCGAATGGATGTAAGAAACTTATATATAAAAAACTGTAATAAAAATTCCACTGCCTATAGATTGAAATATTATTGTAACAACTATATACACTACTAGCTAGAAATTTTCTATAAAAATTGCACAGTTTTATGAAATTAAAAAATTATTGTAAAAAACTTATATTATATACTCACTTATATAAAGACCGCACCGGCCGCTGGAGATTGAGAATTATGCCCCTAATAATTTATGCTACTCTCTCCATCCTCAAGCTAGATTCTTTTGGAGAAATTAAAAATAAAAAAATTTATTATAATGCCTATTATTAAATTAGAGCATGTGACTCGTGGAAGTAATAGGTGGTGGGTTAAGGACGAAAGAAATTTAAACGAGAAGTATAGTTTTTTTTTAAGTTTTTAGTTAGGAACAAATTTTAAATATCCTCATCTCTTATAGTTGAAGACGGAGGGAGTAATCTGTAGGAGGAAAAGATCGGTGATAGATCACACTTATCTTTTAGTACTACGATTAAACAACCACGTCTGGGAGGGCTGTACTTGGAAGAGAGCAAACAAGACTTGAGATTGCGTCATGTATAGGTAGCAAAGCGATCTTATTTATTGCACAGCCAAGCACAGATACAGAAACGTACTGGTCTCACAGGATTATTACAGCCAAGAACATTGGTCACGATCACCGGATCACGATCGAGCAGATAAAACCAACACGATAAAAACAAAATCACGCATGCATGCATGCACACGCGTACAGCTACCATCCACACGAATGCCACGTACTGCTACTCAGCAAACATCATCAACGCTGATCGAGCGGTCAGAGCGTGCTCGATGCATCATCGCTCTTATTGACCGTTGGATCATGCATGTCCCTGGGCTTAGTTAGTGACACTTGGGCCCCGGGAAGCCGTGGTAGCGGTCGAGGCAGCGGTAGCGAGGCGGGTGCGACTCCACCTGCTCGCACTTGCCGCAGCCGCCGGAGCACGACTCCACCTTGTCCAGGCACCTGCACGTCGGCGGCCACGACCTGGTGCACGACGTCTCGTCGCAGCATTTCCACGGCCTCGACCTGATCACCGCAGAGCTGTCGTCGCCGGCGACGGCGGCGGCGGCGGCGCACTTGGAGCCGGGGTTGAGGCCGCGGTACCAGTCCTGGCAGACGTAGCGCGGAGTAGTGTCGTCGGAGGAGGAGCCGTCCACCTTCTTGCAGCGCTCGCAGGCGGCGGCGCAGCGGTCGACCTCGTCGAGGCACTGGAACCTCGGCGGCCAGATCCTGAGCGGGGACTGCTTGAGGTTGTCGCAGCACTCCCACGGTGGAGCAGCTGGCCATACGTTGCCGCCGTCGCTGGGGAGGCGAATGTTGCTGTTCCCTGCAGCGACGTCGCCGGCGATGGCGGAGGAGGAGATTCCCGCAAGGAGGAGGGCTCCGAGGGATACCATTAGCAGGATGTTGGCCCTCTCCATGATTGCTGGCTACCTCTAGAGATTGCTTGCTCTGTTGGTGCCATGGTGAGTGAGGGTGAGGCTGTATATATAGCCCCGGCCACCATGGATGGAAGGGCAGATGGCAACACTAGGCAGCCACGAGTGCCTTTTTGGTGTTCGTGCATCGTGCATGCATGTGACGGTGTCCGCACGCATGCAGTGGGTAGCCTGACGCGTCCCAAAAATCGATGCCTAGTTTATTGATTCTGCGGGAATGTCTGCTGCAGTGCAGGAGTGCAGCCTCACGCAGTCACGTGCCCATGTCGACCCGGCCTCTCGTGGAGTTTACGGTTGTGTTTAGCTGGATAGATTTGGTGGGTTGGGATGGGTTTATCTTATTTTTTGGTGTGTTTGGTTTGTGGACTAGTGGTTTGGGATGGACCCAACAGGGGAATATTTCTCAAATATTTGGGACCGATTGATCAGGTCAAAACGGCCGGACCGCGCCGACCCAGCTCTCGCGGGCGCGTCGACGCGCGGTGACAGCGCAGGCCAGGGGGGAGCGGCGGCGCAGGCCGGGGGGAGCGGTGACGGCGCAATCCAGGGGGGAGCGCCCAGGGAGCTCGGTGGAGCTCGGGAGGCCGGAGGGGCCCAGGGAGCCTCGGGAGGCCGGAGGGGCGCGGCGACGGGCGACGGAGCTCGGGAGGCCGGAGGGGCGCGACAGTCCAGACCGTCCGGACAGGGTGAGGATGGTCCGGACCCTCGGCCTCGTTCGCCCCCGCCCACTCTAATCCCTTCTACCAAATAAAAAACTAGAACCACCCCATTTCTCAAACCAAACAAACAACTAGAGCCATCCCATCCCAAAAAAAAGGGATGGGTCTAACCCATCCTACCTCATCCCCAAACCAAACACATCCTACGTGGACTGGTCGGGTCCGGGAGCTGAGATTTCTGGCTGGGCTTTGACGCGCTTCTCCTTAACCTCGCCTTGGGCCTTTCCGTGAGTGGGCTGCCGTTCACCTCTCCAACTGAGAATTTTTTTTATTTTTATATATTTTTTAAAAAATTATAAAAGTATATTTAAGTTTTGAAAATTTATAAATCTATACCCCTAACGTCCTTTGGGAGGGTGTTTTCTAAAAAAACTCTCCCAAAGGACGTCTTAGATGACGTGACAAACGGCCCGATGACCTATCGGGTGGCCGTCTGCCATTTTGTAGGCGGTGGCAAGGGTGCCGCCTGTAAAAGAGCAGACGCTCGACGACTGTTATTTTATGGGTGGCCCTCTTGCCGTCCTCCAAGAGGGCGATTTTTTCCCGTCCAAAAAGGGCCGCCTGCAAAAGCAACGGCCCCACGGATCGGCCATTTTACAGGCGGCCCCCTTAACGCCCTCTGCTAGGGCGATTTTTGCCCGGTCAAGGGGCCGCCTGCATAAATGGCGGCTGCTTAGCCGCTGAGGTAGGGTGCCGTTTGTAAAAGTGTTAAAAATCGTCCAGTTGGAGGGCGATATTTTGGTGGCTCGGTATAAAACCCCCTCCTAGCCTCTGAAAAATTCATAAATTTTCCATAAATAATAGAAAAAAGAAGAGAGAGCTGAAAGGGAAGGCAAACGAAAGCGACGAAGCCCTGTCGGTTTGTGGATTCGTCTGCAAGTAAATCTTTTGTCTCTTTGTAATTTCTATTTGTATTCATGAATTGATGTAGTATTGTACTAGTTACGTGTATCGTACGATATGAACATAAGTTGTTATACTCATAAATCTGTAGTTTTTTAGTCAACCTATTAGGCGACGTAATTTTTGTAGAGATGGTAGTTATAAAATATCGATTACACGGTATTAGATGTGATGAGCATGTTGGTACTTAGTTTAACTCTATTTTTTCGTCAATAGAGATGTCAAATAAGGTGGTATTTTAGTTATTTCACGGGCAAGGGAATGTTAAGTATGGTTCACAGGGTGTAGATCTATTAGAGTTCAGTTCAATGGCTAAGGGCATTGATAGGCTAGCTGAGAGAAATTTCGGGTCAGTGTACAACTGGTTGATGAGAGGCTTCCGAGTCGACCCCTAGATCATGTAATAATGCTATAAATCTTTACAATAATTTTTAATGTGGTTGTTCAATTAACTTTGCGAACTGACTCTTGTTGCTTTCACAATAAAAATTATGCTAACTTTCTATTTGCATGCATGTATGGCGTACTAGACACCGGAGCTTCTCGACCGGAGGCTCGACCAATCCCACTGGTCTTATCTGTCAGCCGTTGAGGGTGCCGAGCTGAGCACCTTCCGTGTTCTCCCTATCCTATTTTGTAGCGTTGTTATGCCCGGGCGCAGGTTAGGAGGGCCTACTCCGACTTCGTGATGGAGTTCGATTGCTTGTAGCCTAGCGACGTCGTCTGGGAGCCATAGGCCATCGTGGCCCGTGCACCGCTCGAACTCTCGGCTCTTTGCATGCATGACCAGGCCTACTGGATGATGACAGCGCTGATGATGTTCAACATCTTCGTCGAGCCCCACTGTCCGCATTGCGTGATATGACAGTTCGGCCTACGTCAGCACTTCTCTGTGCCCGTTGAGCAGGTTGTCCCACGCGACGTTCACCGGTTAGTACAACTGCGAACTTCGTTTAGTATTACAACTCTTTTATGAAGTCTAGTATACTCTTTGCAACTAGCTATGCTCGTAGGGGACAGATAGCCGGCACTCTGTGGGTTCCCTGATTGCAGAGGTACGTGGACGACTAGTTGTTGGCGACGGAGGATGTCATCGACGAAGTCTAGCCACACACTGAGGCCGCCTACCTAGAATACCTCAGGTGGTACTAGTCTCGCACCCGCACACACTTCATGTTCACTCCAGCTGATCCACAGCCATATGTCGCCGCCGCGACAGACGCGTACCCTACACCATGACCAGGACTACTTCCGCACGGTGAGTCACATTCTCTTTGCACTTTACTATTTTCTTTGTAGGTGTCCATGGTTCTAACACATATTTAATAATATTTGAAAAAGACCGATGCTGCGCGCCAAGTTTAGGCTAATGTGGACGCGGCGTTCGGATGGTTGGATGTTGGGATCATGCTGAGTGCGGAGGAGCAGAGGATGACTTTCGAGATGATCCGTAGGTCAATGCACACAGTGATTCGTGCACTCACTTGTCGTGCGGTCGATGCGATACATCCCGTAGCTATACTTCAGCACCCTCCACAGCCCGCTGGAGCAGGAGTTCGCCCACCTGCAGCAGGAGTGCACCAGCAGGGTTCTAGTCAGCCAGCTGGCCCCTCCAGAGGTAAATTCCGCTATGCATTGGTTCATACGATATTTCTTTCTACCGACATATACCGTTTTACATCAATATGCTTCCGTGCAGCTTTCACTACACCATACCTCGATCCCTTGGGAGCAGGCATGTCCACGCAGGGAGCATACTACACACATCCACACGCACAGCAGGGCATGAGCACTGCCCCCAGGGCCACTACAGGAAGTCCTTCAAGTTAGATGCACGGTGCAAAGTTTCCTTTTGCCTTGCAAAATTTCGGTTTGTAATTATCAACAATTTTTTCCACAGGGTTCCACTCTACACCATTGGGGATGTTTGCTGGCGCTGGCTCCTCCGCGCAGGGCGCACACGGCAACGGTTGGGCACGAGATCCTTTCGAGGGAGATGACTTGGAGGACGCGGAGATCCAGGTGGTACTAGTTTCCTCATAGCTCGGAGGAGCTCCGCCATCACAAACAAAGGAGCCGCCAGCTGCCACACCCATGCACGCATGCCGTGCTGGCCGTGCCATACCACCAGACCAGCTGACCTACTCCTAGGGCCACGTGCGAGCGCAAGGTAGGAAAACGAAGAGGGCTAGAGGTCACGGCCAGGGCCCGTAGTACGTTGTACCAGTAGTAGTTAGTTTGTTGTACATATGTTCTATCTTTTGTACGTCATGTTTTATTCATCCTACGCTCAGTGCAGAAACTTCTTTCCTTCGTTTACGCTCGTCGGTGCAACGATGTACTCCTCAGGGTCTATGTTTTCAAAGAAACTGATCAAAAGTCGTGAATTTTCGAGTTTCGACTTTATGACAAAAGTAGATTCCGAGTGATGAAAACCAATCGTAAAAAGTTGCAATTAAAATCACGACCATTCACGATTTCTTTTATTAATTCAACTGTAAAATGCATATTAACTTTTTTCGATCAGTTTTCGTCGGTCGGAATCTATTTTCGTCGTGAAGTCGAAACTCGAAAATTCACGGGTTTTGCACAGGTTTCGTCAAATACGTAAACCCTGAGGAGTACATTGTGGCTGTTGTTTATTGAACAGCCTCAGTCTCAGCTCCAGTCTTACAGTTCTTTGCCATTAGTGCATTCGTAATGCAAGGATAAATAAACAGATTTCAACAGAACACACAGGACGAACTCCAACATCGCACGCTACTTGCTTACGAACATAATGAAATTATCCATCCAACGAGTACAAATGGCACATGAAACGTTTCTAGTTATCGTTATTACATGCCTTAGGGTATTTCAAATGGACATCCGACTAGATATGCAACTACTGTGTGCAGCATGGGTACTTCCCCTTCCTCGCCGCCTCCGGCCCAGCTTCCTTCGTACGTAGTACCCTCTGCCACTTCCTCTCCCTGTCTGCCTCATGGGCTTCCTTCTCCTGCCGCTCTTTCTCCTCTTTCCTCTTCTGCTCAGCCTCCCACTCTGCTTCCGCGGTCCAAAGATGTTTGAGGCGCTCCCTGTGCCATTCCTGTGACTTGCGAAGATACTCTGCATCCTCTGGACGGATCTCCATATCTATCTACTGCACAAAGTCGCACAGAGACGGAGGAGGCTTCGGTGCCTTGACATATGCAAATTTGTTAGCACAAAGGTTAAAATATTTCGTACTACAAGAGAATTCGTATTACCTCCACCGACTTCTTCGACTTCCCATTCTTCCCTTGCGGCTTGGGCTTTTCCGGGGAGTACGCGTAATTAGCACACATCCAATACCTTTGCCGGTATGTGTGATCCTTCTCACTTATTGCAAATTTGCAATCATCTCCGCACCAACACATCAGCGGAGGCACGCTAATCGGAGGTCGTTGACGAGTGGACGTACCGAACGCATCCATAGCAACCTACATTATAACCAAATAAACACAAGTTATACCTCGCTAGGCCAACTACACGCACACGTAAAATGTCAAAACAGAATTATATTTCAAAAATTTACCATTGAATAAGGGGTGCATACTCCGATAATTACCATAATCACACATTACAAATATATCTATACAACTACATACCTACGGTATACTAAACATGACTAAAAAAATAAAATGTTATTGTCCATATTTTCATCTCCCTAGCATTTCTCGAACTAGGGTTACTCATCTAATAAAAATAAACCTAACTTCTCTCACTCAGCCTATCAATGCCCTTAGCCGTTTAACTGAATTCCGATAGATCTACACCCTGCGGATCATACCTAACATTCCCTTGTCCATGAAAAAACTAGTACAATACTACACATATTACATCACTTCATGAATTCAAATGAAAATTACAAAGGGACATAAGATTTTACCTGCACACAAATCCATAAACAAGCAGAGCTTCATCGCTTTCCTTCGCCTCCCCTCTTAGCTCTCTCTTCTTTTTTTCTAATATTTTTAAGAATTTTATGAATTTTTCGGAGGGTAGGAGGGGGTTTTATACCAAGCCACCAAAAAATCGCCCTGGTGGGGGGCTTTTTTTCTTTTGCAGACGGCACCCTGCCTCAGCGGCCAGGCAGCCGCTATTTATGTAGGCGGCCCCCTGGCCGGATAAAAATTTCCCTCCCAGAGGGCAGCAAGGGGGCCGCCTGCAAAATGGCCGACCCGCGGGGCCATCGCTTTTGCAGGTGGCCCCCTGGCCGGATAAAAATTTCCCTCCCAGAGGGCAGCAAGGGGGCCGCCTGCAAAATGGCCGACCCGCGGGGCCATCGCTTTTGCAGGTGGCCCCCTGGCCAGGAAAAAACCGCTCTTTGGGAGGACGGCAAGGGGGCCGCCTGCAAAATGGTGGCCGCCAGGCACCATCCTTTTTGCTGGCGGCACCCTTGCGGCCCTTGGTGCCGCCTGCAAAAGGCAGACGGCCTGATGGCTGTCCGACAGTGGCGGCCGATGGCCGTCTGCCACGTCAGCCAAAACGTCCTTTGGGAGGGCGTTTTTTAAATTTTGATCAGTTGGAGTATAAAACGCCCTCTGGGAGATTTGTAAATTTTGAAAACTAAAAGATACTTTTATAAATATTTTTAAAAAATATAAAAATAAAAAAATCTCCAACTGATAAGGTTATCCGTTGTGCACGCACGCACGTAAGGGCCGTACCCATCGTATTTTGCTATATATCACACGACAGATTTTAGGGGGGGAAAAATCACACGGATTTCTAACCTTTAGATATTCGTGCGTCATCTTTGTCTCCGGCTAACTCCAACTCTAGAAGAGAATTTTCAGATTAGGTTTTCGGGGTTGGAGGTGAGGGATGGAGAGTTCGTCAGGCTTAGAGGAATGGTAGTGGAAGGTGGTGGCCCACCGAGGATGTGGGGTCCGATGGGATGGTGTTGACAGCGGGGAGCCACCAGAGACAGAAAAGACGGCAGCGCAGCTGCGCAGGGGTACTCGTCACCGTCAGCTTGGGGAAGAGGCGGGAGGAGTGGGGAAGGGGGAGGTGGCTGGTCGGACAGGCCTCGTCGGTGCCGCTGGCACCGTTCGACCTGCCACTGGCACCTTTCAGCTCTGACAAGGCCGAACGGTGGTGCACCAGGCGGTAGCGACAAAGGTGGCGGGATGGTTGACCTCGTTTGGCGCTGGGGCGGTAGCATCAGGAGAAGAAAGAGACAGGGGCCAGGGTTAGGGGTGACTGCACGAATCTCAAAGCCAATCCGATGGCTAGAAAAATTGCGTGACAGGGAGGGAAAAATCACCCAGGTGATATACATATGGGGCATTTGTAAATCGGCCATTGGTTTTTTATATTTTACAAGAATGCTAGTGACAATTTTGCAATAACAATTCAAAATAGTGATAAATAATAGGATAGACCCTGATCTTTGATCCCGTATCCATACTACAGTTGGTGCAATGCTGACATGTATGGGTTCAGCTGATGCCTCTAGTTACGTGGCGTACACAGATCGAGATCAACCGATCAAGCACGAGCGGGCATATAGGGCTAGTCAGCCTGCTATCTCTCTCTCTCTCTCGGTGCGTCTCCAAGGCGATAAGCAAGGCGACGTAGGCGTCTCCTCATCCGGCCCCCTTTCCCCTCCGTCTCTGGCGACTGACGGTTGCCGTTGAGGGGTAGTAGGGTCTAGGTTCATCGGATATATTCCGTAATCAAGTTCATCCCATAGTAGTTTTTTTCTTTTCTCTACTTGTTGTTAACGCCAAAATTTGGTACGGTTCTTTATCAGATTCGGTTAAGGGAGAAATCACAGTCAATTAGCGGGGGTTAATCCAGAGGAAGCCGAGTTTGGGAAAGGATCGTGAAGACCACGGGAAGGCAGTTAATATCTTATCTGTAAATTAGGCAGAGATAATAATTTTTAGGAAACCTGATCTCGTATTCGATCAGGGCTTGTTAATTTTCCTTTTATAGCTAGGAAACTCCTGTTTCGTATCCGATCAGAACTGTATCAATTCGGGGTATAAATACGTATGCCCGGGGACCATGTAAATCATCAATAGATCAATACAACTTCAGCGCATCGCCACCCTTTTCGACGGGTTCTTGCTTCTCGAGCTAGGCTGCATCGATTAAGTTCGACCTCCTGCGAGAGGGTAAGTCTCGTTACCCCGGCTATCGTATCGGCTAGGACTTCCTCGGTTAGGTCCGATATTCTAGCCGGTCCACGGTAGTTGGCTTACCACGATATATCTGTTCTGTCTACGGCTGCATCAGTTAGGTTTGATCTCATAGTCCGAGTAGATATATCACATCACGCGTGCATAGATTTATCGGCTTACTGGGTGTAATTTATCATCAGTTTGTGCTGCATCGGTTAGGTCCGACCTACTAAACTGCCAGCGATAAATTATTCCTGCTAGGTCGATAGATTTCATGCAAGCGTCTTATCGGGATGTATAGCCGATAAGTTAACATATTTTACATCACAATTGCATTAGATCTATCGGCTCATTGAGGTTCTTTTATCATTATTAATCTGTGCTGCATCAGTTTAGTTTGATCTACTAGATTGATAATAATAGATTTATCCTTGTTAGGCCGATGGATGTTTATGCAATGTTTTATCGGAGTGCCTAGCCGATAAGTTATCTGTTATTAAATATAGCTTATTGCATTATCTTTACTTTATGTATTCACACTATCATCGGTTTTCCAGCCGATGCATATGTTCTATCAGCAGTCGGTTGGTTTATATTTTTCATTATATTATCATCAACTTATCGCAGTTATCTTTTTATGCTATCATCGGCTTCCAGTCGATGTATAAGTGCTATAGTCCATATCGGCTATCGGCCGATGAAACGAGTCCAAATCGGCTTCCAGCTGATTGGCTCACTGGTCTAATATTTTCTATCTCCTTGTCAATTGCAGGGTCAAATTGACTGGCACGCCTACGAATCTCAAATTTAGGACATGCACTGGAGTTAAGCAAATCTCCCAGGACTTCGCGTGTCTAGTGCATCGAACCATATCATCGGCTCGTTCTCAACGCTGCCAGTGGTTTTCAGTGTCAACACGTTTTTGGCACGCCCAGTGGGGCACGGAATTTTGACATGGCCAGAAAAGAGATCAAAACAGACAACGTGATTCCGGTCAACATGGAAGATCTAACAGACGAGCAGAGACAGCAAGTTGAGCAGAATATGGCCAATTTTCAGAAACTCTGTTTGAAATCTTTTGGCATGACGTGACAAGGGCCGATTCAAAAATCTCAATTCCCGAAACCAGTTCTAGTTGGTGAATCGAGCCGTGCATCACCTGAAAATCCACCAAAACCCTTACAAGAGATGGTAAATGAAGCAGTGCATCACGCGCTTATCAATCAGTCAGGAATATTGGTGAACACGCTGCATAACCTTATCAAGAAAGCGGTGGATGGATCAATTGCTCAAGAGCCCAATCGGGGTCCTTTTTACCTCCCACCAAAGATAGAGCCAAATCAAGTCACTTTTGGCACCAGAAAAGATATACCGGAAAATTTGTTTTCACATATACAGAACCAGGCTGGGGGGCAACAAGATATTCCTTCAGGATACCATCGAACGGCTTATTATGGGGGGTATCAGCAAAATTATCCAGGAGGTGTTCCCGATTCAGATAATTATCACAGAGAATATCCTAAGCAGAATCGGCTACAAACTCCACCTGTACAGTATTAGCAGGAAAACCCAAGGGATGAAGATTTATCGACAAGGGTTGCAGCGATAGTAAGGGAACAGTTTGGGATAAAACCAAAAGAGCAAACATTTATGTATCGGCATCCATATCCTGAGTGGTTTGACAGAGTTCCATTGCCACACCGATACAGAGTCCCAGATTTTTTCTAAGTTCTCAGAACAAGACAACATATCTACAGTTGAGCATATTAGCCGATTCTTGGCACAGTGTGGAGAGACATTGGCTGAGGAGGCTCTAAGGGTTAGATTTTTCCCCTTGTCATTGTCCGGATCGGCCTTTACATGGTTCTCTTTACCACCAAATTCAGTCCGAGGATGGGCCGATCTGGAAAAACAATTTCACAAATACTTTTTTGCTGGGATCCACAAGATGAGGCTGACAGACTTAACATCGGTTAAACAAAGGCCAGACGAAACAATACCGGAATATGTTCAACGTTTTCGGGACGTTAGAAACCGATGTTATAGTTTGAATCTAAGCGACGGACATCTAGCCGAGTTGGCTTTCCAGGGCCTCTTGGCTCCAATTAAAGAGAGGTTTTCATCATAGGAGTTTGAGTCTCTAGTGCACCTTGTACAGAAGGTATCGGCTCATGAAAGCCGATTTCAAGAAGCAAAAAAGGAGAAGTTTCAGAGAAGAGTTGCTCAATTGCAAGCTTATTCATCGGACTCAGATGATGAAGGATCCGATGTTGAAGTTGGATTGGCGGAGTAGGCTAGAAATAAGAAATCAGTATCATGCCCATGGGTGAAGGATATCGGCAAGGAAGAACGATATGACTTTGACATCAATAAAGCCGATAAAATCTTCGATCTATTGCTACAAAAACAGATACAGCTTCCGCCAAATCATGTAATTCCATCAGCCGAAGAACTAAAGAAGAAGAGATATTGCAAGTGGCATAACACGATATCGCATCACACCAATGAATGCAAAGTTTTTCGGCAACAAATTCAATCGGCTGTCGAACAGGGAAGGATCAAGTTTGAGCATAAAAAGCCGATGAAAATTGACGGACATCCATTCCCCGTGAACATGGTCCATGCGGGATCATCGATGAATCAAGCCGATGAAGGAAGGTATCGAGAGTATAGAAGATCTAGGATTAATTCATCGCGGCTAATAGATAAATATTCAAGATGCGAAGAGGAACAACGGGCTTCGTCACACGAGGAGAGGTATAATCCACATTGGAATTACTTGTTCTTTCAATTTTGCTGGGAGCAAGGAATAAGATTGCCATCGATCAGAGACTGTCCTGAATGTAATGCTACAAGATCTCAGATTTTTTAGCATGAAGGATTTTCACGAGATCAGCTGCTTGAAAAACGAGCGTCGGTACATAGCCGATTAGGGCCGATCCATGAAGAGTTTTTTGAAGAAAATAATGAAGAGGGATTGCATGAAGAACAACAAATCCAAAATCCTCAGTGGTGTCCTAGCGGAATATTTACAAAGAATCAGAAAAGAAGAGTACAGCGGCTACGGCACCGAGAGCAATAGGAAGAACAACGGCGAGATTACAAGGAAGCTGATCATCGTCACAAGAGGACTAAACAGGTGTGGCGTGCGAAGAAGAGTGACGATGAGGTT
This sequence comes from Oryza meyeriana var. granulata, assembly GCA_003991445.1. Taxonomy (NCBI): domain Eukaryota; kingdom Viridiplantae; phylum Streptophyta; class Magnoliopsida; order Poales; family Poaceae; genus Oryza; species Oryza meyeriana. The sequence goes on along the minus strand of RYFJ01001707.1, from coordinate 8,388 downwards.
GATCCATCGGCTCCAGTAAACATGGTTTTCTTTTTGCCTCGGGAATATAAAGCACTTTCATGTGATGAGGAAGATATTGAAGAAGTTTTTGCTCAGTTAACGTTGCAACCTGATCAAGCTATATTTGATAAGCCTGAAGAATCAAAGCATCAGCATTTGAAGCCATTATATATCAAGGATTATGTGAATGGAAAGCCGATGACAAAGATGCTAGTTGATGGGGGGGGCAGCTGTTAATCTAATGCTGTATGCTACGTATCAGAAGTTGGGGAAAACCGCCGAAGATTTGATCAAGACAAATATGGTGTTAAAAGATTTCGGCGGGAATCCATCGGAGACGAAAGATGTGTTGAACGTGGAATTAACAGTGGGAAACAAGACATTACCTACCACGTTTTTTGTTATCGATGGAAAAGGATCATATAGTCTACTGTGGCGCCTCCCGACTAGGTGGAAGGCCACCATGTGCATAAGGCACCCGATCCCAGGATCAGTAGTCGGGTACGCACAACAATGATACAACACAGAGTTACAATAATACATAAACAGAGTACTTACATATACGTACAAGGAGATCCATCCAGGACAGACCCGGGATGGCAAAATAATCAACTGGTAAACTAGCGAAACAGCAGAACAGGGCGGAAGCTGGACAAAACTACTCCACAGGCTCGGTTGGGAACTAGGCTCGAAACCTTCAGAAGTCTTCGTAGTCGGCCTGGTCTTGGAGGAACTCGGCAGCAGTTGGATCTTCGTCTTCCACTCCAAAACCTACTATACATATATATGAACAAGGTGAGTACTTTCGTACTCAGCAAGCCGGGAATGATGCCATGTTGGTTTAGACAAGAAGAGCTAAGGGTTTCATTTGCGAAAGACTGCCTTATTAAACTCTTTTCTTTGCAAACACTAGTGAGTTCCAAATTTTAGTTGGCGGACAGAGGCTCACGCCTCCATCCAATCCGCAAGTTGCTTTTCAACAACTCGCCACTTAAAGAATCAAGCATAATCATACATGTTCTTGTTATCTTTTACTTTTCATTTGTTGGTCCTTTATCTCCCGAGTAGCTACAACCACTCGTTGACCCTGAGACTCGGCTACAACCAAATCTCAGCTGTGGCACTTGATGCCCGCTACACTGGCTACAACCAGCTAGCTAGTCGGCCGCCCTGGCTACAACCCGGGGGCTCATCATCGCTGCCCTGGCTACAACCCGGGAGCATGATCATGGCACTAAATGCCCGCTAGGCTGGCTACAACCAGCTAGCTATCGGCCGCCCTGGCTACAACCCGGGGGCTCATCATCGCTGCCCTGGCTACAACCCGGGAGCATGATCATGGCACTAAATGCCCGCTAGGCTGGCTACAACCAGCTAGCTAGAACACTGCTGCCCTGGCTACAACCCGGGAGCGTGCTCATCACCGTCTTCTGGCTACAACCCGAAGACTGAATTGCCGCCCTGGCTACAACCCGGGGGCTTAAACTTTGCTGCCCTGGCTTCAACCCGGGAGCATGATCTTCATCCTGTTTACTTTTCATACACTTGTTTATGGTGCTTAACACCCCGGACCACACAGATCCGTTTCTGGCCACACAGGCCTTCCGTTTGCTTACTCGGCAAACTCAGGTCACGGTTCCCTTTCCATCAAACACTTTTCACAAATCACTGGCAAATAAATCTACGCCATGGGAATCGGTCCTTAATGATAATACACAGCCAAGCCACACAGGCACTGTCTCTGTACATCAAGATTTTCACAAATCTTTCCTTTATTTCACAAAACGCGCCGATACGCAAGGTATCGGGTTTTCCAAACTGTTTAGTAAAACCCATCATTTTTCCCAACGACAAACAACGTTGCAGGGCTAAGCCATTTTACTCGGCATCGTATCCTCAGATAGGATGCTAGCGTGCCATTTGTGGGGCTCTTCAAGGGGGAAATATAACAACATCCTACCAAAAGTGCTACTACTGGGCGGGTCCATCGGTTGCGCTTGCAAAACCGAGGCCAACAGTTTAAAAAGGTGTAAACTAAGCATGCATATATTTTCCAAACAACATAGTTTCGCATATATGGGAAACAATATGATCAAAGAGGCTTGCCTTGTTCCAAGGAGGGGTCTTCTTCGGCGAAGGTGGCTTCGGGATCGTCCACCGGTTCAGGTTCTGAACAAGCAGAAAGAAACACTGATAAGCAGGAGAAGTAAAACACCAAGAAAAAGGATCAAGAAGTAGTCGGCTGCAGAAAAGGGGGCAGTCGGCTGAACCAGGCTTGCGAACCAGGCGACAGAGCTCCAAAGCTTGAGAGGATGAAAACTTAGCAGAGCTGGAGCTGGCCGGTTTGCAAAACAAAGGAAGAAGGGGGCACGGTTGGCCATATATATATATATAGCCGACGTGCAAGGTTGAGGCACGGTGGAGCTGGGCAACGGGTGGAGCAAGGAAGTCAAGATGAACTGACAGGGATATGACAAGAAGTGACTTTGGAGTCCAACTGGTCAGAGGAGTTGGCAGGCACTGTAGCTGCGATGAGACATTAAGGTCAAGGCTAGGACAGGTTGGAGAAATCTCACTGACCGGGCTTCGGACTGACCACTGGTCCAAGCGATGTTGCGGTTAGGTGAAGATTGATTCTTCACTACTTCGGTAGTCGGCGTCCAACGGGTGGGTGCAACTCAGGGGACAAAGAAGCAACAGGTCTCAACAAGGTAGTCGGCCACATCACAGTGCTCACTCGGCAGCAAGGGGGTCCGAGTAAGACAAGGATAAGGGCAGGATACAAGGACTGAGTAGCAACTCTACTCGGCACAAGAGAGAAGGTAGTCGGCTGGCCGGGGAGAGGGAAAACGGAGGCACAGCTGACAGGATAGGAAAAGATTAAGATCAGAAAACCAATTACAACAGGGAAAAGGAAAGCGGGTCGTTACATCTACTCCTTGGCAGGGATTGGATTCATGCAAACTGTTTCGTGCCCTCGACGATGCATCAAAGTCTGATACAATGGCAAGGAGACCAAGTTGAGGTAATCCTAGCAGATCAATCAACCAATATTGCAATGACCGATTTGCCGGTCTGGGAGGCCGATGGTGTCGATTGTTTGTCTGGAAAAGTGTGGGAAGGGGATTATCTTAAGGTCACTAGTCAAGGGATACAGCCGATTCGGCAAGTCGGCTCAGAATTGTTACTCTGATGGGCACGATTGAAGATTTCGAGGGGAAGTTGGGACAAGGATTTACGTCGGCTGATGATTTGGAAGAAATTGATATAGGACCAGGAGTGTCGGAGGATGGAACTCCAACCGCGGGGAGTCTGGGGACCCCCCTTTGAGGTTCGGCCAGGGGAGTTGTTCACAGGACGGCAGCGGCGTCTGGGAGATGATATGCTCGGGCGCCGGGGGCCCGGGCTGAGATGGCACGCAAGGAGACAGGAGAAGTAGACAGGTTCGGGCCACCCGGAGGCGTAATACCGTACTCCTGTGTATGTTTTGCTATGTGGGAGATGAATGTGGTTTGCTCTTACAAGGAGTCCTTCTGCCCGGGAGGCTCTACCGGAAGCCGGGCTCCTCCCAGACTCAGAAGCTCGAACTTGAAGGAGAAGAAGACTAACTCAAGCTGAAGTAGAAGACCAAGCTCTCCAGAAGTCATCCCCTTGCTGTAGGCTCGGATCCTCCTTTTATCGATTAAGGGGAGTCCACAGTGCCCAGTACACGGAGAGAGATTTTAGGTATGCTACGTCTTGTCGCACGCACCCGGCCGCCTGCTGAGCCACGCCGGAGGCGCGTCTCGTCGTCCCCTCGCTCGGCGGCTGCGGTCGGCTGGATTATGAAGATGTTGTCGGCTCGACACGTCTGGTCGTCGCCTCTCTCGCCAGCTGCGGGTGGCTAAACCGTGAAGATGCGACGGCGCATGCCGTCGCTGCCAGGCCGTGGGAAAACGAAGCCCTCTGACTGCACTGGGAGCAGGCCGACAGGGGGTCATCATTAGAGCCCACGCGTGCCGACCGGGTGATAGGCGTGACACGCCCTGCCGCCTCGTCATTAATGGGGGTAGTTGGCAAGCTGATCCGCTCGAGTCATGCTCGTGCCCGGGGATAGGCCCCGAGAGCAAAGCTACGAGCCCCGGGCATGGGAAGCGTGCCCCGGGCCCGGGAATGCCAGAGTGATGCGCCCCGGGAACGAGCCTACGGGCCCTGGGATCGGAGGGCGTGACCCGGGGACGTGCCCAGGGACCGCGCCCCAGGACCGAAGCCGAGGCCTCGGGCACGGGGGCGAGGCCTGGTTCCGGGAATGTCCTCGGGCCCCGGGGCCCAAGGTGGATGTGGGCGCCGTCGCGAGGCGCCCGGGAAAAGCGTACCCCGGCCCGGGCAGTACTCGGGCCCTAGGTACTTGGCGGGAAAACAGCCGTAGCCGGCCGTCTTCGGTGTAGAATATGGGCCCCGGAGGAGCTGATGTGGCTGAAGATCCACGCATCCCCGGAGAATGTGGGACCCCCATTCTCGTTTCGCCGACAGTTGGCCCCTGGCCCTGTTGCTCGGCCGGGATCCACTTCGGGTAGGAACAGGGCCACGTCTTGGAGAAACGATGGGACGCGGGGCCAAGGTGGTTTGACAGAAGACGAGATGGAGTGACCGACAGCCATGATTGCCCGTCACGGAACCAACTGACGTCCCCACTGTCGAAGAAGAGGGGGATGCAAGGGCCCAGCCGCCTCCCGCGAGGGGGGAGCGGGACCTGGTACTTTTTTGCTGCCCGGCAAACAGGAGCGGCACGCGGACAAGCGACGCTACACTCCGTGCTGGAGTAGATGGCGAGCGCCGCCGGCCAAGTGCAAGCGGCAGCCCGACGGTAGCAGCGGGAGTCCGCCCTGGTCTGGGCAGACCTCGAGAGCGAGCGGGCAGCGATCGCAATGGCGATGCAGCAGCTCATCGCCCGTACAGTCGCCACCGGGATTTTCGTGGCGGCCCGCCGGCTAGAGATCGAGGCGGCGGAGAGGCGCGTCGTTCGATTGGAGGCCGCCGCCAAATCTGCCGCCGATGAGGCCTCCCGCGCCCGGTCCGAGGTGGAGGCGCTGGAGAAGGAAATATTCTCCCGGGAGGAAAGCGTCCGGGCCCAAGAGGCCGGGCTCGCGTCCCCGGAGCATGAGATCACCGCGCGCGAGGAAGCCGCGGTGGTTCGCGAGGAGGCCACCAGCCTTTCCACAGGCGCGAGGTGGAGCAGATGAAGCTGTCGGCCGCCGACATCGACGCCAAGGCCGAGGCCCTCGCAATGCGAGAGGCGGTCGTGGAGGACAAGGAGAAATCCCTCGCCCCGCGCGAGGCGGCGGTGAAGGCCGTGGCGCGCGGGGCCGCGACGCGGGCTGCGTCAAGCGGCTCCCCGACACCGGCGAGTGTCTACTGAGATTGTTTTTTGTTTTTTTATTTTTTTGGATATCCCGGGGCCCGGGAACGCCGAGTGCCAGGCGCCATCCGACTCCGAGCGCCAGCAGCCGTGAACGGCCGTTGCGCCCAAGTCCCCTTTTTGGGGCCTGGGGTAGATACCTGCCCCGGGAACTCGGTCCCCGGGACGGCAAGTCCGTCTTCCGGCTCCTGCCGCCCCGGGAGCTCAGCTCCCGAGGGTAGCAAGCTTGGTGGTTGCCCGCCCCGAGAACTCGGTCCCCGGGACCGCGAGCAACTGAGCGCGAGTCTTCCGGGCCCGGGGGCCCTCCATGCCCCCGAGCGCTACTGGCCCCGGGGAGCAGCGAGGCCGCGGGGGAAGACTGCTAGAGAGATAGAAAATACGAAAAAATGTCCCGCATGGGTTAGGTATGGCCGAAGTGCTAAGGTCGTACCTTTTGACTCGCCGGGAGCCTCTCGGGAACCGACCTTGACCGGGCGCGGGGTCGCCAGGCAGCAAAGCACCCGGCGCCTCGGCGGTGGCCGGGGAGGAGCTGGCCAGGCCGGGCACCGCAGCCCGCCCCGGGAATCTAGGCTGGCCCGACGAGGGGTTATGCCCGAGACCCCGAAGCATCGACAGTGCCAGGGGCACGGTCCATGACCGGACCATCAGGCCTCAGCAACCGGGGCAACGCTAACCCAGCGGCCCTCGCGCCAGGCCCTGGCAGATTCCGCTTTGCTCCCGGGGCCGAGGAGAACGAAACACATGGCCATACAAACGGGGAAGAATAGAAATTGAGGCAATTGTTTAAGTCGATAAGATCTACGTATCTGGATGTTGTGCTCCGCGAGCACAATCCAGCCAGAATGCTCCAACCCCCGGCCGGGAATCGGCGCCAGATGTGAATCTGGGATGAGGCCCCCAGGCTGGCTCGAGCACCGTCGGGCCGAAAACGCCTTCCCCGGGCGCATTTCACCTCGGGCCCCGGTCCCGAGGACGTCCCGGTCCCGGGGGCACGTTACCGGGCGCTGACCCGAGCACCCTACTTAAGCTTGCCGGGGACGGGTCTAATCTGCACACGGTGAACTGTGAGAGTATTTGGCTCGTTCCTTTATCCATTCCATGCTATCTGAACCTGTGTCTACACCCCAAGGCCTCTCGTGGTCGCGAACTGCGGAGAAGATCATTACGCATAAGCATTTCGCCCCCTACCTCCGGCAAAAAAAACCGAGCTCGAACCAAACCAGGCGGACATCGAAAGCCAGCGGGCCTGGACAATGTCCAGGTTACAGTGATACGTAGCTCGTTCGTACGGGAACTATATAATGCGCCAAACCCCAACCGCCGCACGGGCGCGGTCCATATGCCCAGGGTGGGACCGCCGCGCAACCAACCACACGGAAAAAGACGAAAAGGCACCAGACCGAAAAGATATAAAAATACTCTTAGAATGCATTAGGGCCCCACCATCCCTGAGATTAAGAAATCGGCGCTTCGCCGACACCAAACAACCTTACCAGATGTGCTTCACAGATGAACAATTTGCAAAGAAATCTCCTCTCTTCTATTCGGCCTCACCGAGCCCGGTGGGAAAACCGATCACCAGAAGGCCTTCCCTAGGGAAGTTATTTCTTTCCAGCAAGTTGAACACGGGCGAGGACAAAAGTTCCCGACTGAGTATCGGCCCAAACTACCCGATGATAGCGCTTGAGGCTCTGCCTGATTAGAGCAGCTCGGAAGACCTCCTGACAAGCACCGGCTTCCCGTGCATATCACTGATCCCAGCCTGACGGGGCCGGAGCTCGGCTCAGGCTCCCTCGGAGACGAGCTCCTGATCCGGGAACATATGGGTCCGGACCCGGGGGCCCGGCTAGAGTGATGCAATCGCGGACGACCTTCCCAACCGCTCTCGCCAACAAGCGTCCGGAATGGCGCCCTATTGATTGTTCTGGCGCCCGTCCAAGAACACGCCCGCCTATGCGAGCGATCCGGTTCGCTTCCCATGCGGGCCAGGGCCGGATCCCGACATGACCCTACCCTGCGCCCCGCTCGATGTGTAATATGTCCCGGGACCCGGCGCCCGGCAAAATTTGCAATGTATCGGACACCCCCCGACTCCGCCTCTGGCGATCTGCCGGTTATATCGCCCTGTTGGAGTTGTCCGCGCCGCTCCAAGACAAACGCACTCCCTTGGCGAGGCTCCGGTTCGGCTCCCATGTCGCCAGGGGTGTGAGATCTCGGACATGACCCAGGACCCCGCCCCGGCTCGAATGTGTCGGCCCGAGTGCCATCCCGGGCCAACACGGTATTTCGCAAGGCGCCGACGACGAGCGCCTGCTCACCACTTGTTGGTTGCCCCAGCTAGCATAACAGGGCTCATCTGAGTCCAGTCCACGAGACAGGGGAATTGTCAGGCACCTCTTGACTGTCGAGGCTTGATCAACCTCAATCCGTCTAAGTGAACCGCCCGGTCTCCTTAGAACTTGAAGAGAGGAGATGGGCACGCTCCTCTAGCTTGGAGATATAGCCCATGCAGGCACGCACCCGCCAGCTTTGAGCCTCCCTGAGCGAGCTGTCCCTCCCCGGACCCGGCCGATGTCCTCGGCGAAATACTACGGCCACCACTTCACCTCCGAGCGGCGCTGCCGGCTCAGGCCAGCAATTCCGCTTCGCTGCTTGGAAGTCACGGCGCGAGGAGGCGGGCGTGCGCCTCCCATCGAGATGCGAGACTTCTCGGTTCTTAAACTCGAGAGTTGCTCCGATCGACGGCATTCAGACCATGATCGGCCGACGTCCCCCAAATCGACCGTCCGCTAGGATCGACTGTCGCTCCGACAATCGACTCCGCCAGGAATGGACCCTCCAACCCGACATCGACCGTCAATCACACCCGATCGCGCTTGGCCTCTCCAGCTCCTACTGAATTTCTTGACAGCAGCTCAGCCAATTCTAGACGCGCGGCACTCCGAGAGTCTCATCGAGTCACGCTCTGGACCGGTGCACCAATCTCCCCT
>RYFJ01004469.1:0-32810 GCA_003991445.1 Oryza meyeriana var. granulata | reverse complement strand
TCTAGTCCAGCCGCGGGCTTTACTGACCGGTGTCTGCCTTAGTTCGGTTCTGTATCGTAATCTTCCCTACGCTACTGCTCTCATTGTTGAGTGACTTGATTGAGTTCTCTCGAGTTCTTAGTTGTGGCTGGTCGTATACTTACTCTGCATGGTGAGCGTAATTCTCGGTCTCATGCAGGTCGCTAGCTCTTCGAGTCCTGTGTCTATATGCATTTGGGTCGGCAGTTACCTCTATATTCGCATAACTCCTGTTGGATGGGTTTCCAAGGGTCATTCAGTTCTTGAACCTCTTTTACTTATTTGCTAGGCTCGGGTATTGTTCGTGTCTTTACCAAGTCAGAGATTACCCATCGTCAAAATTGCATCGGGCTTCTCATCACTGCGTCAACTGAGGAGGGCAAGCAGATCTGCAACATACCCTACTCAGGCTTATGGGCAACCAGGTTTGCATCAGAAGTACGTCGAAAAGGCTTGCAAATAAGGATTTCTCTGGCTGATTGCGGTTACCGACACAAAAAACTCATCTGACATGGCGTGGATATACTTTATAGAGCTATGTTGGGTAGGTCAGCTTCAGGCCGCTTCTTTTTGGAGAGCCCCAGATATGAGTTCCTACAGTAGCAGCTCCATGTGGGCCGCCCCAGGCTGAGTAAATTATAGGCTGGTGCTACCAACAGGAGCTGATGAGGTAACAGTATGCTTCAGAGAGCCTTATTGCTAAACATATTGTTTGGGTACTGTTTTATCCACAGGTCTCGAAGCTATATCTTAAAGGATCAAAGCTGGTCTTCATTAAAATTGGGGATGCAGGTATTTCTCGGATACCCTGACACGGTGGATTTATTTTCTAAGTGGACTCGGCTACAGCGTGGCATCAGTTGCATGACAACATTTTACACGCTGACATACGGCAGAAGAGTCTAATTTGAGTAGTGACTATCGAGCGAGATTATAAATATCTTTTCGCCGCTGACATGATGCGGAGGAGTCTAACTTCCGAGTGGGACGCCACTCGAAAAGACTAATAAAAACCCTTTTTCCAGCTGTTAAGATGCTGGAAGAGTCCCATAACGAGTAGTATCCTACTGGCAAGACTATATAATAGCTATTCGACTGACTGAAGTTCCGAAGAGTCCTACATACGAGTAGTTCCTTGCTGCGGTAAGATCTAAATCAATATTCCAGGTTGAACATGATACGAAGAGTCTACATTACCCGTAGTAATCTTACTCGGGAAGACTTCCAGTTAAAGATCTTTGACTTTATGTTTAATTGCTTCTTACCATTAGCACAAAGTCGGGGGCTAACATATTTGGTGCCACTATTCATATATTTACATGAAGCCTTCATAGCCTCGCTGCCAGTGACACAAGTAGGACTCGGAACGAGATCATCGGAACAAGAGTACTCGGAGCATGACTTCGGGAGACTTCACCAGTGAGGGTGAGCAAGCTCGATCAGGCTGTGATCAACTATGAGGCTCAGGGGCTACTGTGGAGTGCATGGGCACTGCCGGGTACCTCCTGAACGCATATGGGCACTGGATAGAGCTGGTTGCCTGGCCTTGTAATTAGAGATATAGTTCCTAGTAGACTTTGCAATGTACATAAAGGAATAATACAGTCCAGGCCTGGTCATTATATTCTAAGGGGAGATTCTCCTAGTTTTGTAATCTGACGGGGACTCCTACTTGTATCTATCCAGTAAATATAGGGGAGGCAAGGCGCCCTTGAGGCGGCGAGACCGGTTCATCAGATCGCACCAATTCAAAGGGAATACACCAAACTTGAACGTAGGTTATTACTCACATTGAGGGCCTGACCAGTAATATATCTCCTGTGGTTCCTTGCAATCCACGATTTCCATACCGCCTGGTAGCTGTTGCGCGAAATCGCGGGTTTGGTTTCGGCGTCTGGGTGACAACGGCGAAAGGCCTGGGAGATTTGCTTCCTCCAGTGAGGTCCTAAAGTTCGAGGTTCGTAGGGTGCAGTCAATTTGACCCTGTAATGACAAGGAGGAAAATTTGTTCGATCATGAGCAATCGGCTTGAAGCCGATCTAGACTCGTTTCCTCAGTCGATGGCCGATCACATTGTAGAATTACACATCGGCTCAGGTCGATGAGCAGAACAATAATGTAATAAATAAATAAATATCACGCTAGCCGATCATCGAGAGATATTCGAAAACGGCTATAAGCTAGATAAAATAAGCAAGTATAATGCATAAATAATCAAACAGATCCTAGCTGATCAATGATTAGTGTTTCCTTGTATTATTATGTAAGGTATGCTAACCCGGGCCTTGCTCATATGGTTCCAAGATCTTCGTACTGTCGGGCCCATGCACTGGTCTTACCCGGGTCATGCCCGGCCCTTACTGGGTGGTCGTGCCCGGGACGCTTGTGCTTGTACTTTGGATCGGCCAGACATAACATCGGCTAGTTCTTAACGATTGTGACAATAATAGGCAGAAATTAATAAAATATGCAATAACGCAATGATAATAATTGGTAAATTAGCGATTGCTTAACAAAGCGAGTAACAAAGGATAAACAGTAAATGTATCGGCTTTAACAGGTACTTATCGGCTAAGCGCTCGATAACACATCGCACAACCCAATGGCTTATTAAGAGTAAAGCTTCTTGTCAGTCTAGTAGATCGGACCTAACCGTTTGCAGCACACGATAACGATAAAATGCTGATGAGAGCGATAGATATAATCGATCGTGATGAACAATAACTTACACCGGCTACTACACTCCGATAAAATCGCCTGCACATAGCATCGGCCCAAGCAGGATCGACTTTCACTAGAGTTCAGTAGGTCGGACCTAACCGATGCAGCAGAACTGATGATAATCGCTCCGGTAAGTCGATACGGTTTGTGCACACGTTATGTGATATACCTAATCAATTATGAGATCAAACTGACTGAGGCAGCCATAGATAAAGTAAATATTATCGTGTAAGCCGATACATAACCACTAGAATATCGACTAACCGAGGAAGTCTAGCGATTGGTAGTTCGGTGTGACGACTTACCTCTCGCAGGAGTTCGGACATACTAACGATGCAGCCGGCTCGAGAAGCAGGATCCGTCGAAAGGTGGTGCGATGCGCGAGTTTGTATTGATCGTTGTGATAGATTACAAGGTCCCGGGATACGTATATATACCGAGTTACTGAGTCCTTATAGGACACGATATATGAATTTCTATTATAACAGAAAGCGCTAACGAGACCTGACCGGACACGAGGTCAGTTTCTAAAAGAAGATAACCTTTCTAATAACTATATGTAATTAACTGCACGCGCGTCTTTACGGCTCTTCTCAGACTCGGTCTGCTTCTTGTGATCAATTCATTATCCGACTGAACGTTCCTTCTTGACCGAATATGATACAGGTCTTACAATTTTGGCGTTAACACATGCCCCAATTCGGAGTTCTCTGTAGGATTCGAAATTCTTCAACTTTGGGCCTCTAGATTTCCCATACCGAGGCGGCCAAGATAGCCATTGCCATAAATGTTTGAAACAGTGCCAACGGCTCAATTCCCGCTCGCTGTCATACTTTATTAAACGCTTCGTCTTCTTGCCTCTTTTTTGTTACTTTCACATTATCAGAGCACCACGCTTCAATCTTCTACATCTCACAAGCTCTAGCGATCTAGACGAATTACTGCAACCTCTCTCTTTGTCAGTCGACCTGACTCTCCTATTTCGTGATGGCAAACAGCATCTGTAATTCTGAGGTAATTTCTCACCGGTTACTTTCCCCAATCTGCAATCTGTACGAACCCGATTTGCATGTTCTTCATCTGTTCTTCACTCGTGTTCTTTGCTCTTACTGTAGCCTCTCAGAGCCCAGATCTTGATTCGGCTTGCCGATTTACCTGCTTTTCTATATGGCCATGGCAGCGAAGAAATTCCATGACCGATTTCATCAGTGCCGAACTCAAGCACGCCTTCGAGAATTCGGCTGCCCATGTGATCAGTGACTGGACAACAGCTTCAGTTTTGGCGAGCAGCATGATTGCCTGGATGGGAGAGATTGGTACATCAGAGTATCGGCTGAAAGAGGATTATTGGGAAGAGATCTCACATCGGCCACTGCATCAAACCTCTCTTGGCCGATATGGAAAGGATGAATCTCTGCTCGCATCGGCTCTGTCTTCTGTCTGATGCTCTCAATGCCTTTCTGTTGGTCATTGGCCGATGACCACCATCTGCTAGATCTGACATGCTCACTGCTGGACACGACAAGCTACATCAACGCCTTCAAACTCCCGATTCAAGCCTGCCCACGGCTCCAAACAAAAAACATCGGCGGCTGTCAGGTACATATCTCTTCACAACAAAGGACTGGACGGTTGATGATCGGGAGACGTGCTTTCTTCTGAACTTGTGGTTGGACGGTTCGTCTTTGGTGGGCAACCTCGGCGCCGACGACCAATATGCAATGCTAGCAGAGTGCTTGGCGATAGGAAAAATTCGTTGGGACTATCTCCCTTGGGCCACTACCAGCTGCTCATCAGGTTGGCAATCAGCTATCGGCCGGCCAGCCCGTCGGCCACATTGGGGGTCCTTGGTGGTTCGTACAGCTCTGGCTTAATGTTTACACTCCAAGGCCATCCCAGAAACTTCCCTTCTCAAGAAATCTTCCGCTGATTAATCCAAAGATCAAGACCATCTACGCGATGATCTCTATAGGTGAGGCTGCATGGCCTTTCGCGGAAGATTCTGCTGAAGTTAGTCAGTGGTTAAAGGGGTTTTATTATGGCTTTACAGGGATGCTACTCTTTGGTTTCTTAAATGACGCATGATATTCGAGATGCCTTCAACTTTGATCCACTCAAAGCTCTGAAGATGATCAATCTATAGCCATATTCCTATCGGCCATCAGTCCTTGCCTGCTGCAACGCTTTTTTCTCTAGGCCGAACTCCACCATCGTATGAGTTCTAGCACCATCAACCAGCTCCGTAACTCGGCTTGGCAGCTCCGATCGGTCCTGTTTCTTCACCGACAATATCCAGGCTCGGGCACGGTCACGCGCTCTGGAATATCGGCTGCGGGTCTTTGACAGACTCCCTCTGCTAGCGCTGCCACCGAGGTGTACGTCTGCACTGCAACAACCAAGCCTTTTTGTCGCGTGGTGGTCGGAATGGAAAAATTCTGTTTTGCTTAGGCCATTGTTATTGCTCCCCGTTTGGACGCCGACTATGTTGAATCCGACAACGAGGTAACTCTTGCAAGCTTCAAATATCATCCTCAACCGTCTCTGACCCTTTGCTTTGCAGGCCGCAGCGTCGATCCAGCCCCGTCAACAAAGCAACAGCGTCGGACCGATTCTGTACCAACCTTCATCAGCCGTTCCGAACTTAGGACGCGACGCCATCTCCATCGGCTCTTCTCAGGCACTCGGCCGATGGGACCAAAAGAAAGTTAGCGCATCGCCCTCTGAGAAACAGAAAAGCGATGCGATATCGTTGCCACGACGCATCTTCTCCCCAGACCACATCGGCTCCTCATCTCCTCAGGTATGCGCCAAATCTAAATCATTATTACCCGCTTTCTCATTTATCTCACCAGCTCATCTTAGGCTCGAGTCTCGGCTCCAGATTTTCCTCCTTCTGCATCCTGCCAAGCGCTGAGACGATGGCCCTTCCTTCAGCTGCCCCACTCTTTGCACCAAGTCCTCCAGCTGTCGATGAAACTGTGCCTATTCATCGGCTGACATGGCCCTCAGAGAACAACTATTCATCCCTGAAGCCGAATGTCGCGCAAGCTGCGATGTCCTACTCAGGTACTCTTTGTCTATACTCTGCTCTTACTTTTCTGCTGATCCTTTAAACGACGCAATTTTGTGCAGTCCATAGCGATCTGTTTCCTTGACATCGCAAGTACCTGAGTAGAAGAATCACAGCCACCAGCGCAACGACAACCATCCTTTCCCAGCGACGTACGTGAATATTGACGAGCATCTCAGTTGGCTGGAAACCAATTGAACGCGCTAGGGAAGATTGCGGGCATCCGGGCAAGATTCGCAGAAATTGAACACCATTTTGCCCTGAGAACTTGTCGACGCATTAAACGTCCCGAGCATATTGAATCCATAGATTTAAACTCATCAAGCTAGAGACAGCGCATAGCCGATCGCTGCTGACCAACAGAAGACTACGAAGACATCCAAGCCGATCGGCTATTAGCCCAAGCAGAGAAGAAAAAGCTTGCATGAATGGCCGCTGCCCCAAGAGCTCCAACTTAAGTTAGACCAGCTGAAGAAAAAGGAGGCCGATTTGCTGGCAGAACTTGAAAGAGTTCGTAAAGACTTACAGCAACAGAATCCAGCTAACGGTCTACCGCAAGCCATCAAGACAAGAGGCTAAGGTTGCAGCGACAGTGCGTCAAGTCATTCATCGGCGCAAGAGCTGAAGACCATCCCGGGCAACCGTGAAGAACGATATCCGGGCCATCAATGAATTGATCAGATCGTCTGCGCGCAATGAAACTATCCGAAAGTTTTGTAAGCCTTAAACCTTATAACTGATGTCGATTTTCGGAACATGCCGATCACCCTTACTGCTGTCATGTAATCAGATCGGCTCTGCTACCCATCTCTCTCAGTCCTGATAATTTTTCCGCTTGTTTTTGATCTAAAGGCGATATCAATTGATATCGGCTGTCTTTAGGCGACGTATAAAAACTATCGGCTTTCCTAATTGTTTAGAAATGGCTTGTATCTTAACCGATTTTAGAATTGATCCAACGCTAGGGTAGTATTTCTTGAGCTATTTCCCATTAAGTGCTTTAGCAAACGGTCCGTGCCCGTCAAGATCTTCTAATATATATGCGTTACCAGGCACACGATAGCGATTAATCCGATAAGGCCCTTTCCATTAGGCGACATTTTCGAACTTTATTATCTCTGGATACGATCGGCAAATCAACTTCCACACAAGGTCCCCCTCGGCAACGACTTATTCACCTTTTTGTTATAATGCCGAGCTGCCTAGCTTATTCTCCTTGATTCTTTCTAGCGCTCTCAGAACCGATTCTGAGCTAAATCTTCAAGTTCATCTGCCATCAAGTTATATAATCATCGGCGTCAATTGGATTCTGCAAAGAAGTCTTCTAGAGCGATGTTAGTTTCCCACGGCAAAACGCCTCATGTCTATACCAACTGATACGGCGGTACGAGTAGACCGTGGCATGCCATCCGATAGGCCATAGTGAATCGGCTAATGTAGAATGCCATCGCCGTGGCTGCTCATAATTTTTCCGCTTAATCAACTTGATCAACTCTTGTTAGAAAGCTTCTGCTTGCCATTGGCTTGAGCATAATAAGGCGATGAATTTAATAAACTTGATTCCCATACTGGCAGCAACTGTTTGAAACTCATCAGAAACAAAATAGACCCTGATCAGTAGTTATCGTCTGAGGATCCCAAACCGATAAATGATATGCTCCTTGATAAATTCAATCGCTTCTTTGGACGTGACTTTTCAAGGAATTGCCTCTACACCTTGGTGAAATAATCTGTTGCTGCAATATAAACTTATGTCCCTTACTTGATGGAGGAAATTGGCCGATCATATAATTCCCATCTCTGAACGGCCACGGTTTGATGATAGGATTCATAGCCGATGCCGGTGCCGCTGTATATTTCCAAACTCTGACAATCTTGACATCCTTTTATAATACCTAAAGCAATCTTCCAGCATTGTCGGCCAAAAATACCCTACTCTTCTCATAACCACTTCATCTTATGAGCCGTATTGATGAGTCCCACAGATGCTTTCGTGCACTTCACACATAACACTTTGGCTTCTCCAAATCAGGCATCTAAGCAGAATCCTCAAACGTCGATAATACAACTCCTCATCCATTAGTAGCAATATTTAGTAGCTTTTATACGAATCTTCCTGGAAACAGACTGCGACGGGTTTCGCAAGTAATCAATTATCTCCTGTCTCCAGTCATCGGCCTTGTTCTGGACATCAATATCGGCTATTCCACTCAACCTGCTATTCAGTCCGATATCCTAAGCAATCTGTGCAGATCATTGGCTTCCAAATTCTGGCTCTCTGGGAATATGATTCATTGACACATCTTGAAATCCTTCAACAAATCATGCATTCTTCATAATATGACCTCAAACATCATCCTGCACTCATATTCTCCAGATAACTGTTTGATCACCAAAAGATATCCAATAATTTCTATAATATGGCCCGATCTCTTTAATAGTTGAAGTCCTTTCAGCATCGCTTCGTACTCCGCCTGATTGTTAGTCCGATAGGCTTAATTGTAAAAGCAACTCAAAACTTGCCCCCGAGGCGACACAATAACCAAACGATACCAGATCCATTCTGCAAACCGATCCATCAAAAAATAAGACCACGGGATCGGCTCACATAGTCCTCGTGATACCCTGTGCTGGACAATAAAATGGCCACTGCTTGTCTTTGATTGCTTTAGCCGATTCGTACCTTAAGTCAAACTCTGTCAAGGCAAAGACCATTGCCAACTCGCCCTTTCAAGACTGGAGCCGACAACATATATTTGACCACATCGGCTGGCAATCTACTGTACATTCAGCCGATAGGATGTATGCCTCAACTTTGTACACGAGAAATATAAATAAGCATAACTTCTCCACCGCTGGATATCTTGTCTCAGCATCAAAAGTCTCTACTTAGATAAACACAACTCGCTCTTTACTTCAAACTCTTGGATCAAAACAGAACGATGGACTTCTCATCGGCCGACAAGTATAATCTGAACGGCACTCCTTCTGCGGCGGAATCAAAACAGGCGGGGAACTAAGATAATTCTTGATCTCGTCAAACGCCTTCTGCTGCGCTGCCCACACAAAATTCTTGATCGGCTTTTCAACTTCAATAACGGCGTGAAAGACTCAATTCTCCTGATAAATTTGATATGAACCTCCTCACAAAATTAATCTTGCGATCAACCGATTGCACTCTGTCTTATCGCTTGGTGGTTTGTGGTCCAATGGCTCTGATACTTCGCTGACTAACTTCAATCCTCGCTCATGAACATAAAACCAGAAATTGCCCAGCCGATACACCAAAAGCACACTTATTGGGATTCATCCTTAGTCCGTATTTCTTGGCCTCTCCAACACTCTTCGTAAATCGGCTATATGCTTTCCCCACTTTTTTTAGATTTAACCACCACATCATCAATGTAAATTTCCACCACAAAACCGATGAGATCATGAAATATATAGTTCATTGCTCTTTGATAGGTTGCACCGGCACTTTTTCAATCAAAAGTCATTACTACCCACTCATACAAACCGATAGCTCCAGGACATCGGAACGCAGTCTTGTGTATATCCTCTTCGGCCATGAAAATCTGATTGTATCCTGCATTGCGTCCATGAAACTGATAATCTTGTGGCCTGACGCTGCATTCACCAACAAATCGCTATCGGCATGGGTACTCATCCTTGGGGTAGCTTTATTTAGATCCCGAAAATCAATACATATCCTCAATTTTCCATTTTTTCTTTCTCCACCGGGACGATATTAGAAACCCACTCAGCATATCAGCACGGCCTTATGAACTTGGCATCGTACAACCTTGTGATCTCCGCCTTGATCGGTTCATATAATTCTGCCGTTGAATCTCCTTGGAGCCTGCTTGAATGGCCGATACCCTGGTTTAATAGGTAGCCGATGTTCAACAATTGATCGGCTTAATCCTGGCATCTCATGGTACTCCAGGCGAAACAATCCTGATACTCCTTCAACAATGCTATCAATTCTTCTCGTAGCTCAGGACTTAATTTTTTGCTTATATACGTCGGCCTTGGTCTATCTCCTGGTCCTATATCAATTTCTTCCAAATCATCAGCCGACGTAAATCCTTGCCCCAATTTCCCCTCGAAGTCTTCAATGGAGCCCATCAGAGTAACAATTCAGAGCCGACTTGCTGGATCGGCTGTATCCCCTGACTAGTAACCTTGAGGTAATCTCCTTCCCAAACTCTTCCGGATAAGCAGTCAACACCATCGGCTTCCCAGACTGGGTAGATCGGTCATGGCAATATTGGTCGACCGATCTGCTTGCACCACCTCGACTTGATTCCTGCAACTGTATTAGACATTGATGCATTGTCGAAGGCACGCAACAGTTCGCGTGAATCCAGTCCCTGCCGAGGAGCAAACTATATGACCCCTTTCCGTCAATTACAAAAAACGTGGTGGGTAATGTCTTACTCCCTACTGTCAGCTCCACGTTTAATACGCCTTTCGCCTCAGATAAATTCCCACCGAAGTCTTTTAGCACCATATTTGTCTTGATCAGGTCTTCGGTAGTCTTTTCCAATTTCCGGAACGTAGCATGAGGCATGAGATTAACCGCGGCTCCTCCATCAACCAACATCTTTGTCATCGGCTTCCCATTTACGTATCCCTTGATGTATAACGGTTTTAAGTGCCGATGCTCTGACTTCTCAGGTTTATCAAATATAGCTTGATCAGATTGCAGCGTTAGTTGAGCGAAAACCTCCTCATCTCCCTCTTCATCTGATGAAAGCGCTTTATACTCCCGAGGCAAAAAGAACACCATATTTACCGGTGCTGATACGTCTCATCGTCCTTCTTCTTCACTTGCCAAACTTGCCTAGTCTTTTTTGGGACGATGATCAACCTCCTCTTGATCCTGGCATTGCTCTTTTGCTGTTCTCGGTGTCGTAGCCGTTGTGCCCTTCTCTTCTGATTCTTCGTGAATATGCCGCTAGGACCACTGAGGATTCTGGACTTGTCTCCATGTGCTTCCTCTTCATCTTCTTCAAGAACTCTTCATGGATCGGCCCAATCGGCTATGAACCGATGTTTTTTCCCAGGCGACCGATCCCGCGAACACTCCTGCTGGTGATCATGCCAATTCCTGTACCTGCTGCACTCGGGGCAATTTTCAGCTGATGGCAATCTTCATCCCTTGATCCCAGCAGAAACGAAAAACGGGCAGTTCCAATGCGGATTATATTGTTCCGGTCATCCCTGTTCATCGTACTTGAGTACTTCTCTATCATACCTGATGAAGTAATCCTTGATTTACTCTGACGTTTTCCTTCATCGGCTTGAGTCCTGGACGATGACCCCGCATAGACCATATTTAGGGGAACGGGTGCCATCTATCTTCATTGGCTTTTTATCTTCAAACTTGATTCGTCCTTGCTCAACGGCCATCTGAATTTGTTGCCGAAAAACCTTACACTCGTTAGTATGGTGCGATATCGCGTTGTGCCATTTGCAATACTTCTTCTTCTTTAGTTCTTCGGCTGATGGAATCACGTGGTTTGGCGGCAATTGTATTTGCTTTTCCTACAACAATAAATCAAAGATCTTATCGGCTTTGCTTACATCGAAATCATATCGTTCCTCTTTGCCGATATCTTTGACCCATGGACATGACACCGACTTCTTGTTCCTGGCCCACTCCGCCAATCCAACCTCAGCGTCGGATTCCTCATCATCTGAATCTGTTGAATAAACCTGAACCTGAGCAACCCTCCTCTGGTACTTGTCCTTTTTCGCCTCTTGAAATCGGCTTTCATGAGCCGATACCTTCTGTACTAGGTGCGACAAAGATTCGAACTCTTGAGACGAAAACCTTTCTCTGATTGGCGCCAAGAGTCCCTGAAAAGCTAAATCGGCCAGATGCCCATCGCTCAGGTTTAAACTATAACACCGGCTTCTGATATCCCGAAATCGCTGAATGTATTCCGGTACTGTTTCATCTGGTCGCTGCTTAACCGATGTTAAATCTGACAGTCTCAGCTCGTGAATCCCAGCGAAGAAATATTTGTGAAACTGTTTCTCCAGATCGGCCACCCCGAACAGAATTCGGCGGTAACGAGGAGAACCATGTAAAAGCCGATCCAGATAATGATAGGGGAAAAACCTAACCCTTAGGGCTCTTCAGCCGATGCTTCCCGCACTGCGCCAGAAATCGGCTGACATGTTCTACTGTAGATGTGTTGTCCTGCCCTGAAAACTTAGAGAAATCCGGGACCCTGTATCGGTGTGGCAACGAAACCCTGTCAAACCACTCAGGATATGGGTGCCGATACATGAACGCTTGCTCCTTGGGCTTGATCCCGAACTGCTCCCTTACTATTTCCTCAACCCGTGCGACAAATCTTCCTCTCTTGCATTCTCCTGTTGATACTGCTGATACTGCATCGGCGGGGTTGGTTGCCGATTCTGTCTGTGATACTCCCTCTGGTAAGTACCTGGATCGGCTCCTCCTCCCGGATAGTTCTGCTGATATCCCCCATAATAAATAGATCGGTGATATCCAGGAGGGATATCCTGTTGCCCCCCGGCCTGGTTTTGTGCGAACAAGTGTTCTGGTACATCTCTGCTAATGTTGTAATTAACTTGGCCTGGCTCTATCTTCGGTGGGAGAAAAACAGGACCCCGAGTTGGCTCTTGGGCAATCGATCCATCAACAGTCTTCTTGATAAGGTTGTGCAATGTATTTACTAAGACCCCTGACTGATTGATGAGTGCGTGGTGCACAGCCTCGTTGACCATCTCCTGTAAAGGTTTGATTGGTGGACTCTCGGGTTGTGTGCGGCTCGATTCTCCTACCAGTACTGGTTTTGGAAACTGAGACTTCTGAATCGGCCCTTGCCTTGTCATACTGAAGGATTCTAAACACAGCTTCTGGAAATTTGTCATGGTCTGTTCAACTTGCTGTTTTTGTTCTTCAGTTAGATCTTCCATGGTGACCGGAATTACGTTGTCCATCTTGACTTCTTTTCCAGCCATGTTGAAATCTTGATTCAAACAATGTTTGTTGGAATTTTGGCTTAAAACTTCGTGTCCCACCGGGCGTGCCAAAAGCGTGTTGACGCCGAAAATCGCCGGGTCTTGGTTCGGCGTCTGGGTGACACGCGAAGGCCTGGGAGATTTGCTTCACTCCAGTGCAGGTCCTAAAGTTCGAGGTTCGTAGGCGTGCCAGTCAATTTGACCCTGTAATTGACAAGGAGGAAAATGTTAGATCAATGAGCCAATCGGCTGGAAGCCGATCTAGACTCGTTTCATCAGCCGATGGCCGATGCACACTGTAGCACTTACACATCGGCTCAGGTCCGATGACGGCAAGAACAATAATGTAATAATAAATAAATATCACGCTAGCCGATCATCGAAGAGATATTCGAAAACCGGCTATAAGCTAGATAAAATAAGCAAGTATAATGCATAAATAAATCAAACAGATCCTAGCTGATCATGATCTAGTGTTACTGGTATTATTATGAAGGTATGCCTGCACCCGGGCCCTTGCTCATATCGGTTCCCAAGATCTTCGTCCGCTGTCCGGGCCCATGCACTGGTCCTTACCCGGGCTCATGCCCGGGCCCTTACCTGGGGTCGTGCCCGGGAACCTGCTTGTGCTTGTACTTGGATCGGCAGAATAAACCCATCGGCTAGTCCTTAACCGATTGTGACAATAATACAGGCAAGAACATATAATAAAATATGCAATAACGCAAATGATAAATAATTGGTAAATTAGCCGATTGCTTAACAAAGCGAGTACAGGATAAAACAGTAAATGTAATCGGCTTTAACAGGTAACTTATCGGCTAAGCGCTCCGATAACACCATCGCACAACACCATCGGCTTATTAAGAGTAAAGCTATCATTGTCAGTCTAGTAGATCGGACCTAACCGTTGCAGCACAGACCGATAACGATAACAATGCCTCGATGAGCCGATAGATATAATGCGATCGTGATGAAAATAACTTACCGGCTATACACTCCGATAAAACGCCTGCACATAACGCATCGGCCCAGCAGGATCGACTTATCACTAGCAGTTCAGTAGGTCGGACCTAACCGATGCAGCACGAACTGATGATAAATCGCTCCCGGTAAGTCGATACGGTTTGTGCACACGTGATGTGATATACCTAATCAATCTATGAGATCAAACTGAACTGATGCAGCCATAGATAAAGTAAATATATCGTGGTAAGCCGACTACCATAAACCAACTAGAATATCGGACCTAACCGAGGAAGTCCTAGCCGATTGGTAGTCGGTGTGACGAGACTTACCCTCTCGCAGGAGTTCGGACCTAACCGATGCAGCCCGGCTCGAGAAGCAGGATCCCGTCGAAAGGGTGGCGATGCGCCGAGTTTGTATTGATCGTTGTGATAGATTACAAGGTCCCCGGGCATACGTATATATACCCCGAGTTACATGAGTCCTTATAGGACACGATATATGATTTCCTATCTATAACAGAAAACGCTAACGAGACCTGACCGGACACGAGGTCAGGTTTCCTAAAAGAGATAAACCTTTTCCTAATAACTATAGTAATTAACTGCCACGCGCGGTCTTCACGGCTCCTTCTCAGACTCGGTCTGCTTCTTGGATCAATTTCCATTATCCGACTGCAACCGTCCTCTTGACCGAATATGATACAGGTCCTTACCAAATTTTGGCGTTAACAGTAGCCCCATGTTCATATTGCCGGTGTAAAACATCGACACATTTATATCATCATCGGTCTACTAGCCGATATACAGATGCTATCAGCCATCGGCTAGGAGTCTGTGTCAGTCTGTATCGGCCGATTGGTTTATTGATCTAATTTGTTTTATCTCCTTGTCAATTACTGGGTCAAATTGACTGGCACGCTTACGAACCTCAAGATTTTAGGACCTGCACTAGAACAGCCCCCGGCGGTTTTCGGCGTCAACAGTATCCAGCAAGGTTACAGTGGCCACGACGTTCTGTTGTGGTGTGACAAAGATGTCGTGGTCGCCGACTCTAGTCTAGAGGATTTGCTGCTGAGCGGTTGTTGACGCCAAAAATCGTCGGGATCCGGTTCGGCGTCTGGGTGACACGCGAAGGCCTGGGAGATCTGCTTAGCTCCAGTGCAGGTCCTAAAGTCTTGAGGTTCGTAGGCGTGCCAGTCAATTTGACCCTGTAATTGACAAGGAGAAAGAAATGTTAAATTCGCGAGCCAATCGGCTGGAAGCCGGCTTGGACTCATCTCATCGGCCGATGGCCGATACGCACTGTAGCACTTATACATCGGCCTAGAGCCGATGATGGCAGGCGCAATAGCGTAATAATACACCAGTATCGTGCTAGCCGATCGTCAAAGGGATACTCAAAAACCGGCTGTAAACTTGGTAAAATAAACATGTATAATGCATAAATAAATAAATCAAATAAATCCTAGCCGATCATAATTTAGTGTTACTGTTGTTGCCGTGAAGATATGCTTGTGCCCGGTCCCTTGCTTATATCGGCCCCCGGGGTCTTCATCCGCTGTCCGGGCTCGTACACTGGTCCTTACCTAAGCTCGTGCCCGGGCCCTCACCTGGGGTTGTGCCCGGGAACCTGCTTGTACTTGTACTTGGATCGGCAGAATAAACCCATCGGCTAGTCCTCAGCCGATTGTAACAATAATACAGGCAAGAATATGTGATAAGGCATGCAATAACATAAATGATAGATAATTGATGAGCCAGCCGACTACTGAACAGAGCGAGTATAGAATAAGACAATGAATAAATGTAGTCGGCTTTAACAGATAACTTATTGGCTAAGCACTCCGATAACACCATCGCACAACACCATCGGCTCATCAAGAGTAAAGCTATTATCGTCAGTCTAGTAGATCGGACCCAACCGTTGCAGCACAGACCAACAATGATAGCGATACTTCAATGGGCCGATAGATATAATGCGATCGTGATGAAGATAACTTACCGGCTATGCACTCCGATAAGACGCCTGCACACAAAGCATCGGTCTAGCAGGACCGACTTATCACTAGCAGTTCAGTAGGTCGGACCTAACCGATGTAGCACGAACTGATGATAAATCGCTCCCAGTAAGCCGATACAATCTATGCACGTGTGATGTGATATACCTAATCAATCTATGAAGTCAAACTGAACTGATGCAGCCATAGATAAAGTAAATATATCGTGGTAAGCCGACTACCATAAACCGACTAGAATATCGGACCTAACCGAGGAAGTCCTAGCCGATAGGTAGCCGGGGTGACGAGACTTACCCTCTCGCAGGAGTTCGGACCTAACCGATGCAGCCCGGCTCGAGAAGCAGGATCCCGTCGAAGGGGTGGCGATGCGTCGAAATTTGTATTGATCGTTGTGATGATTTACAAGGTCCCCGGGCATACGTATATATACCCCGAGTTACATGAGTCCTTATAGGACACGGTATACAATTTCCTATCCATAATAGAAAACGCTAACTAATCCCGACCGGACACGAGGTCAGGTTTCCTAAAGATAAACATCTGCCTAATTAATATGTACAGTAAATAATTGCCAAATAACGGTCTTCATGGCTCCTTCCCGATTCCGGTCTCTTCTCCGTCAGTTGACTGCAATTTCTCCTTTGACCGAATCTAATATAGGGCCTTACCAAATTTTGGTGTTAACAGCGGTTCGCCCAGCCTTGCGCAGCTCGTCATTGCGAGCCTCGCGGTCGGCCTCCTCCTGTTGCTGTAGTCGGCGTGCCTCCTCTTGTTGCTCCTCTTGTAGTCAGCGAACCTCTGGTGAAGGGGTTGAAGCCATGAAGATCTCACGGGGCAGAAGGAAACTCGCCAGACTGGTGTCCAAACTGGTGTTCAAACCGCTGTCCGACTTGGAGTCAGAATCCAAGTAGTTGATTGGAGTAAGGACAACTCTGACCTCCCTAGATCCAATCTGGAGCGACTTTGAGCCATGTCCAAACTGAACCATGGGGGATCAGGTCTGCCGCGTAAGATGTAGATCCACGACGTTGCCGAGCCCGTGTGAGAGATTGACGATCTCTCCCCTTCCTAGCCTGACTCGGGCTGGCTCAAGGCCTAGCACGAGTCGGACACCGAAGGAGAGAGTTGTCCCGAGGCTCAGCGAAGTGAAAGATTGCCGCAGCAGATTGATGACGGTGACTGTTGGCCGACTAGCGCGGAGTCGCCTGGTTCCTCGGCCGGTTGGATTATATCTGCGTCGGCCAAGGCAAGGTTGCCGAACATGTCGGCGACTAAGTCGAGGCTCCCGAATGAAATTGTGTCTCCGGGGGAGAATTTGTCGCCGTCGACTCCTGTTGTTGGATCCACCGAGCTTGTTGATGTAGATCTCACCGAAAACCCCTACCTGGCGTGCCAACTGTCGATGTTTTACACCGGCAATATGAATATAGGGCTACTCGGCGGATGGAAACTCGGTGGATTGCAAAGAAACATGGGGAGATTTATACTGGTTCAGGCCCTCGATGTGAGGTAATACCCTACATCCAGTTGTGGTGTTATTCCTTTGAGGATTTCTGTGTATCTACTCTCATGGGGCGCCCTGCCTCCCCTTATATACTGGGGGACAGGGGTACAAGGTAGGAATCTCAGCCGAACTCCGGCCAAAGGATTTCCTCTTAGAGATATAACTTGCCCGGTTAGGACTGTATATTCCTTACCGTACAAGGCAAAGTTTGTTGGGTTCTATCATATCTCTAATTACAAGGCTAGGCCCATCCTATATCCGAGTGGCCCATATGCTTGTGATGAGGTACCCAAGACCCATGGCCTCCACACGCCGGCCGTCCGATTATAGCGTGATACACAGTCTCGAAGTAGGGAACCTTGAAGCAGATATTCTCGGTGCGGAAATTATTCCGCATGCCAAAAGTAATTGGAAGGGTGCTGTACTCGGACGTAGCTCTGAATGAGGAATCTTCATCTCGTTCAGTGTCTTGGCGAACAGAATGTTGAGAGCACTACCTCCATCAATGAGAACCTTCTTTAGTTTGATGCTCCTGATGACTGGCTCTAGGACGAGTGGATAGCGTCCTGGATGAGTAACCCAATTGGGATGATCTGCGCGGTAAAACGTGATTGATGTTTCTGATCAGTGCAAGTATTGGGGGGCATCTGCTGGAGAGACCGAGTTGATATCGCGTGTTGTAAGCTTCTACTTCCTCTTGGACTCATATGTAGACAGCCTTCCAAAGATGTGGTTGAGCTCAGCCTGGGGATCTTGGTAATCGCCGGCTGTGCCCGAATCTAGCCTGCCCTTGTCTTTATCGGCGCCAGACGTTGAAGCCTGCTCGAAAGCAAACTTCTTAAGCATGAAGCAATCCATAGCCGCGTGCTTGCCCTTTAGATGAAAGGGGCATGGACCGTTCATCACTTTTTGGTATTCGTTATTCCTTGGGGGTCGCAGCTGAGTACGCTCCACGATAGCCACCATGTTATCCGACTTCAGCTTGCGGTTGTCGGGGTGGCCAAGTGATCAGGCCCAAACTGGAGTGTGTCCAGTAGAGTTGCAATGGCTATGATGTTTTGCTGAGGCGTTACGAAGACGTCATGGTCGCTGACTCGGGTTTGGAGGATTTGTTGTTGAGAAGTCTGCCCGGCCCTACGCAGATCATCGTTGCGGGCATCACACTCGGCGTGCGGGCGTCTTGCTTCTTCCTCCTGTTGTTCTTGTAGTCGGCGGGCCTCCTCCTCTTGCTGCTCGCGTAGTCGGTGTGCCTCCTGAGTGGGAGTAAAGCCCTTGGACGCCATGAAGACTACGTGTGGTGGAGAGAAGCTTGCTGAATTGCTGTCCGACTTAGAGTCAGAATTAGAGTAGTTGATGGGGTGATTACAACTCCGACCTCCCTAGATCCAATATCGAGCGGCTATAGGCCGTATCCGAGTTGAACTCCAGGGGATCGGATGTGCCATGTTGGATGCTGATTGAAGATATCCTGTTGATGTTTTACACCGGCAATAATAATATGGTGCTAGTCATCGGACCGAAACTCGATGGATTGCAAAGGAACACGAGAGAGTTTATAGTGGTTCAGGCCCTCAATGTGAGGTAATACCCTACGTCCAGTTGTGGTGTTATTCCTTTCAAGATGTATGATGGTGATTCTGATGAACCTCCACCTCTTCTGCCTCTCTTGCCCTCAGGGGGCGCCCTGCCTCCCCTTATATACTGGGGGATAGGGTTACAAAGTAGGAGTCTCAACCGGATTACGGCCAAGGGATCTCCTCTTAGAGATATAACTTGCCCAACTATGACTGTATTTTCCTTTTCGTACAAGGCAAAGTATGCCGAGTCTTATCATATCTCTAATTACAAGACTAGACCCATCCTCTATCCGAGTGGCCCATATGCTTGTCATGAGGTACCCAGGGCCCATGGCTTCCACAGTAGCCCCTGAGACCTTCATAGTTGAGTCACAGCTAATGCCGAGTGCTCATCCTCCACGGTGGAAAATTCCCGAGTGCATTGCTCCCGAGTACTCTTTGTCCGAGTGCTTCTTCTCCCGAGTCCTGCTTCATGTCAGCTGGCAGCGACGCTATGAAGGGCTCCATGTAAAAGTATGAATAGTGTGCGCCGAATAGGCACACCTATTAGGTGTAGCCCTCGACTTTGTGCTTAATTGTAAAGGCAATTAAAAATAAAGTCAAAGATCTTTAACCTTATAATCTTTCCCAAGTAGTGTACTACTGAGATATGAGATTCTTTGGTATCACGTCAACCGAAAATAATTTATAGTCTTTGCCGAGTAGCATGCCACTCGTATATGAGACTATTCAGCTTCATATCAGCCGGAAAAGGTGTTTATAATCTTTCCCGAGTGGTGTAACGACCCGCTTTCCTTTTCCCTGTTGTAACTGGTTTTCTGGATCTTAATCTTTTCCTATCCTGTCAGCTGTGCCTCCGTTTTCCCTCTCCCCGGCCAGCCGACTACCTTCTCTCTTGTGCCGAGTAGAGTTGCTACTCAGTCCTTGTATCCTGCCCTTATCCTTGTCTTACTCGGACCTCTTTGCTGCCGAGTGAGCACGGTGATGTGGCCGACTACCTTGTTGAGACCTGTTGCTTCTTTGTCCCCCGAGTTGCACCCACCCGTTGGACGCCGACTACCGAAGTAGTGAAGAATCAATCTTCACCTAACCGCAGTATCGCTTGGACCAGTGGTCAGTCCGAAGCCCGGTCAGTGAGATTTCTCCAACCTGTCCTAGCCTTGACCTTAATGTCTCATCGCAGCTACAGTGCCTGCCAACTCCTCTGACCAGTTGGACTCCAAAGTCACTTCCTGTCATATCCCTGTCAGTTCATCTTGACTTCCTTGCTCCACCCGTTGCCCAGCTCCACCGTGCCCCAACCTTGCACGTCGGCTAAATATATGGCCAACCGTGCCCCCTTCTTCCTTTGTTTTGCAAACCGGCCAGCTCCAGCTCTGCTAAGTTTTCATCCTCTCAAGCTTTGGAGCTCTGTCGCCTGGTTCGCAAGCCTGGTTCAGCCGACTGCCCCCTTTTCTGCAGCCGACTACTTCTCGGTCCTTTTTCTTGGTGTTTTACTTCTCCTGCTTATCAGTGTTTCTTTCTGCTTGTTCAGAACCTGAACCGGTGGACGATCCCGAAGCCACCTTCGCCGAAGAAGACCCCTCCTTGGAACAAGGCAAGCCTCTTTGATCATATTGTTTCCCATATATGCAAAACTATGTTGTTTGGAAAATATATGCATGCTTAGTTACACCTTTTTAAACTGTTGGCCTCGGTTATGCAAGCGCAACCGATGGACCCGCCCAGTAGTAGCACTTATTGGTAGGATGTTGTTATATTTCCCCCTTGAAGAGCCCCACAAATGGCACGCTAGCATCCTATCTGAGGATACGATGCCGAGTAAAATGGCTTAGCTCTGCAACGTTGTTTGTCGTTGGGAAAAAATGATGGGTTTTACTAAACAGTTTGGAAAACCCGATAACCTTGTGTATCGGCGCGTTTTGTGAAATAAAGGAAAGATTTGTGAAAATCTTGATGTACAGAGACAGTGCCTGTGTGGCTTGGCTATGTATTATCATTAAGGATCGATTCCATGGCTTAGATTTGTTTGTCAGTGATTTGTGAAAAGTGTTTGATGGAAAGGGAACCGTGACCTGAGTTTGCCGAGTAAGCAAACGGAAGGCCTGTGTGGCCAGAAACGGATCTGTGTGGTCCGGGGTGTTAAGCACCATAAACAAGTGTTATGAAAAGTAAACAGGATGAAGATCATGCTCCCGGGTTGTAGCCAGGGCAGCAAAGTTTAAGCCCCCGGGTTGTAGCCAGGGCGGCAATTCAGTCTTCGGGTTGTAGCCAGAAGACGGTGATGAGCACGCTCCCGGGTTGTAGCCAGGGCAGCAGTGTTCTAGCTAGCTGGTTGTAGCCAGCCTAGCGGGCATTTAGTGCCATGATCATGCTCCCGGGTTGTAGCCAGGGCAGCGATGATGAGCCCCCGGGTTGTAGCCAGGGCGGCCGACTAGCTAGCTGGTTGTAGCCAGTGTAGCGGGCATCAAGTGCCACAGCTGAGATTTGGTTGTAGCCGAGTCTCAGGGTCAACGAGTGGTTGTAGCTACTCGGGAGATAAAGGACCAACAAATGCAAAAGTAAAAGATAATAAGAACATGTATGATTATGCTGATTCTTTAAGTGGTGAGTTGTTGAAAAGCAAACTTGCGGATTGGATGGAGGCGTGAGCCTCTGTCCGCCAACTAAAATTTGGAACTCACTAGTGTTTGCAAAGAAAAGAGTTTAATAAGGCAGTCTTTCGCAAATGAAACCCTTAGCTCTTCTTGTCTAACCAACATGACATCATTTCCCGGCTTGCTGAGTACGAAAGTACTCACCTTGTTCATATATATGTATAGTAGGTTTTGGAGTGGAAGACGAAGATCCGACTGCTGCCGAGTTCCTCCAAGACCAGGCCGACTACGAAGACCTCTGAAGGTTTCGAGCCTAGTTCCCAACCGAGCCTGTGGAGTAGTTTTTGTCCAGCTTCCGCCCTGTTCTGCTGTTTCGCTAGTTTACCAGTTGATTATTTTGCCCATCCCGGGTCTGTCCTGGATGGATCTCCTTGTACGTATATGTAAGTACTCTGTTATGTATTATTGTAACTCTGTGTTGTATCATTGTTGTGCGTACCCGACTACTGATCCTGGGATCGGGTGCCTTATGCACATGGTGGCCTTCCACCTAGTCGGGAGGCGCCACAGCGGTGGTATCAGAGCAAAAGGTTGGCCCTAGGAACGAAACCCCACCCGTGTAGATGTCTTTGAGGATCTTATTTTGAAAACTATACTATTTGCAAAAGACTAGGACTTGTCTGGGTACCTCTCTCTGCTTTGTAGAAATTGGAAATGTTTCTAAACTCTTGGCTATTTCCCTACCTTGGGTTCCTGCGCAAGCCCTTAGGTTCCAGTGCCCCATCTGTCATCTTTTTGTTGAGGCTGGGTTCCCGAGTATATTCCTTGTTCTGCTGCTTGAATCCATCTTGCTAATCTTGTTGCTCCTTCGTCTGTTCCATCGGTTTGGTTGCCGATATCCTTGCTGAGCCCCTCTTCCTTTGGTTGCCCTTTTCTAGGACCAGATGGCAGAACGTCAGCGCCGTGCCGTCCGTACCCCGGCCCGCTTGGGTTTTGAAGACCAAGGTCCAGTCCGCAACAACCTGCTTACTGCCGCGGAGGAACAAGAAGTGGAGCAGACCCATGATCGGATGTCAGGAAGTGGCCGTGCAGCCGGCCTTGGTACCTTCGACGCTGCAACAGCAAACCCTGGAGGATTGCCTCAACCTCCTCACCTTCCAGCAGACCCCCAGCAGCTTATGGCCATCCAGACCCAGATCTTGCAAGGCATTGCTCAGAATCTGGCCGCAATGCAGCCTCTTCTCCATCAAGCTCGACCAGAACAAGTCAGTAGCCGCTCCAAGCTTGCCGACTTCATGAGGTCCCGTCCAGCCGAGTTCTCGCAGACCGCTGAGCCAATGGAGGCTGACGACTGGCTGAAGGATATGGATAGAAAGCTGAACCTAGTGCAGTGCACACCCACGGAAAAGACCCAGTTTGCTGCACATCAACTTCGTGTTCCGCAGCTGACTGGTGGGAAAACTACTGTGCTGCCCATCAAGATGCCGCCAACATCGCCTGGCCCGAGTTTGCGGAAGCCTTCAGAGATGCACATGTCCCAGAAGGAGTAATAGACATCAAGAGAGAAGAGTTCAACAACCTCAAGCAGGGACATTCCAGCATCAGCGAGTACCTGAGCAGGTTCAACCATCTAGCTCGCTATGCACCAGAGGACGTGAACACGGACAAGAAGAAGATCAGAAGGTTTCTGAAAGGGATGAATGTGGCAATGAAGGTCCAGCTTCTTGCCCATGACTTCCCTACTTTCCAGCACATGGTTAACAGAGCCTTAGTGGTTGAAGATGCGAGGAAGGAGATCGACGTTTTTCGCAAGCGCAAGGCCTCCCAGATGCAGTCTCGTAGTGGTCCGAGTTCTAGGCCCCTATCCCCAGTCCTTCCCGTCAGTTTGCCCCATCCCAGTTTCAAGAGCGGGTGTTTCGCCCGTCTGTTTCTCGCCCGACTTCTTCTGTTCAGTCCCGACCCCTCAGTGCAAATACCGGAGCAAGTCGCCCTACCTCAGCCGGCCTTCAGCGGAAGAGTATTCCGAGTGCCCCAGGAAGCCGATGCTACAACTGCAACGAGTTGGGTCACTTCGCCCGACACTGTCCCCAGAAGCAAGACCCTGCAGTCCCTGGACGCCCTAACGCCAGCACTTCAAGAGCCCCTGTGTTCAGTCGAGGACAGCCGACTACACATACTAATGGATCTGCCTCCCGTGCCCCTCCGACCTTTGGACGTGGCCGAGTCAATCATATCCAGTCGGAGACAGCCCGAGAAGCTTCAGATGTGGTAATGGGTACGTTTCTTGTCAACTCCGTACCTGCAGTTGTTCTGTTTGATTCTGGAGCATTGCATTCCTTTATTTCTCAATCTTTTGTGGATAAGTATGGTTGGGATGTTCGAGGTCTTAGTATACCTATGGTCATACACTCCCCTGGCAAGGAATTTAGGTCAGACCAATCTTGCCCTGGAGTTACCTTGGTAATTAAAGGAGTTAGTTTCTCAGCCAACCCCATTGTCCTGGAATCACAAGGCTTGGATTTGATTCTTGGCATGGACTGGTTAGCTAAGCATAAGGGCCGAATAGACTGTGCAACTAGCACCATAACCCTGCAGTGCCCTTTTGGACAAGAAGTGAAGTTTGCCTCCCTTGGAGACCCTAAGAACCGACCCCTCCTGAGCTCCATGCAAATAGTCCCTTTGGAAGAAGTGCCGGTGATCAATGAATACCCTGATGTCTTCCCAGACAGTTTACCCGGAATGCCCCCTGATAGAGAGATTGAATTCTCTATAGAGTTGCTACCCGGCACAGCACCCATATCCAAGAGACCCTATAGAATGGTGGCTAATGAGTTAGCCGAAGTGAAAGAGCAGATAGAAGAACTTGAGAGCCTAGGTTCTGTGCGACCTAGCACATCACCTTGGGGAGCTCCAGTGCTCCTAGTGGAAAAGAAGGATAAGACCAAGAGGATGTGCGTTGATTATCGCGCACTGAATGGAGTAACCATCAAGAATAAGTATCCTCTACCAAGGATAGATGATCTGTTCGACCAGCTGCAAGGAGCTAAAGTTTTCTCTAAGGTTGACTTGAGATCAAGATACCACCAATTGAAGATCAGATCTGAAGATATACCCAAAACAGCTTTCCTGACCCGATATGGATTATATGAGTATACGGTGATGTCCTTTGGACTCACTAATGCTCCAGCTTTCTTCATGAGTCTTATGAATAAGGTATTCATGGAATATCTCGACAAGTTTGTCGTGGTATTTATGGATGATAATCCTAATCTTCTCCAAGGACGAGCAAGAACATGTTGGACATTTGAGAATGGTTCTAGGAAAGTTAAGAGAGCACCAGTTGTTTGCCAAGTACTCGAAGTGTGAGTTTTGGCTAGACCGAGTTGCTTTTCTCGGGCATGTGGTCACTGCCCAAGGAGTAGAAGTGGACTCGGGGAAAGTGAGAGACGTGCTTTCTTGGAAATCCCCGACTACGGTCACGGAAGTGAGAAGTTTCCTAGGTTTGGCTGGTTATTATCGAAGATTCATTGAAGGATTTTCAAGGATTGCCAAACCCATGACAGAATTGCTAAAAAAAGGAAAAGAGGTTTGAATGGAGTGACGCCTGTGAGAAAAGTTTCATGGAGTTAAGGAAAAGGCTGACTACCCCACCTGTTGTGATCCTTCCGGATATCAGGAAAGACTTTGAGGTATACTGTGATGCATCCCGGACTAGGCATAGGCTGTGTGCTTATGCAGGAAGGAAGAGTGGTTGCGTATGCCTCAAGACAGTTAAGACCCCATGAGCTGAACTACCCGACCCATGACCTAGAGTTGTAAGCAGTAGTGCATGCCTTGAAGATATGGCGACACTACCTGGTTGGAAACCGGTGTGAAGTATACACCGATCATAAGATCTGAAGTACATCTTCACTCAGACGGAGCTTAATCTCAGACAAAGAAGATGGCTTGAGTTGATTAAGGATTACGAGCTTGGAATACATTACCACCCTGGCAGGGCAAATGTTGTTGCCGATGCCCCCAGTCGGAAAGTCCATTGTAAATGCCATCTTGACCCCGCCCCTTCAACCCGAGCTAAGTCGAGAGCTGGAAAAAGCTAAGGATAAATATGGTCAAGCCAGGAACGCTGGCGACTTTGCTGATTCAGCCTACCTTGGAGGACCGGATCAGAGAAGCTCAAAAAGTAGATGAAAAGATTGTATCTCTAAAGGAAAGCATGACCCAGGGAAAAGCCCCCGAGTTTTCTCCATCGACAGCAAAGGAACTGTTTGGTTTGGGAAACGCATTTGCGTGCCCGACAGAAAGGATCCAAGACTTGATCTTGAGAGAAGCCCATGAGTCCGCTTATTCCATCCACCCAGGAAGTACAAGATGTACAAGGATATTAAGGACCATTACTGGTGGCCTGGAATGAGCGAGATATTGCCGAGTATGTGCAGTTTGTGACATTTGCCAAAGGGTTAAAGCAGAGCATCAGAAGCCAGCAGGATTGCTTCAGCCCTTAAGGATACCCGAGTGGAAATGGGAAGAAATAGGAATGGATTTATCGTTGGATTACCTAAGACCCGGCAGGACATGATTCCATCTGGGTAATAGTGGATCGACTGACCAAGGTCGCCCACTTTATCCCCGTCAAGACAACCTACCCGGCCAAGAAGCTAGCCGAGCTGTATCTGAACAAGGTTATCTGCCAACATGGAGTCCAAAGAAGATAGTGTCTAACCGAGGAGCTCAGTTCACCTCCCACTTTTGGCAAAAGTTGCATGAGACAATGGGCACTAACCTGAATTTCAGTACCGCATATCACCCCCAGACGGATGGGCAAACCGAGAGAGTCAACCAGATCGTGGAAGATATGCTAAGAGCATGTGCCTTGGATTTCGAAGGAACCTGGGATCTCTGTCTGCCTTATGCCGAGTTCTCCTACAATAACAGCTATCAAGCCAGTATCCAGATGGCCCCCAATGAAGCTCTATATGGACGCAAGTGTAGAACCCCACTCTGTTGGACAGACGTAGGAGAAAAGATGGTTTTTGGACCAGACATTTTGAAAGAGGCAGAAGAGCGAGTTAAGGTTATCCGAGAGCGCTTGAAGACAGCCCAAACCCGGCAGAAGAACTATGCAGATAATCGGAGACGAGAGCTCGAGTTTCAGATAGGAGACCATGTGTATCTCCGAGTATCACCCCTACGAGGAACAAAGAGATTTGGAATGGGTGGAAAGCTAGCGCCTCGCTATATCGGACCTTACCCTATCGTCGACAGACGCGGAGTAGTGGCGGGTGCCATGGGCCCCGGGTACCTCATGACAAGCATATGGGCCACTCGGATAGAGGATGGGCCTAGCCTTGTAATTAGAGATATAGCTAGATTCGGCAGACTTCGCCTTGTATAGAAAGGCATATACAGTCCTAGTCGGGTGCGTTATATCTCTAAGGGGAGATCTCCTAGTCGTAATCCGATGGGGACTCCTACCTTGTAACCCTGTCCCCCAGTATATAAGGGGAGGCAGGGCGCCCCATGAGGGCAGGTTGAGTTGGTTCACCAGAATCACCACTACAATCCTCAAAGGAATAACACCACAACTGGACGTAGGGGTATTACCTCACATCGAGGGCCTGAACAGTATAAAATCTCCCTGTGTTCCTTTGCAATCCCACCGAGTTTCCATCCGCCGAGTAGCCCATATATTTATTGCCGGTGTAAAACATCGACAGTTGGCGCGCCAGGTAGGGGCTTCGACACGATCTTACATCTACAAGCTCGATGGACCAGCAACCAAAGTCGCCGGCGGCAAACTCTCCCCTGAGATACAATCGCATTCAGAAGCCTCGACTTCGTCGCCGCAGATCGGCAATCTCACCCAGGCCGACACGACCCGATCCAACCGGCCGAGGAACCAGCTGACTCCGCGCCAGTCGGCCACACGACGCTGCGGCAATCTTCGACGACATGCTGCGGCGATCTCCAATACGCCCGAGTCCAGGGACAACTCTTCCTTCCAGTGTTCGACTCGGACTCGGCTCTGAGCCGGCCGAGATCGGGCCGAGAAGGGAAGAGATCGTCAACTTCCCGTTCGGGACTCGGCGACCCCGCGGATATCTACATCTACATCCGACGCGGCAAAACCCGATCCCCTGGAGTTTCGACTCGGATACGGCTCCGAGCCGCTCGAGATCGATCCAGGGAGGTCGGAGTTACACTCATCCCCATCAACCATCCGACTTCGACTCGAAGTCGGACTCCGACTTCCAGTCGGACTACGACTCTAAGTCGACAGCAGCTCGGCAAGCTTCTCCCCGCACGAGAAATCTTCATGGCATCCAAAGGCTCTACTCCTACTCAGGAATCACGCCGACTACATGAACAACAAGAGGAGGAGGCCTGCCGACTGCGAGAACAACAGGAGGAAGAAGCAAAGACGCCTGCACGCCCGCAACGACGATCTATGCAGGGCTGGGCGAACCGCTCAGCAGCAACCCTGCAAACCCGAGTCGGCGACCATGATGTCTTCGTTACTCCCAACAGAACATCGTGGCCGGCTGCGACCCCTACTGGACACGGTAGGTCCAACTTGGGCCTGATCATCCAGGCCACCCCGACGATCGCAAGGATAAAAGCCATGCTTACCGCGCTGCACGTCAGAGCACCAACAGTCGGGCAACACATTCGTACTGACGCAGTCAATCAACTTCCCAGCGGCAGTCTCATCCACCTCAAAGCGACGTCAGCCCGGCTCTAGTCGCAAGCACGCGGAGTCAAGCCAGACGTCACTCGGCAACCCAACAACCGGAACGTCGAAGTGACCGTCGGGAGCACAAACAGGACCTCCGAGACCCGACTGCGGCACGACCTTCAGCAGACATTAATGCTCGGCGCCGCGCAAACGAGAAGAAGACGAGCAACGCAATTGGAAGAACGAGAAGAGCAATTCGGCCTCCACTACGAGCGGTTTCGCCGCCGTAGTCGAGGTCGGAGTCCTCATGAAGACGAAGGAGTACCGGCCTTCACTCAGGAGCTACAACAAGTCGACTGGCCGTCAGTTTTCAGCCTACAGGCATCAACAAATACGATGGCAAGACTAATCCCGAGTCCTGCTTCACGGTCTACACTCTGGCGATTCGAGCAGCTGGGGGAAATCAGAAAGTCATGGCTAACTACTCCCAGTCGCTTTAGCCGACTCAACGAGGACATGGCTAGCAGGACTTACCCAAGCAATAATCGACTCCTGGGGGAGAACTCCGGAACGCTTCATCGCAACTCCAGGGAACATACGAGAGGCCATCTTCCGAGTACGACTTATATCAGTTGCATCAAAGGAAGAACGAGTCTCTTCGTGACTTCATCAAGAGGTTTCTGAGAGAAGAACTCAATCCCAAACGTCAAGGATGAGGTTTGTCATCGCCGCCTTTCGAAAGGAGTCAAAGACACCTCGTTCATCGACAAATTCACGCGGAAGCCTCCCAATCTGTCAAGGCCCTATTGACATGGCAAACAAGTACGCCGACTCGGCCCACGCTGTTGCCGAGGCCCTCGATGACAACAAGTCACCCTGACAGAAGAAGCGGACGACACCGACGACGCGGTCCCGACTAAAGCTGGGAATGCGCAAACGCAGTCAGACGGCTCCATTGTGGCAGTCGGTCACAACCGCCTTCGACCTTCAACAACTGAAGAGTTATCAGAACAACAAGTGACATGCTCGGGCTTCACAAGCTAAACACGCGGATGGCATCCCCACTCCCAAATACGAACAGCTAAGTCACTTTCTGATAAACATCTCCTCACTCGGCCTTGCTAGTGCCACAGCCGCTTACACCTAATAGGTGCAGACAAGCTGCGCATTTACTTTTATCTGTTTTTGCTCTTAAATGATTACAAAAGTACTCGATAGCATAAACTCGATCCGTGAAACTCTGCTCCATGTAAGAACAAACCCAAGTCACCCAAAACGTGTGCCTGGGAAAGAGCCATGAGCCAATCCCGACGCTAGGGCTATGACTAGTCGGCAGAGTGCTTAAACGTAAGGGGTCAACTACTCGAGGAAATTATATCAAAAAGGAAGAACACGTATTTACATACATTGTAAAATACATTTTAGTTCGGGTGATTATTTCATCATCAGATGCTACTCATCGCGATATTTTTATATTGCAGGCCCAGCTCCGAATATGCGTGACAGGAACTCAGGGCTGCGAGCCTATCTCCCTACGCTCGGGGCTGGACAAGTCTGCCAAAAATACACTCGGGATGCTCCATGAGGGCTACACTGACCGAGTACTTGCACCAGTCGGATGTCATCTTCCGGCTACGCTCCATGCGAGCCCGCTACGCTCCATGCGAGCTAATAATCGACTCCGGCGCCAGTCGGAGCTGTGTACTACTCGGCTAAGTAGGGTAGCCCCATGAGGGTCGCCAGCCGATCCTACGCTACTGGCAGGTTCGGGTACCTTATTTGGTCACAGCTCTGTTGGGTAGGTATGCCCCATGAGGGTCGCTAGCCGAATCCTATGCTAATGCAAGTTCGGGTACCCTGCTCGGCTTTTACCGAAGTCAGAGAAGACCTATGTCGTCAAAGACAACTCCGGAGTTCCATGCACCGCGTCACATCACCTGGGGGGAGAGCGAGCCCAGATTCTGCAATATACCTACTCAGGCGTCCTGTGGCAACCAGGATGCATCCGGAGCAATAAGTCGGAAAGACTTGCAGACGAGGATTCCTCTGGCTGATTGCGGTACCTAACGCCGCCATAACTCATCCTGACATGCGATGATGCAACTTCTATAGAGCTATGCTGGGTAGGTTGGTTCAGCCGGCTTACTTGATAATAGCCACAGACATGAGTTCCTACAGTAGCATGCTCCATGTGGGCCGCCGTAGGCTGAGTTGAAATTATAGCGCTGGTGCTACCACAGGAACCGATGAGGTAAACAGATATGCTTCATGAGAGCCTTATTGCTAAACATATATGTTTGGGTATCTGTCTTATCCACCAGGGATCTCGAGGATACCATCTTACAAGGATCACAAGCTGGTCTTCATAAATTGGAGATGCAAGGATCTCTCTACGAGTACACCTAACCACGTAATGGATTTATTTTTCATACAGTGTACTCGGCCTACATGCGTGGCCACAGTTGCCATGAGCAGCATTATTCCGCTGACATGACGCGGATGAGTCTAACTTTCGAGTAGTACACTACTCGGGAGAAGGACTATAAAATTCTCATTTCCTGCTGACATGACGGCGGATGAGTCTAACTTTTGAGTAGTACACTACTCGGGAGAGACTATAAAATTCTCATTCCGCTGACATGACGCGGACGAGTCTAACCTTCGAGTAGTGCACTACTCGGGAAAGACTATAAACATTCTTCTAGCTGACGAGCTGAAGAGTCCTTCCGAATGGGACGCCACTCGGGAAAGACTATAACACCTTTTCCAGCTGACATGAAGCTGACGAGTCTAATTTTCGAGTAGTATATTACTTGGGAAAGACTATAAATAATCATCCCGCTGACATGAAGCCGACGAGTCAAATTTTCGAGTATATACTACTCGGGAAAGACTATAAACACCCCCTTTCCAGCTGAATGACGCTGAAGAGTCCCATATTACGAGTAGCATCCTACTCGGTAAGACTATAAACACACATTCCGACTGACATGAAGTCGAAGAGTCCTCATATACGAGTAGTTCCCTACTCGGCAAGACTATAAATCATATTCCGGTTGACATGATATACCGAAGAATTCTCATATACCAGTAGTATCTACTCGGGAAAGACTACCAGGTTAAAGATCTTTGACTTCATGTTTTAATTGTTTTTACAATAAGCACAAAGTCGGGGCTACACCTAATAGGTGGCCTATTCGGCGCACACTATTCCAACATCTACATGGAGCCCTTCATAGCTCAGCTGCCCGCTGACATGATAGCAGGACCGGGAGAACAGCCCTCAGGCAAAGAGCACTCGGGAAGCAATGCACTCGGGAAGATTCACCGTGAGGATGAGCACTTGGCATGGCGTGACTCAACTATGAAGGCCTCGGGGCTACTGTGGTGCCATGGGCCCCGGTACCTCATGACAAGCATATGGGCCACTCGGATAGAGGATGGGCCTAGCCTTGTAATTAGAGATATAGCAGATTCGGCAGAACTTCGGGCCTTGTATAGAAAGGCATATCAGTCCTAGTCCGCGTGCGTATATCTCTAAGGGAAGGATCTCCTAGTCGTAATCCGATGGGGCTCCACCTTGTAACCTGTCCCCAGTATAAAGTGGGAGGCAGGGCGCCCACATAGGGCAGGTTGAGTTGGTTCACAAGCAGAATCACCACTACAAATCCTCAAAAGGAATAACACCCACCCCTGGGACGTAGGGTATTACCCTCACATCAGAGGGCCTGAACAGTATAAAATCTTCCCTGTGTTCCTTTGCAATCCACCGAGTTCCATCCCCGCCGAGTAGCCATATATTTATTGCCGGTGTAAACATCGACAGGCGTATCAAC
Organism: Oryza meyeriana var. granulata; assembly: GCA_003991445.1. Lineage (NCBI taxonomy): Eukaryota > Viridiplantae > Streptophyta > Magnoliopsida > Poales > Poaceae > Oryza > Oryza meyeriana. Next base: position 823 of record RYFJ01004469.1, on the reverse strand, counting down.
TGAGGTATTACCCGAAGAACTCTCTGACGTCCACGAGTGTTCCATGTGTCCTAGTTTGAAGAAATGTCTTCGCATCCCAGGAGAGCAAGTTCCGTTGGAAGAGATCAACGTAACGCCAACCTTACAACAAGGAACGCCCTATTCGGATTTTGGAGACCAGGGACAGAACTACAAGAAGAAAGGCAATCAATTTCTGCAAGGTGCAATGGTAACATTCTGAAAACGAAGCTACATGGGAACGAGAGATCGCTTCAAGCTGAGTACTCCGGAGCTCTTTGCCGAGTAGCCGAATCCTCGGGACGGATCTCTCGCTCTCACACGTGGGGGAGGTTTGTAACGACCCCGCTTTCCTTTCCCTGTTGTAACTGGTTTTTTCTGGATCTTATCTTTTCCTATCCTGTAGCTGTGCTCCGTTTTCCCTCTCCCGGCCAGCCGACTACCTTCTCCTCTGTGCCGAGTAGAGTTGGCTACTCAGTCCTTGTCATCGCTGCCCTTATCCTTGTCTTACTCGGACTCTTTGCTGCGAGTGGCATGGTGATGGTGGCCGACTACCTGTTGAGAACCTGTTGCTTTCTTTGTCCCCCGAGTTCACCCACCGTTGGAACGCCGACTACCGAATGTAGTGAAGAATCAATCTTCACCTAAACCGCAGTATCGCTTGGACGCAGTGGTAGTCCGAAGCCCGGTCAGCTGAGATTTCTCCACGCTGTCCTAGCCTTGACCCTTAATGTCTCATCGCAGCTACAGTGCGCCACCTCCTCTGACCAGTTGGAACTCCAAAGTCACTTCTGTCAATATCCCTGTCAGTTCATCTTGACTTCCT
>RYFJ01001706.1:0-53967 GCA_003991445.1 Oryza meyeriana var. granulata | reverse complement strand
AGAGAACATATTGAGGGCAGACAGACTTACTGAAAAGACATGCACAGTAAGCAGATGCTGATGGCTCTGGTCACAGAATGAAGTTCTAATTTCTGATTCCATGTGGTTAAGAAATGACTTTTTTGATTACTGATTCGGTTACAGAAGATTTCTGATTTGATTCCTGGTTACAGATGAGATTATTCAGGGCATTCAGAAAGTGGATCCACGAAGTGAGTAGTGGTTTGATAATTGGCCCAACTGTGGCAAAATCACTGAGCTATGCACATTTTGATAAAAAATCGTGAAGACGAGCATTGCTAAGGGAACAATCATGGGTTGGTTCCCCGTTCTTTACTGAAATTAAAATGCAGACAGCGATTCTGAAGATTACTGCTCGAACATTCGAATCTCAGACAAGAATCTTTAGTTACCACCCAAACAAGAAGTGGAGAACAAGCAAAAAAACCAAGAACAAGACCGGAAAGATCATGCGGGTTGTACTGTTCGGTTTGCTCGGCATGGCGAGCTGCGGGTCGTGTAGCGGGTGACGGCAGGGAAAGACGACGGGCAGCGGGCAGGGGGAGGGTCGAAGGGCACGGACTCGTACTCTTCAGAGGAGCCCATGCCGACGGGTGACTCCGCGCCGTGCACGCCGCGCGCGCATGAGGGGAAAACTTCAGAAGAGAAGCAAGGTGTTCGACGCGCGTGGCGACGAAGACGTACGTGGACAAGGATCTTGAGGAGGGCGAGCGGCGAGACGTAGGCGGTCTGGGAGGTCTCGTGGATGGCGGGATCGGCGCCGAGGAAGGGGCGGATGGAGGAGGCGGGCGGCGGCCATGGGCGGTGGGGTGGCTTTTGCCCGCGTCAGTCTCGGCTTCTGCTTCTGCTGCTCCGCTTGTGGGAAAGGGGAGAAGTTTTATGGGCCTCAGCCAATGGCGTTTGGGCCGATTGCAGTTTCCGGCCCATATAATTTGCGCCCGTGTAGATTGTAGGGGAGATATATGGCCGGGCCCATGTTTGGGCTTTTGGCTAAAAAATCTCATGCACATATTTTTTTTAGCACGGATTAGCCGTCTAAATAAGTGATTTGAGTTCGTACATGTTCTTCGCCAGGGGAAAAAGTGTCGACCAAATCGCATCTCTGTCTGTCTGGCCTTTCGTTTTCCTTGTTGACAGCAAATTTCACGATCTACGGAGCAGAAATTTAATGGGATTGTAAACATAAGTCGCTGCAGCTCGGTTGAATTTTATAGGCGAATCAGAAACGGGATATGATTTTCAGTTAATTTCTGATGGCTACGGCTTAGGGCTCCTCTGAAATGCATTAATTTTATACGAATTTGCAAGGAAGAGCTGGTTTTCCCCTAAAAGTAAGAGAAGAATTGCAGGCTTCAAAGAAGGCTTTAAAATGGCAAGTCCTGTCAAACAAATTACCAGCACACTCTTAGTTTTAGGTGTGATGCATATTTATCCATATATATACAAGTTCTGGTAATAAATATTTGACGTGAATAAAATTTAGTTAAACTTTTAAAATTTTAAGATTTCTCAAGTGCTTAATTCCAAAAAAAAATAAGAGGTATGTAGAGATTTGCCTAAAAAATAATATAATAATATCATAAGCAACTATTGGTAATTATTATGATGAATTATTGTGATGGTTTAAGATGAGAAAGTAAATGAAAATATTGAGGAAACTACTTCCTCATTACTATAAGAACGCTTTGTAAAATGCTAATTTTAAAAACTTTATATATAGAAATTTCTGTAAAAATTAAATAAATTTTTTTAAGTTTACAATAGCTAGTAGTAATACTTAATTAATATTGTATTAACGTATTTTTTATTTTACGTGTGGCTTATAAGCTTAAGCAAAACTCTATCCGAAATGGTGCCAAATGAGAGATATTTAAGACAGAGAGGTATCTGATAAAATAACTATATTATAAAGTAAAATTAAAATAGCTAGTATATATTAAGACGGAGGGAACAGCTAACTCTACGTTATTCCAACCTCGATCAGGTGGGTTCTGATTTCTCACCAAGTTGAGCAAATGCCGGTGTAGTGGTGGGATCAAATCGAAATCACACGAACACGATTCCGATTCAGAAATAAATTTTACAGTAACAAATCAAAATGATAAACTCGTACTAGTACTAGTAGTAAGAGAGAGAGAGTGTGTGAAGTGAAAAAGGCATAAAGAAAGTAGAGAGAGAGAGAGAGGGCGTTGCAGTGGAGTGACTGACTGAGTTAAGAGAGGGGACAGAAGGGACGTTCGAGTTGACAGGGAGTGGGGCCCACCAGTCGCTGTGGTGGGCACCACACTTGTCTCTGCCTGCCCTCGATCGCCATTGGCTGTACCTTTCATTGCTCCCACTGTCTCCTCTGTTCATCAACTTCTCTTACATGCAAAACCCTATTCCTTGCTGTATTTTCAACTGCCCTCGTAATAGCTTTGAAGAAACACAAATACATTTGGACAGTGATGATATGAAAGAACGTCACAATCTCCCAAATAGATATGTACTCCCTCTGTTTTTTTAATTGACAACTTTCACACAAAACTTATTTTCAAATACTTGGTGTTATACGGAATCTAAAATTCAGCTTTCCAAAACTTATTTTTAAACACTTGGTGTTATACGAAATCTAAAGTTTAGTTTTCAATTTTACCCATATGATAATAATTATGTATGCACTCATACTAATAGCTACTACACACAACACTATATAATGTTTCAAGGGCAAAATAGTTATAAATAGAAAATATAATTATTACCTAGTTTTATGTGTATGGTCAAAAGTATCAATTAAAAAATCAGAGGAAGTACATGTTTCCTTTCAAAAACAAATTGTACATAGGCCATATCCTACCTATTAGTACTTCCTGTATCTTCCTAGACGTGTATTTGAATGGTTTTACCATTTATTATAATTTAAATCCTAGTATTCATAAATATATGTTCTTATGTAGAGAGACAAGTTACACTTAACCAAAAAACTAAAACGAAAAAACTATAGGTTTGTCCGCTTAAATTTTGAGAAATAGAATTAATTTTATCAACACTACACCGTAGCCCACGTGGGTACTTACTGTTGGATCAGGGTATTGCATATGCCATTTTCTTGGTATTCACTCAAGATGGTACCACTAGTTAGATATACATCGATCATTGCTTAATTCTTTTCTAGATGCTATTGTGATTTATTGCTTAATTCTTTCGTACTCTCTGTTCTAAAATATAAGATTTACTGGATTATTTAGAAAATATTAAGATTAGATCAAAAGATTTCTTTTTAGTCATTTAAGTTGTTAATTATTGAATTTGAATGGTTTAGATTCTCTTTCCAAGCATCTAATTGGCTATGGAATTACTGAAATGAGAATCATAGAAATCAATATAGGAATGCTTATATTATGATATAAAATTTAAATCTTAAAAATGATTATACTTTGAAAAGGAGGGAGTAGACGCTATTGTGATCTGAGTGCTAGAATTAATTTGTTGCTACGAGCACCATGTCACCCGGCTAATTCGAACGTGCATGCTCCTATCGCTAGCTAGTGGAGCGTGTCATAACATCATCAGATCATATCATACATACATAACTTGTTCAAGTTTAATTATTTAATTTGCTTTCTCTACCTTGTAGAGTTTAATAATTGCCTTTATCTTGATCTATCTGCTGACAATACTGCAGACAGTATGGATCATCTTTTCCATCCAAATCTTGCACGACATGCATGCGTGCCTTTTTGTGTAGATAATATCTGATCGATTGATGCCTACAAAGTTCAACTCACTTTCTGCTTAGGAGATTAGTGAGATAATGTTATGTGTTCTCAAAGGTGTCTTTAGATAATGATCTGTTCCCAAAGGTAAGCCCTAATAATTAATGTGTTAACCCATCAATATATAGTACTTGTCATATGCAACTATGCCGGCCAATCCTGTCGAGAAAAGAAAGAAAAAGGGAAAGATACATGCATGCATGAGCCATAATTTTCGTCATGTGCATAACTACAACAGAAGAGATCAAAGTTGGGGTCGATGAATCCAGCATTTCAGGCAACGCAAACAAGCACGTAACCAGCTGCAGTGCCGTCAGTCGATGATCAGGTTGCTGTTTGCCATGTTGATTTGATCATATCGACAAAACACATACACTTTGGTGAATGTCACTGTTCAAGTCGCATTCCACGTGATGTTAATTAGTCTATACGTACTTGATGGTCGTATGTATATGTAGGTCTAGATACCCCTATTCATCAGCCCTTTCATACTCGTATTGAGTCATTATTCGTTTCATACTGCCTTTCATATTCAGGTTCTTTTCAGACATATGAGCCCAAATTGAGCCAAATTAAAAGAGGGAGTTCTTTTCAGCTTATCGACTTATGTATTATGCGTACGGTTCTCAAACTACCATTTCGATCTTCAAAAACTTTAATTTCTACATTAATATCAATTAGATAGCTTGTAAACAATTGTCCATAATACTTCCTCCGTTCCATAATATAAGAGGTTATTCCTTTTTGGGCAAATTAATGTTACAACTAAAAGATGCATATACCCCTAAAAAGATAGTAGGTAGAGAATAACCTAGCACAAAAATGGTAGGGGGAGAATAAACTAGTACAAAAGTTGATAGATATGAAATAAAGTATTGTCTCGAGATCATTAAATCCCTTATATTTTAGGATAAATTTAAAACACAAAATCCCTTATATTATGAAACGGAGGGAGTATGTCCGAACATCCATGAGAATAGAGGCTAAAATCCCCATAGAAAAAATAAAGAGAAATTTACATTTTATATACCACCAGGGGCGGGGTTATCTGTAGGAAACCATACAAAATTTATTAAAAATTTAAATTATTTTTTAAATTTATATAAAATTAGTGGGGATACCGCGGTATTTCCATTACCATACCTAGGAATAACCACAGTTACAGCAGTAACCACCGCCGGTTTTGAAACCCTATTCTACAATAGTACCTGTCGAGGTGCATACATAGTTTTAGGAAGATTATCTTTTAGAAACGGAGAACATGCATGCATGGATTATTCCACACCTTATTCAGATGTTCCAAACAACAGTCCACGTGATCGAACTGTCTATAGATGCATGATGTCTTATCTTTTTTTTGTTGTTGTTTTATGTGTCTTGTTTTCTAGCTTGTTTGTTGATCACATGTTTGTTTTTTTAATTTGTTCCAAATATATACAGGCTTTAACTAATTGTGTTTCCAGTTACAAACATGCATGGACTTGATACACAATTCCAAGTAACTGGAGGGGCGAAAATGCAATGGCACAGTGCATGATCCAAGCAAAGCAATGCATCTCGCATCTGTAATTCTAGCATGCAAAACTGGAGTAATATTATATATTACTAGTAGTACTTGTACTACAGTGTTAGGCACGGATCCATTGAGGCTGGAAGGAATGGCTCACTTCTGCAACTATACTGCATGATCAGTAAGCATCTCTTGCGTTGCTACAGTAGTATTCACTGTAGCATGCACATGCGGCCGGGGAGGAGACGCCGACGGGCGGGCCCGGCCGGCCGGCCGGCTACTCCGGCAGCGACGCGACGGGAGACTGCACCGCCGCAGGCTGCCCAGAACCCCGCGCGATTCGCGGGGCATTTCTTTTCTCTCTGCTCCTCTTCCTCCTCTCTCTCTCTCTCTGCTTTCCCGTTCTTTCCATGGCTGCGTGCTTCACTCAATCACTGCTGCGTTCTCTCTCTATCTCTATCTGCTTGTAGGATTATTGGCAAAAACTCACACTGGATTCTGCTCTTTCCCTCGGACACTTGCCCCTTTTCACCTTTGCCTTTGTGGCTCTCTCTTTTTATCTGTCCATGCTTCCCACATTTTATACTGTATCCTCCTAATCAAGATTGTTATTTTTACTGTGTTAGTAATGTAGGGCTACTGTAACACATGCCCAACCATGCAGACTGGCTGTTCTTCAGGTTTCATGGCTGAAAGCTGAGGAAATTTTTTTTTATTGAGTGGATTTCCAATATCTCCTCTATGTATCTGCCTATTCAAGAAGTGAAAGTCAAATTCAAATGTATATATCATGGATATACAAGAGAAAATTGAACACTTGTAACCAGATCTACATCTATTGTCCAGCCAGTTTAACATCCCGTTCATTCCGGCTTCTGCTTTTAGCTTATTTCCTCGTTTTCTATTAAGCATATTTTCCGAACTGCGAAACGGTGAGTTTTTTTAAAAAACTTTCTATATAAAAGTATCTTAAAAAATCAAATAGATCTATTTTTTAAGTTTCTAACAGTCAATACTTAATTAATCACACGCTAATAATATTCTTCGTTTTATGTACGTCTTATAAGCTAGGACAATAAATCAATTCAAACACCATCTAATTAGATTAGATGTAGACGCCATTGCACATCCTCTATACAAACACGCAAACCTTATTAATAAGCTGAGTCCATGACGTAGTTTACTTTGAAAAATCATATATGTAACTCTAACATTACTCATATATCTCTTCAAGTAGTACCACCTAGAAAGGCTATCAATTAACAAGAATAACATTTTTTACATAGCCAAAATCCCTTATTTGTGAACAGAGGGAGTACACACTTTTTACATTTCATGCCTTTTAATATATTTTTTTATTACAGTAGTAATCTTTATTTATATTCTGTTCTTAGTTCGTTTGTGCATACGTGCATGTGCTGTTAGCATGACATACACCAAGAATTATGTTTTTTTTCTAAAATTTTAATAGTATAAGAATATTTGTTTTCGGAGGAGGGTTAGTTAGAGATAGCTAGGCTAGTTCCCTGCGTGGACTTTTATTTATGTGGCCGCATATATACCTTCCGTACTTGCAAAGGAACCTTGGGGCTTATAAATCAAAAACCACTGCTCCCTGCGTCCTAAAATAAAGCTATTTATACCGCTTAAAATTTATCTTAAAATAAAACTATTTCTCTATATACTTTCTCATCTTAACCAATCATAATCATTTTCTATTTAATTTCTTCATATTCTTTCTCTTCTCAATCAATCGTAATCTTTCTTCAATCATTTCTACCTACTTTCTTAATACATGTGTCTAACTTTAGAAATACTTTCTCCGTTTTAAAATATAAGAATTTCTGTCGTTCCATAATATAAAGATTTTTAACACTATTTATAGTACTACTTGTCCCATCAATCACTTTTCATTTAAATTTGTTCCTTTTTTACCACTAGCTACCTTTCCACCTCTGTTTATTCCATATTTATTGAGGGACACCAATGTTTTTTTTTCTTAACCTTAATCTCTACTAAACAATCTACAAATACTTATATTTTAAAACGAAAGAAGTACTATATTTTTTGAAACAGAGAGAGTAGATGCCAATATCAATCTCATGTTGATAACAAAGATTTGTCCAGATTACAGTGTAGCAAATGACTTCGTTTCATAATCTGCACCTGTCATTCCATTGACATTATTAAGCTGCTTGGACCCACAGGTGTTGGGCTTTTAATTGACAAACGTCTCGATCGTAAACATGGAAGTTGGACGTAAGAACACGTAATTAAGCTCATAAAAACTTATTACGTGTCTGCACGATATTAATCGAAACAACTTTTTTAAAATAAATACGTATGCATGCACCAAAAAGCAACTTAGAAATGCCAAGTCAAGTCATATAAATTTTCCTACCTTTCGTTCTAGACAACTTTTTTAGGGGATGGTTCTGTCACAATCAACTTTCTTAATTGAACTCTTGAAATATCGAACTGCTTAAATATATGATTTATTCCATGCTTCTGTTCCAAATATATAGGAGTATGTACTATGAATAATCTGATGACGAGCTAGGTTAGAGTATAAGGAAAAAATATAGTGAAATACTACCATATGTTCAGATGCTAACTTTTTTTTTTGAAAAATTGGGCAAATCCTCAATTCCAACAAAAATGGGGACAAATTGAATGAATGGAAGTAGGAATATATACTTATCATGCACTTCACATAAAGTAACAACTAGGGCTCCTTTTGGATTGGAGTATCTTTATAGGAATTCTAAAGGATTCAAATTCGTAGAAAATTTTCCTAACTAAGTTGTTTGGAACATATAATTGAATGTTGCTAAATTCCTTTGGATTGTATTATTGTACCTCAATTCCATAGGAATTTATTAGCACATAAGCTCCAAGTCCATTTTAATTTTCCTTTAAGAAGTCCAATGCATATTTTCCCTTTATCTTTTTCTCTCTATCTAGCATCCATCTAAATTCCGTGTTATTTTCCTCCGAGTTATCTAAGCACATTATCTTTTAAATTACTTTGTTTTACATTCCTGCATGATTTACTTGTGTACTTCTTGTTCCTGCTTTTGTTTTATCTAGTGTTTTCTTACTCTTGTATTTTTTTAAATCCAGATGTCAAAAGGAACCCTTAAAATAATTTATTGATGTGTATGACGATTTATAGCCAGACGCAAGCATCAATACACTAGAAGTATAAGGAGGCAATTATAAATTTTCTACCATTTTAAATCGTTACTGTAAAATTATCACTATAATTGTCATTCGAATAACATTCTTATAAAATATAAAAAATTAGTGACAAATTTAGCCTAAAGTATAACTTAGAACTACCTCGTACATCCAAGCTGTACATGCATGATGCATGCGCGTTGCTCTGTTTCTTTTTTCGCTTTGATTAGTGGAGTGGGATTAAGATATTGGCAGTGATCAAGACGGTCGCGTGAAGTTTTCTCAATATGTTCGTACGTCCACAGCCTTTTGGGGGTCATTTCAGTTCAACTAAAAAACATTCATTCATCCACTCGTTCAGCATGCAGAGGCATATCGATCTATCTCTGCATTCTGATGGAACTGCATGCGTGTCTTGTAATTTCAGGGGGCAGGTATCTGCATGCGACAGCTCGTAGGATCTGAAACTGAAGCAATCATCTCTCGTGCATGTCATTTTGACCAGCTCTTGCCTCGAGAAAATGTATTAATTCAACCAAGCAGCTTTCGACAACGTATATATGTACGTCTAGCTAAGCTGTACTACTAGAATACGGAGTACTTGTGTGTGCAGACAGAAGTACTCGCACTCTTGCATGCATGGAGAAATTTTGTCTAGAGAATGATAAAGTTACACTAAATTTGTACTCCGACTATAGCAACATTTAATATTTAAAATTTGTTCTAAAATATAGTTATTTTTATATCTACTCCTTTATCTTAACCAATCACACCATTCCCTATTAAATTTTATATATTTTCTTAATTCCTAGAAAAATCGAAATGTAAGTGTATTTTGGGACGGAATGAGTAAAAAACACATATCATCATATCTTGAGACATAGTCCAGACATTTAACAGTATCCTATTAGTTTGGTAATCATTCCTGTTAAAATGTATAATTATTTGTATTTTAAATAATCTTATTATTGTACTGTATATATAATATACTAGTAATACAGAGCTGTATATACCACATGGAGAGCTTGTGGCCTTGTTGCCAAGGTACTCCTAGAAACCAGATATGCATTGTTTGTCCCTTCTGGATTTTATCTACAATTAATTAATTAAATATGTATTGATATTTTATGAACAAAATTGAGGACTGAGAGGACATGTAGGCAGCATATACGGAAGGTGGTCTTAGGGCTCCAAAGATGACAGCGTAGGTGCATAGCTTTAAGTCCCATCCAGCTGTTCGATAAGATTCTTTTGACCATTATCCCCTGGATACTCTAACTGATAACCTCTGCGCATCAACGTGACTAGTCCCGACCTGCTGCTACTTGTGCAATCAACAAAGTTCAAACGTATTTTTGTACCGCTCCCACTGTATAGAGTATGTGATATTTAGAGGAGTTTTCACAAGAATTAGTTTCAATTACCGAGAAACCCTATAAAATTATTCTATTTCAAAGGAGGTTTTTTAAAAAATATTGTCCGGACGATCTTTGGTTTATAGGAGTGCCTTGCAGAAAAAATTGCTGGGAAAGGTCATGGTCAATTAGGAGTACCACCTATGCGGCAATAGTACTATACTCCTATGTGCCACCTGGATTTCCTGAATATTTCTTCAATATAATGCAGCCCTTCGTATACTCACGGTGTATTACCTCCTCCTCTTTAATGATGAAAAAGGACGAAAACAATATTATTTCTACGGAAACGGTTCTCAGTCGATTGGAAATTTTCGCCACCACTTTCATCCCTACTCCTCTTTAGATTTTTGTAAAACTATTTTAAAGCTTCTTTGAAACACATGAATTCTAACTTACAAAACATTTATAGAAATCAATCCCTCTGTTCCAAAATACCATGCCAAATATAAGCATTTTGGGAGTTTTTCACGAAGATTAAGAAGAGAGGTGAAATTAAATAAGTAATATTTGTGATTAGTTGAGATGAGAGAATACACTCAAAAATTAAATAAGAGATGGTTGTGATTGATTGAGATGATGAAGTCGTTGAAGAAGTAGCTACTCTTATAATTCTTCCGTCCTAAAATATACTCTCCCAGTCTTAAAGTATAGCTATTTCTAGCTTTTTGATGTTGTTATGCCTATTATACATTTGCCAACCACCCAACACCCACTCCATTCCCCCAAATTCCTCCTTATATTAATAAAGGACAATATGGTTTTTTTATCTCATTCCTTACTTCCTCCAAAATAACCTATAAATAGATATATTTTAGAACAAAGGACTAGCAACTTTTAGCATTCAAAATTTATCCCAAATATAACAACTCTTACACTTATATTCTCTTTTTAATCAATCACAAACTTCCATGACTAAAGTTCTCCACCTAATTTCTCTACTTAACCAATCACAAACTTCACCAGTTTAATTGCATCAATTTTTTTAATATCCGTGTCTAACTATAAAACTTCTTTGGAACCGAGGGAGTACCATTTTTGGACAAAAAATTAATGCTACTGCTCCATCCGTTCTAAAATATAGCTATTTTTAGTTTTAAATTTTGTTCCAAATATAACTACCTAGGACATATAAAAGATGAATTGTGTTCTATTACTTCCCATACTAGCCATAGTGAATCCTATTATCCCACCAATCTTCAAAACCTGCATCACACATATACTATTTTTAATTCATATCACTTCACTATCTATTAATAAAGATATTCTAAATTTTTCACCATAATCTTTAATTTCTCGAAAATATTTCTACTCAGTTATATTTTGAGGTAGGAGTAATTTAATTTGAACGAAAACTCTTTAAAGTTCCTTCAAGGAGTACGGCAAGAGGCATTGACCGGACGAGATTGAACGAAGCGAAGCAGTGCCACATGCACGCATGCATGACCAACGTGGTCTTGTTATTTTGGCAGCAAACCAAAGCAAAGCCAACTCGATGTATAGTACTCGGAGTGACTGACCAGAGTTGTGTCTGAATATATACACACCACTGTATATGACCAATGCCGGCAGGTGATTGATATTGATTCCTCTGCCCTAGCTTGGGTGTTGTCCAGCCTTTTTGGCGACTGCTCAACTTTTGTGCAGCAGCAACGACGACGTCCGGCAGATACTCCAACTGAATGATAATAAAGAATGGTTAAGGAGAGAAGGCAGGCGTACGTACGTCGATCGCCGACGACGAGTGGTCGCCATCGACGATCGTGTGGTCACCGGCCGATTCCGATCGATCGATCCAGCTCGAAATGGAACGCATGCAATTGCCGTCGTTCGTCGTACTAGATAGATAGACTAGTACCTGTACAGTCTTCTTCTTCTTCTTCCTGTCTTTCACGTACAGCTCCAGGATATACGAGCCAAGATTCGATCGGCAGTGCACTGACAATTCATGCATGCATGCCCACCTATATGGGGCCTCCTCTTACGAAATGTTCTTTACCATGACTGATACTAGCATAATTTTTTTCGAGGGTACGTACCAATGAATTAACTACTGTAAATCTAACAGAAAATTGCACCGTTTTAGTTCAGAAAACGTGCATCACAGACGAACATGCCTTAATACGGATGAAGGCAGGTAGATAATCGATCTGTTTATAGAGAAGGAATCAAAATGTTAAATCTTATAAATAGATTGGAATTAAATGGACTGAATAAAAAGAAATCTTACTTTTGAAAGGGTGGCATGCAAATAATTCCGGCTCACTAATCCAAAATGAAGGGCCTTAATTTGATTATTGCTGCTGCACCAGTAGGTTTGCATTTTTGGTCCATGGAGGCAGCGGCAAATTGCTGCAAAATTTGATATTGCTTACTCCCTCCATTCTAGAATACAATAGATTATATCATTTTCTTAAGAAATTAAGAAAGAACAAAAAAACAAATCAGAGTACAAAAGGTGATTGTTAGGGTAAGAAATTAGTATAAAATATGATAGGTGAGTAATAAAATAGTATAAAATTTGATATGCCGAGAATAAACTAATACAAAAGTTAATAAGTAAGAAATAAAATATTATCTCAGATCATAAAATTCCTTATATTTTAGAATAAATTAGAAAAATAAAATCCTTATATTATATGACAGAGAAAGTACCATATTCACGGACACACGCACGTCGATCTTCATTAACACAGCTCCAATCAGTTCGATGAAAACGAGATATACAGCGACAGTGTGTGTTGTGTATAGTGATGGTAATGGGTCTATATCTATTAAGTTTCTCTACTCTAAATCTACCTCCATGAGAGAAAAGTCCATCTAATGGAAAACCCAAACCAACAGGTATAGTTTTTTTCTAGACCCATATCCATGTGGATAAAACATACCTATGCATAACCCACACCTAACACGCTCATAACAGCAAACAACTATATAAAATAAAACAAATAAACAATTCACTTATCGTAGTGCACATATATATTTGATAAAGTAGCATTCCAATTAAGTAAACAGTGCATCCAATTCAACAAGAAAAACACACACACATATATATATATATATATATATACACTTTTACTTTTTAAATTACTGTTCATAGTACTCAGGGTACTGTTTAAATTCATTGTCCACAAATTTACTGTTCACAACGATGTCAAATTCTTAGGATCTTTTATGGCTAGTGAAACCACTGGTACAGCTGGGTGTAAGACGATTAGTTGTGTTATCTTACTCGATACTCACCATATTTATCATTTATTTGTTTTTAGAAGTAGCTTTCGTAGATATCCCAAGTCATATTTTTTCTAACAGAGAGTTTATCTTCTCCCCAGGCAGTTCCACCCAGAGGGAACAATTCTCTACCGACACTGATTCTCATGATGCCTATACGAGATGCAGGTTATAAACGAGAACTATCGAAAAGGTTTCTCCTATACCTAGCATAAACACTCTTCCAGAAATAAACAGACAAGGAATACTTAAAGAAAATTACTTCATAATTAAACAAATAAGTTTACATATGGTTTCCCTTTCAAGAACCCCGAGAGATTATACAAACAAGTTTAACTTGCTTACCTTACACAGCTTATGTTATACTCCTTACTTTAATATACTAGCAAGGTAGACTACTACTACTAGAATTGGAGGGTGAAAGCTAGAACTCTGGCTAGAGGAGAACCTTTGTGTGCGTCTATCTTCCTCCCTCTAAGCAGACCCCTCCTTTTATAGAGGCTCCAAGGAGGCTCGTCAGAGGCTTTGTTTTCATCTTCGCAATACTGTGGCTTCACGAGCACACCACCTTAATACTGTTGTTTTTTCTTTTCTTATTCACGGGTGTTCTTTATTGGGCTATGTCTTTCTTTTCGCCAAAAGTAAGATTCTCTACTATTCTTAATAGTAACCTATCACTCACCAAAAGTTTTTTTCGATTTACTTAAACAAGCATTCCTTCTGTGAGTGGGACATTATTCAATTCCTCATTAGGGTCATTATTAGGCTAATTAGGGGTATTATTAGGCTACTCATTAGGTTATTGGTCATGCATGAATGATTGATAATACCTTATCAATTTAACATTTCTTATATATTTTTATCTTCAGCTGATGATCTTATTGGTCTGACTACCCATGACCACCAATATCCATGATATCTACATCTGAGAAGGATACTTCAAAATTTTCATCATATGCTTTTTTATCTCTTCAAATTTCTCATTTATTTCTTGTTTTAATTCCTTAACTATTTCTTCCTTTAATTCCTTACACAAAGAAAGAACCTCCAGCCAGATTTTTAGCTTTCACACTTCAGTTCTAGTAGTAGTAGTCTACCTTATTAGTATATTGAAGCAAGGAGTATAACATAAACTGTGTAAGGTAAGTAAGTTAAACTTGTTTGTATAATCTCTCGGGGTTTCCGAAAGGAAAAACCATATGTAAACTTCTTTGTTTAATTATAAAGTAGTTTTCTTTAAGTATTCCCTGTCTGTTTATTTCTGGGAGAGTGTTTATGTTAGGGACTCTATAGGAGAAACCTCTTCGATAGTTCTTGTTTATAATCTACATCTCGTATAGGCATCAGGAGAACTAGTATCGGTAGAGAAGTCTTCCCTCTGGGTGGAACTGCCTAGGAGAAGATAAACTCTCTGTTAGAAAAAATATGACTAGAGATATCTAAGAAAGCTGCTTCTAAAAATAAATAAGTGATAAATATGGTGAGTACCGAGTAGGATAACATAACTAATCGTCTTACACCCGGCTGTACCAGTGGTTTCGTCAGCCATAAAAGATTCTGAGAATTTGAAATCGTTGTAAACAGTAAATTTATAAGTAGCAATTTTGTTAACAGTAAATTTGACTCATGAACAATAATTTAAAAAGTAAAAGTGTGTGTATATACATATATAAGAAGGTGTGATGCAAATTTAACCACAGTACGTCTAATTCAACCAAGTTCACCATTATAATTAAATATTGTATAAATAGATAAGCCTAACAGTGAACATTACAGGTTCTACTTTATACACGAACATGAGGCTACAGCCAAGTACAATAAAAGACCACTAGCTAGGCCTATTTAATTGACTATTAGATGGGTCTATGGGTTGAAAATCACTTCACTTAAATTATATGTGTATCTATTTGATCATGGGTATGCATGGTATATAACTATACCATACCCGCTAACTTGTTGGGCGTTTTTTTTCCATTAACAAAATCACGGGGATAGATTTTAACCTATTAACACCTTCTAATGGAGCAATTACGTAGCGGGTTCAGATAATGGGTCTCCGTTGTCGTCTTTAGTTGTGTACTGTACTACAGTACATGAACAGTGTGCAATACAATGCCAAAGGAAGGGCCACTGTTTTGAATGGAGGAGGTTAAGCTAAGCTAGCCTCTACTAGTGTGGTGTAGAGTACACAATGCTGGTAGCCACTGCCACCTTTCCACTCTGATCGGACAGGACGTGCAGGAAACACGCAGACATATAGTAGTACGGATTAGTAGAGTACATGAAAATGCATGCATACTCCTATCATACGAATTCGTTGAGTTACTATACATACAGCCATATTAGTACACACTTCTGCTATTTCACACCCAACACACACTTCACACGGCCTCTATCTCTGATTGAATGTAGGAGTCCCAGGATGGAAGAAGCCTAATTAATAAGACCTTTTAGGACATATTCTTATGAATTACAGATTATGTACTATGTTTTTTTCCAAACCGAAGCAAATATTTTAGTACTCCCCCATTTAAAAATATAAACATTACTGACTAACATCCCTTCGTATAAAGGACACAACTCGTTGTCAAAAAATTTTTAGCATAAGGAGTATATCAAGTTGGTTACTAATTTTCTCGTGTCTCAAAATATAACAATTTATATATTTAAAATTTATCTAAAATGTAATAACTTCTCCCGTAACATTTTCTTATCAGTCAATCATAATCTTTCATCTTTTAATTTCTTTATTTACTTTCTCTTCTTAATTAATCATAATATTTCTTTATTTAATTTTATCTACTCTTTATATTTTAGAATTGAGATAGTATAAAACATTTCTACTCACTCGTCCGTCCCAAAAATTTTGTTTGGGCATCCCTCGGTCCAACCCTAACAGCGTCATGATCAGCTCTACACGTGAGGTTCTCTCTGACACGCTGTTGTGCACTGTAGCTAGATGGCTAGCTACTCGTAGCTTGTGCCTTGTGTGCACTGCATACTCCTATGATTTTCTTGGTTTTCTGATGCATGTCGTTTTATGACAGATTTCCACTTGTTCTTTGAAAACCTTCCCCCCCGGGGCCCCGCTCGCCAAAACAGGGTAGGAATACACTGTAGCAGTGCCATCAGACTGATCTGAAATACTGTCTACGTACGCATATGAGTCTATCAATAATTCTTGTTGCTCAATCATTATCCTATATTTTGTAGGACAAAAAAGGGTACTCCCTCTTTCAAAAATTATTATATTTTTAGTTATTAGCACGATTATTAAGAAGATACATAAAAAGATATGTCTTTTTTCTTGAGATTGTTGTAGTATAAGACTGGATTAGTTGGAGTGAAAATAAAGCTAAGAGACCGTATGATAAGTGTAATGGTAAAAATCATCTTTTATATATTCTAATTTATTATATTTAGAATAAAATTTAAACTTGTTATATTCTGTGATGGAGAAGTAGCAACTCTCCTTACTCTACAATCGATTCGCTTCTTCTAAAAGGCCATTTACTAACCGATTCTAGCTGTAAGAAAGAATTTCACCGTGAATGTGCAGACACATTCTCCACCGGATTACGTAGCTTCCCTCCTTTTAAGGCCTTCTACATGGAGCGTGGAATTTTCCCTAATGTATATGACCTAAACTACTTTTCTAAAAATAAATTATACAAATTATTTATCCCATTGCACTATATAGTGTGTTATTGTGGTAACAGTAAAATGAGTCTGCCACAGTGATCCAAAACCATGAAACAGTGTCAGAACTACTTACTATAAAAAACGAATTTCGGCGACACCCCCTATTTTCTTCGCAGGTGAGTCACAATTGGCACTGTTTACAAAAACGTTGCTGAAGAGGGGGTGTAGCCAGCCACCTGTGGAAAGGCCTCAACACAAGCGGCCTACTAAGCTAGCCGCCTACGTTAATGGCTATTATCATAGGTGGCCGGCTACATCCCCATAGTTTTCGCAAGCGGCCGTCCTATACGGTCTACGTGCGTTAATAGATGATTTTCGTATGCCATTTTTTATCAGCGATTCGTATGTCTACATGTGAAAACCAATTTTAGCCGCATGTGAGATGATTTTCGTAGTATTGGCTATAGCAATAATACTTAATTATTTTACTGTATGGCATAGGAATACTGTAGAGATTTGCTATGACACTAATCTAATCCAAGGAAGCAAAATGGTAGCAAATGCACACTACTGTTCACCTCAAGAACTATTTATATATTTATTAGTTGGAAATGGTTAGACCATCTACTGTTTCTCAGGTATGTGTTATATATAAAATCCCTGTTTTTTTAGCCCAAGTATACTTCATTCCATTAGCCGGAATATGCACTAATTAAAATGATCAATATGTATATCCCTCTCTTGTCTTATGTCACGTACTGATTTATATTTTTTCCTGAAAATAAAAACGTCTTTAATGGCAAACTTAACAAACTCATTTTTCATATGCATGTGTGTCCAAATGTCCTTATATATATATATATATATATATATGAACAAATAAAATTTATAATTTTTTCCACACAAAAAAATATAATTTTTTAGTTGGGACGAGAGGCCTGCAAAATTTTATCGAGAGAAGGAAAATGTATAACACTGAGAACCCAAGAAATACATGCACATATCAATTAAATTCTTTTTTGATTTTTGATTTTAGATTTTTGTTTTCACGCTCTCCAAGCTACTAAATTATCAACAAAATTTCTATACGAATTTTTCTTGTAATGCTTTTCTAAAACAATTTTTTAACTTTACAGTGGTCAACTTATTTTTTTAACTCTCAAATAGCTTTTTAAAAAAAATCAGATAGTCTATCAATCCATTAATTTTAATTTTAGTTATCTCAAATGGGAGCTTGGTACTACGGTGCATTCCGATATGGGTAGAGCAGAGATGCTGGAGACAAAGAAAACTAATTTGTCAGCTGTATGTACATGTAAAATAATTTATGCCACATCGTATATGGCTTTGAAATGTATATTAATTTGATTAGACGCCGACGCGGAGTACACCGATGCATGCATTGACCAGACAAAGATTCAAAGCTTGTGCAGGGCTCCTTTGAAAAAAGTGAGCCCCCGTGGGAATTGGCTCCGGATAGATCGTACATACGGGTGCCTGCATTTTCATAGCACGGTACATTAGAGCATCTCCAGTAATAGCCCCTATTTTAGAGCCCTCAAATGTTAAATAGGAGCTGCCCCTATTTCCTTTGGACCCCAAAAATGCTCCGAACTCCAGCACCAGCCCCCATTTCTTAGCCCCTATTTTTTTTCTATTATTTTTCACCGTAGACTATATGTATATAATTAAAACACATAAATATTTATAACACATAAATATTGCAGTAGCAGCAGCGAGGCAGCGGCGGCGCGGGAAGCGGGGCGGCGCAGCAGGCCGCGCGGGAGGCTGGCGGCGGGGCAGGAGGCCGCGCAGGCGGGAGGCCTGCGGCGGGGCGCAGCAGGCCGCGCGGGAGGCTGGCGGCGGGGCAGGAGGCCGCGCAGGTGGGAGGCTTGCGGTGGGGCGTAGCAGGCCGCGCGGGAGGTGGGGCGGCGCGGTGGGCGGCGGGCTGGTGCTCGCGGCGCGGCGCAGGAGGCCGGCGGCGAGCGCAGGAGGCCGCGCGGGAGGCCGGCGACGCGGGAGGCGGGACGGCGCGGGAGGCCGGCGGCGGGCGCAGCAGGCCACGCAGGAGGCTGGCGGCGGGGCAGGAGGCCACGCAGGCGGGAGGCCTGCGGTGGGGCGCAGCAGGCCGCGCGGGAGGCGGGGCGGCGCGGTGGGCGGCGGGCCGACGCTCGCGGCGCGGCGCAGGAGGCTGGCGGGCAGGGCGGCGTGACGAGACAGGTAGGGTTTTCGTTTGAGAAAAATTCCAATCTTCCTCCACCTCTAGATGTCGATAGCATGGTGGACGAGGAATTGTCGTAGGCGCCAAAAAAAACGTCGATAGGGGCTGTGGTGTAGAGCCCCCAGGACTGGGGGCTTGGGGGCTGGATTTGAGGGCCTCCTCATTTTAGGGGGTCTATTAGGGTCCCTGCTGGACCTAAAATTTTTATCTCACCGCCCAAAACCTGTTTGGGGGCTGAGTTTGGGGTTCCTGCTGGAGATGCTTTTATACACTCCTCGTACTTTGACGAGGGTGAATTAAGACAATTTTTTATATATTGGATATACCATTAAGTAATAGTAATACTATACATAGCCAACTACACTGTTCCAAAATATTAAGGATAAATCTTAAATTGTTTAGATTCTTTTTTTAAGCATATTTTATAGAAGTCTTTATATTTTAAAATGGAGAGAGTATGTTTTTTCTTTTCTTTTTCCTTTCTTGCAAATTGGTTAGCAAGACCTTGAACTCTCTAGAAAAGCCCGTGAAGCATTTCTAATTAATTAATACTAAGAAGCACGTGCAGGCTGCACAGTTTTAGAAGTACCATGCTAAATTATTTAAAGCCACATTGTCCTTATTTGCAGATAATTTTAAACTCGTGTAATTAATCATGTTACAATATTTTGTACTTATGTTTGTGAGTACTGATAACATAGTAGTAACGTTTGCACATTGTACTGTGCTTCTTTTAGAGACAGAACTGGAGCTATCGTTTAAGTTGGTTTAATTAATATTCCTATTTCCTTCCAACCAACGAGAAAAAAAAAATCAACTCGAAGTGGACGTGTACCCATAACGAAAACGTACGATGCACATGATAAAAGAAAAGAGCCTTGAGCAATCGAGTTTGTCCTAGATGCATGCATTGCAGTTTCTGTTGCTCTTCAATTAATTATTTACGATTGCGTTCGATTAGGGCTAATTAAGGCCCACCACTAGACTAATTATTAATTTAGCGATCGACATGCATACGTAATTAATTAATCAAGTTTTTATATATCAAAATGTACATAGATTAAGCTGTCGAATGACGATTGGCCAAGGTGCATGTGCCAGGTCTGCTAGGCTAGAATCTGGATTTGCATATTATAATTAAAATGCATTTAGCCGTACGTTACAGTGCATGGATCCTTATCCCTACAATGTAATATGGGAAATGTGTCATTGTTACACTCTATACTAGACCTACTCAGCTAGCTAGGTTAATTAATAAAATGGTTAATGGTGGGCAGCACTAGCAACGACAGATTAGAATTTATATTAATCGTTTGTCCATTGCTGGGTTGTAATCAACCACAAGCTGCACCTTGCCGACGTACCACGAAAAGAAATATAGTATATAATCTTATCGATTGAATCAAGCTTGCATGTGCATTTGCACAGGAGTTCTTAGTACGGCCGGTTAATTAATTGTAGACTAAATACAATCTCTGGTGATTTCGATCTGTCGATATACATATATGCACAGGAGTTCTTGGTACGGCCGGTTAATTAATTGTAGACTAAATACAATCTCTGGAGATTTCGATCTGTGGATATATATGCACAGGAGTTCTTGGTACGGCCGGTTAATTAATGGTGGTTTCGAATAAACACCATAAAGGTAGTCTTAAATTTATAGGGTGTCTCGTTACGAGTTTCAGTATTAAAGCCATAGGGCCTTTGAAACGCAGAATTTTGCAAGAATTTCAAAAGAGAATTCGTTAATTCTTACGAAATTTGTCTAAAATTTTCCCGGTCCAGATTGAGGCTTCATACATGTTTTCACCAGTAGATCAGCTAGACATATATAGCGTACTATATTTTTATTCGGCAAATTACTAGTCCATCAATCCTTAAAAAAAATACAATTATAACATTCAAAAATAAATTAGTAGGAAAGAGAAATGATCTAGATGTTCTCAATAAATAAGATGCAGTTGGGAGTGAGAGGTTAGTTAGGAGTAAAATAAAGAGAAATTTAAATGATGGGTGGTTGAAGATAAAAAGTAATACTCTATAAGTGTATTCTTTTATGGATAAAAATTGAATATTAGAATTGTATTTTTTTTTGACAGAAGGAGTAATCATATACTTTCATATAGTTAATTAAATTTCTAATTATAAACAACATGCTGCTGGAAATTTATGGCCAGCTTTCAGTTTTAAAATGGAATACCTGGTTCTCGGACACCCGACGTAATCGAAATCGAACACATCCTGAGGTGAGGTAAGATGGCCTCTGCTGCGTCGTCGTCACCGGTGGCAACGACCACCCTAGGAAGGTAGGCGTCAACAAACCGAAAGCTTGGACTCCAGGGGTAAGTTCTTGCCGCCCGATATCCGGACATCACTCATGGCGCCACCATTCCCCGGAGTGGACGAGGATGAACACAGGTCGCCACGTGTCATCGCGGCTCATCTTGACCCGTATGGCTACGGCAACCTGACACCGGAGCAACGGGAAAGAAGTAGCTGTGAGCACGGGGAGCACAAATAATCCAGCTACCGGAGTAGAGACCAAGTCAGATCTAGATCGGTATGGTTTATAAATTTTTAATGTTTTAATCAGTGTAATTTGACATTTGATTTATATAAAAGTGTCGTAGTTGGGGATTTTGATGGTTTACCATATCTTTATCTTTAATTCATATGAATCTGTTGATGTTTCAAAAGTCGAAGCACCATATTTGATATCTGTGAGTCATATTTCAATTGTGATTTTACTATGTTTCACCATTTAATATTTTCATTTTACGGAATTCGTCCGTGTTTCAATCGTTAGAAACTCGATTTCATGCACGAGAGAAAAAGTTTCACCTAGGATTTCGTGGTGTTTTATTTATTTATTTATTTATTAATGTTGCACTCAATCAGTAAGTAATATTTTTCAGTAATTTAAATTTTTGTTTCATACTGAACAAAGGAATGCTTTATGGACTGCCAACTCTGACTTTCTCCATTTTACAAACATGTGGAATCCAATAGCGCTTATCTTGAAGGGTTCCTTTAAAACGAAGGAATGTGAAAATATAGTAATAAGAAAGATGCAGAATTTTTATAAGAATGCACATATAAAATAGAGAATTATAAAATATAAAAATACAAAAATGATTATTTGAATGGACTACATGAAAAACGCAGGAATTAGAGAAGAGATAATGACACAAAGAAAAGTTTTTATGAAGCTAGATCTCATGCTAATCTTTCTCCAAAATCTTATCCTCTTGAACTATTCCCTAGGAATTTCATAAGATTGTTGCAATCTCAAACCTTTGTTTTAAAG
Source organism: Oryza meyeriana var. granulata (assembly GCA_003991445.1). Lineage (NCBI taxonomy): Eukaryota > Viridiplantae > Streptophyta > Magnoliopsida > Poales > Poaceae > Oryza > Oryza meyeriana. Next base: position 31,682 of record RYFJ01001706.1, on the reverse strand, counting down.
GACCAAATACTAAATTTTTCTATATGATCTAAATTCCATAAAAATTCTATCTTTTTTTCATACAAATCAAAGGGCTTCGAAAAGTTGGGTTCGTGGAATAGTATATGGACATGCCATGCAAAACACAATATCGAACATCGATGACGTTGCTCCATCAGCATTTTAGTAGGGCCTTTGGTTCAACCAAGCTAATGGCTAAAGTTATTGCACTAGGACGTTGAAAATTTACCAAATCAATCGATCTGATCGCAAAAAAGAAAGATAGAACCTACCAAATCTATATGTCCCTTAGGGAGAGTTCGGCAGATGGGAAATGTTTTAGCAAATGCAAAATGAGGTAAGTTATTAGCATATGATTAATTAAGTTTTAATTATTATAAACTTAAAAAAAAGATTTATTTGATTTTTAAGTAATTTTTATATAGAAATTTTTTTAAAAAATATACCGTTTAGCAATTCGAAAAACGAACTTACGAAAAACGAGAAATTTTTTTCTCTCTTCCTGCTCTTTCGAATACAGCCTTAGCCATGTTTGTTTATTACTGCTCTTAATTAATTTAAACAGGTAGTCAAACAAATTCTCCTAAGCGACCATGGACATGCTGTGGAAGTGCATGCGTGTTAACAACTGTACCTCATTGTTAGTATCAACTAACTGTTTAGTGGTTTTTTTAAATGTTTACTGTTTTTTTTTTGAAATGAACTGTTTACTGGTTGAGGCCACGGAACGTATCAAATTCTCTCCTGATGAGGATATGCATTTTTTCCCCCTACGAAGTTACTGTGTTTGATCGAAGCAGGATACATGGACACCCTCTCTTAACGTACTCCCTCTGTTAGTATTTTCCTCGAAGAAATACTGTTTTAGAACGAAGGTAGAAATATTTTATATTATTAAAATTTAGTATTTCAACATTTTTCTTAGTTAGCAATCTAAATTAAACACAATCAAACAGATAAGTGTGAAATTGTCACTGGTATATGTTGTTCTTTTAATTGTACTGGAAGATTTTATTAAACAATGCAAACATCCGACCTATGTGTTGACAAGGGATGTACAAGGCCATAAAAGAAAAAAGGAAAAAGAATAGACAACAGGAACTAACATTTTACCTTGCGACAGCCTGCACCATTATAACCATTAAGAAGCATAAAGTACACCAAGCACCCTTAAAACAGCGCCTACAAAAAGGAGCGCCGTTTGGCTATAGCAGGAGTACTACTCTACTTCCTCCATTTGAAAATAGAGAGATGCTATAAAAAGACATCCTGTCCAAAAGATGGGATAGTTAATGACGCCCTAGGCCACGCCGGTGCGGTCCCGTGGCCTCCTCTTCCGTCTCATGCTTATGACACTACTATAGAATATCACATTGATACCGCCATATCAATGCCGGTTAGCCAAAAACTAATACTGAAGAGGACCCTCTGCCCACCTGGTCACCCCGCCACCTGGTCACCCCGCACTAATATGACCAAGAACCGATACTGATAAGCAGTCATCAGTGCCGGTTCATAATAAAAACCGTTACAAACCGGCACTGATAGGCTCTAAATCTATCAGTACCGGTTTTTGAATTGAACCAATATAGATGAAGTGAGAGTTGAAGAGATAAGATCAATCAATCCCCATCTTCCCAAGCCCCCTCTCTCTGTTAGTCATGCGTCCGGACTTAGATCGATCGATCCCCATCTTCCCCACAGCCCATCTCATCCAATCCTTCCCTGTCGCCGCCTCCTCCAATCCCTCCCTACCGCCGCCTCCTCCGATCCCTCCCCGCTGCCGCCCGTCACCGCGGCTGCTATCACCGAAACATTGCCCCCGCCTCCTCCCGTGCTGGAGCAGTCACAGGTGCAGCCGCAGGGCAAGACCGTCATGTGGAACGAGATGCTGAATGTCAGAATTGCCCACCCATGTGGCGACCGTGGCCGCCGTGGAGGCCGCCAAGTCCAGCCAATATGTCTCCCGTAGCCCCGCCTCATCGTCCTCCAAGGGTAACACGCTAAGTTCATCTGGGGCTATGATGCTGTGTTAGGGGGATTTTTCGCGTCTGATCTTGCTTTGGTGCTAGGAGACGCAAATCAGTTTGGCTGCTTCTGCATCACTGGGCAATCACCTCGGCGGTGCCGCCCTAGATCCGCCGGGCAAAAGATGGCTGGGACGCCGACGACGAGAGGGAGTGGAGGCAAGGACGGGCGGTGACATGCTAGGACACTGACGACAGTCAAGACCTCAAGATCGGATAGGTGGAGGTGACTCCTCAGGGCGGCATCGGCTGAGACGGCCATTGACAAGTTGCGCGGGCCAAGTGGAGGAACGGCATCGAGCGCTGCATCAAACATTTCTTGTGATCTATGTGAACTATGTTGATGATTTGTGTAAACTCGATAGTTTCCATGCGATCAACGTTCGATCTGTTGAAAGATTTGTAATAACTTTGTTGATTATGTGATTCTGTGACTTATTTTTGTTGGATTTTCGATTCATTTTTGTTGGATTCGAAGCATTGGCTTGATTCGTTCGAGCTAGGCTGAGTGTTTTTTTTTGCTTCGGGACACCCATCAGTGCTGGTTGTAGAACCGGTATTGATGACCTCTCGTCATCAGTGTCAGAATAGTAGTGCCGGTTCAGGAACCGGCACAAATGGTGCTTCCCAACCGGCACAGATAGCTCTTTCTGTGGTAGTAGCGGCGCCCACTAGATCTAGCTCCCATAGCTGTAGGGGGAACCAGTGAGAATGGAGGACGTCAAGGAGAGCGCCGATCAGTGTAGGCTCTTCCTCCTAGTGGAGGTACGTCGTGCAGTGCGTCATTCTTGATTGGTACCCACAACGTATCAGGCATGGTATCCGTGGCATCGTGGTTAATACCCACAAGTAGCAGGTCTGGTACTTATGGATATTAGGTCTGGTACACATGAGTACTAACCGATACCCATAGGTACTAGGTACCATAATACTCAGGTGCTAGATACTAGATCTGATACATGTGGGTATTAGATCTAGTAACTTATATACATGGAATCAAGGCATGGGGTATATATGTCCAAACGGGTGGACCGGGCTGGCACGGCCCGTTTAGGCACGGTCCCTATAGCGGGCCGTGCCGTGCCGGCCCGCGTGCCTCTCCCCCGACCCAGACACGGCACGTCGAGATCGTGAGCCGTGCCGTGTCGGCACGGCCCGTCGGTGGCCTGCCCCGGTCACTGTAGCGGTCACTGTAGCGACACCGCATGTGGCGCCTCCACCACGGTGGAGGCCCATCATGTGCATACAGTACCCGATCCCTGGATCAGTAGTCGGATACACACATAGTCATCGATGATACAAACTCAGAGTACACTAAATACATAGCAGAGTACATATAATACATACAGACGGATACATAAGAAGGTTGCCATCTAGGACAGGCCCTAGATAGACAACGGCAAGAACAAGGTAAACTGGCGGGATACAGCACAGACAGGGCAGAAGCAGGGGGAAAAACTACTCGGCGATGGATCACGATGATACCACAGGCTTGGTTGGGAACTAGGCCCGAAACCTCAGAAGTCCTCGTAGTTGGCTTGGTCCTGGAAGAAATCAACAGCAGTCGGGTCTTCGTCTTCTTCTCCAAAACCTAATATAATAAACGTATGTATAGGAATAAGGGTGAGTACTTTTATACTCAGCAAGCCCGGGAAAGGTGCCATGTCGGCTAGACAAGGGGCTAAAAGTCTGATTTGTGAAAACAGCCTTTAGAAACATTTTGCTTATCAAATACTAGTGTGTAGTTTTTAGTTGTCGGAAAGAGACTCACACCTCAATCCATTCCGTAAGTTGCTTTTCAACAATTCACCACATATAGTTACTGAATTATGCATTTCCATTTCATCTTCCGGTAAATAACCGAGTGGCCTCATAACTCGGCTATCACCCGAGTGGCTTCGACCACTCCTTAGGTCTACTGTTTTTCCGAATGGCTCTGACCACTCGTTGATCCTAAGACTCGGCTACAACCGGTTCTCAGCTACCTCCTTAGCAATTTCCGACTACAACCGGTTACCAGCTCATTCGCTTCACTGGCTACAACTAGTTAGCACAAATTCGCTGCCCTGGCTACAACCAGGTGGCCTGCTCTTTATCGTCTTCTGGCTATAACCTGAAGACTTTTCTCTGGTTAATTTCTCATACACTTACTTATGATGCTTCAACACCCCGGGTCACATAGTCTCGTTTCTGGCCACATAGGCCTTCCGTTTACCACTCGGCAAATTCTGGTCACGATTCCCTTCCCATCAAACCATTTCACAAACTTCTGGCAATCAAATCTACGCTATGGGAATCACCTTACATTGCCCTTAACCATGGGCACGGCTGTTCGAACAGTTCAACTAAACTCTGCAGAGGGTGCACGCTTTACCCATATGACACGAAGCTTACATCGAGTACTGGTCGGCACCGGAAGGCCATTTCCAAAGCCAGTCTAGGGTTATCCAATGCCAGCAGAAGGATCCACACAGGATCAATGCTTCAGGTCGGCTCCAACCACCGTCAGCACCAGGGTTCACGAGCCACAACTCAGATGAGTCCACTCCAGTCAGCATCAGACTTCCCTAAACCTACAATTTACTCGGCCAGAGGCATCCCATGCTACCCGTATGGTCGCACTGTAAAATGCTTGGATGCAATTCCCAAAGGAAACGGTCCTTATTGATTATACTTAGCCAGGCCACACAAGCGCTAACTCTGTACATCAAGGTTTTCACAAACTTTCATTTATTTCACAAACACGCCGATACGCAGAGTACCAGGTTTTTAAACAGTTGAGCAAAGACCACTGTTTCCTAAACGACAACACAATCGTTGCAAGGCTAAGCCATTCTACTCGGCAATCATACCCAAAGGATGTGATGTCAACGTGCCATTTGTGGGAAAAGTACATCAATATCCTACCAGAATATGTATGACTACTGGACAGGTCCGTCGGTAGCGCTTGCAAACCGAGGCCGATCAATTTAAAGTGTAAATTAAGCATGTATATTTTGCAAACAACATAATTTTGCACATATAGGAAACAATATGGTCAAAGGGGGCTTGCCTTGCTCCTGCGGAAGATCTTTCTCGACAAAGATGGCTTCTGGATCGTCCGCCGGTTCAGGATCTGGACACGCAGAAGAGATAATTACTGATACGCTGAAAAAGAGGTAAAACACTTAAGAGAAGAACATCGCAGTAGTAGGCTGCAGAAAGGTAGCAGTCGGCTGAGGATGGATGGTAGTTGGATGAAGATTTATCGTGGATAGCTGAGTTAGACTGGCGGACTAAGCAACAAGGCTCACCGGTTAGGAACTCCGGATGGGTAGACTAGCTCGAGGAGCAGAAACGGCTCCGGGGCTGGGGAGGAGGAAGATGATGGTTCAGCGGTGAAGCCGATGATGGCGATTTGGCAGAGACGGCTGGGTTGCAAAACAGGGGAAAAAAGAGGCATGGATGGCCTATAGCTGGCGTGCGAGGCAGGGGCACGGCGGTGTAGGGTGATAGAGAAAAGGAGTCACGATAAGTTGGCAAGGCTATAGCTAGCTGGCTGAGATGATGCGATGTCAAGGCAGAGATTGACTTAGGAATTGGGTGTGGCCGGTGGAGTTGGTAGACACTGTAGCGGCGATGAGACACTCAGGTCGTGGTAAGGACGGGTTGGTGGGACTTGCAGACAGAGCTTCTGACTAACCATTGGTCCAAACAGGTTCTTGCAGTGCGGCGGGTATTGTCCGCTGGTCCAAGCGGGGTTGCGGGTAGGTGGAAATCGGGTTGCATCACCGCTTCGGCAGTCGGCGTCCGACAGGAGGAGTGTGGGAGTCAAGGCTGCTATGCAACTTGGTGAGGCGATAAGACAGCACGTCCATTGACAAGGCAAGGCGTCGTGAGCTTGACTGGATTGGGTGCGAAACAGACCGGGTGAACAAGGCAGTCGGGATGGCACGGCAGAACGGGTTGACAGAGTAGTCAGCGATTGCAAAGGCTTACTCGGCGACAAGGATGACCGAGTGGACAAAGAAAAAAGGCAAGATTCAGGGCCTGAGTAGGAATCTGCTCAGCAAAAGGGAAAAGGCAGTCGGCTGGTTAGAGAGAGAAAACTAGGGCACAGCTGAACATAATAGGAGAGGAGTTAGAATTCAAAAAAACGAATTCCAACTGGGAAAAGAAAAACAGGTCGTTACACCGCAACGGTAGTCTCTCCCCACGTGCACTATAGTGAGTACTGTAGCAAGCACAATAGCGGACCAGTCGTGGTCTGCTATAATCTATGGGTTGTGTCGCACCGCTGGCCCAAGCACGGCACGGCTATTCGGGTCGTACTGACAAGGGCTATAGTCACCCATGCCGGACCGGCCTAAATATGGTTATTGTAGCATCTTACTCGAGCCGGCCCGACAGCCACGCCCCATTTGAACAGCTATAGCGTGGGGATGGCCAGCCGATGTGCCGTCTGCCGCTAGCGCCTCTTCTCCCTTCCCATCCTCTCCTCGGTTCCATCCTCCCTTCCCTGTTGCTGATGTGGCCAGTGTCACTGCCTCCTGGCGTCCCAGGCGTCGCTGCCTCCTCCTATCGTCATGGCCATACGCGTGGGGCAAAGAATCAGAGCAGTCGCGGAGCTCTGTAAGGTGGAGGAAAGAAAGCGGGTGGGTATTAAAGTATCCGGTCTATGTGATGGGTTCTCATCTCCTAGTCATCCTCTTTAAAATATAAGAATTTTAACATTTAAAATTTATATCAAGATATAAGGATTTAAAATACTACTATTCGTTTCATCTCTTATTTAAATTTTGTCCTATGGAGTTATAATGGACTGTTGGTAGTACGATTTTTCCAAAATATAAGAGAATGTATGTTTCTCCGAAATGGAATATAATGGTGGCACCCTTCTCAAACTCTTAAACGGTGTATTTTTTTAAAAAAAACTTCTATGTATATATAAAATTATTTTTATTTAGAATACTATTTAAAATTTATTTTTCAACGCTACAATGCTATGAGCTTATATTATTATTTTGTGATTGGTTGATTCCCAGAGTGCCGACAGTTATATTACCCAACTCGCTTTGTCATAAAATATAAGTATTTTTAGTTTTTGATTGGTTGACAATATAAAGTATATCCAAAAATTAAATAAAAAAGTGTTGTGATTGGTTTAGACAGTAGAATAGGTGGAGAAGTTGCTATATGTTGGGATAAATTTTTATTTTGGGATGAAGAGAGTAATTTTATATCGTTAATATTTATAAATTTTTTCTATTGATTAAATTTAAAAGTATGTAACTTATTAATATTTTAGAAGTGTTTATATTTGTAGATAGACCGTAAGTTTTCCTCGTAAATTCAAAAGGATGGAGTAATTTCCATCTTGCGAAGTGGGCTCAAAATTGCAATGTAGTATGCCGACAGAGCTACCGTGAAGCAGGTACGGTCCAACAAGAAAAATATTATAGTCAAAACTGTCTTTTCCATCGTTTTTACAAAGAGCAGCAGCATACTCGTACATCCTGTCAATAGACGGCTCCAATGAGTCATAACGGATGAGATCGAAATGACATGTTTGATGAAGCAACACACTCTACTCCATATTTTAATCCGGAGTGTAAAGGCTAACGATGGATCGAACTCAATTGTTTGTTGCAGTAGAAAGGAGATTGCATGGCTAACATCCCTGTTACTTCTTCCCCAGTTTATTTTTTTCTTTTCGTATGGACGTTTCCTAAAATGATAAACGGTGTGTTTTTTTAAAAATTTTCTATTTAAAAGTAGCTTAAAAAAACAAATAGATCCATTTTTCAAGTTTTTAATAGTAAATACTTAATTAATCACATACTAATAACGTTCTTCGTTTTACGTATGACTTATTTAAGCCCACAGAATAAGCAAGAATAAGCAGTTAAGAACACTACTGCGCTTTCACAAGGACGACACCTTTTAAATGGCAGTTTTAAATCATTTCGCACGTCCTGGAAGTACTACTCGTAACAACAGCAGTTGAGTAGTTAAACGGTTTCCGACTTGACCTCGATCGATTGATCAAGTTAATGAAAAATAGGACACCTAAATTTGATTTTCTAAGCCCTATCGTCTCTGTCCATTCACTAGCTAGACCAGCAGAAGCAGGTGAGTGACCAACGCTTCACATCCTACCATAGCACCCTACCCTAAACTTGACCTCTGGCCGGTCAATCAGTGTATCTCTTCACCTTCTCCTAAGCATCCACTCTTTCTGCACACGGATATTTTTTAGGCAGCGTCCGCTATGAGTTTCGGCTGATTAGCCAATTACATTCTCAAAAAAAACTCAATTAGTATATAATTAATTAAAATTAACTATTACAAAGTTAAAAAGAGATTTATTTAAATTTATTAGTAAAATACTTTTTTATGGAAAATTTTTCTAAAAAGCACACTCTTTAGCAGCTTGAAGAAACTAAATAGAACAATCCTATCCAAGTTACTCTCCCGTTTAATTTATTTGTTGTTCTATCAAATCTCACACTAAACTAGGAGATGTGGTAAATTACATTGTTACTCTCATTAATTATATTCTAATCAATTTTCCAAAGTAAGCATTAAAATTTCTTGTGAAAGGTACTAATACTAATATGTTTATATTGATTAAGGGTAGAAAGGGAAAAACGCTTCTAAAAATATTTTTAAATGTGAGAATGACAAGCATTTTGACAAAAAATTTGAATGCTAGAATAACAACTAAATTAAAATGAAGGGAGTATTTTTACTCTATTTTTTCCCATCATCCATGACCCTTGTTGAAGAAAAGCGAGAGGAATATGAGTGAAATTGAAAGTTGTTAGGGTTCGTAATACTTAATTCTTCCGTTTCAAATTACTTTTTTTTTAAAATATAATAACTTCTATAATTTAAATTTTGTTCTAAATATAACAACTACTATTTATACAAGGTGATTTTTTTCACTAAAATACCCATACTACTTCTTGATTTCATTATCACCCAAACTAGTTCGAGCTTATACCTCATCTATCCCGAGAAGACAAACAAATCTTTTTATCCCTCTACTTAATAGTCGTGCCAAGAGTTAAAACTTGTTATATTTTAGGACGCAAAGAGTACATACTTCCTTTGTTCCAAAATAATTGGTGTTCTATGTTGTTTAGCATATATTAAGGTTTGAGAAAAAAAAGACTATAATACCCCTTATTAAAAGATTATGGTTGGGAGTAGGAGGGTGGTGAGGGTAGGGGTAAACAAAAAGCTCGAAGCTTGTGGCTCGGATTAGTTCGAATCAACTCGAACTTGTAGTTACAATGAGTCAAGCCGAGCTATGGTTTTAACTCGTGAGCTTAATGAGCCAGCTCACGAGCTGCTCATTAGTACAAGAGATCACCATATTTTGATATACTTGGGACTTTTTAACTAGGAGTAGTGTTTACTCTTTTAATTACGTCAAAACTATTAGTATTTGTTGATTTCTTTATTAGTTTGTGTCTATTATTATGTTGATATATGATAAAATGATATATTTTAAATTACAACGGTGGTATAAATGAGATAGAGCTTATTAACAAGCCTAACAAGCTTAGGCTGTGTTCGATACTATGGAACGGCTGAGCTAGCAAGTGGTACGGAAACCGGAGTGAACAATTAGCGTATGATTAATTAAGTATTAACTATTATAAATTTGAAAAATAGATTTATTTGATTTTGAAGATAAACTTCCATATAGAAAGTTTTTACACGAAACATACTGTTTAATAATTCGAGAAGCGTACTCATGGAAAATGACGAAGAAGCAACAACCATAAGCCCAATCGAACGCAACCTTAATGAGTTAACTCGTGAGCCGAGCTAAGCTGGGCTTTTAGCTCGTTAAGGTTAACGAGCCGAGCCAACTCGTTATGCATCCCTAGGTGGAGGTAGAATGGGAAAAAAATTGAATTGGACGTGATCGATGGCATAAGTAGTACTGTATAGTAATAACTATTTGGGACAAATTTTGAATCTAGAAAGACAACTATTTTGGGATGGAGTGCTAAGTTAAACATTTATATGTTTGATCATTAAAAATTTTAGTAATTTGTGTAGTTTAACAACATATGAATTACATATTATCTCATGGTGAATTTAAAAACATTACTCTTATAATTTTAAACTATATGAGTTTATAAAAATTGATATGAAAGAATACAAATGTTTGAATTAGGACAAATTTAGAATGACAAATAATTTAAAATAAAGGAGAAACTAAGATTGACAGTAAAGGTTTGTTTATTTTAGCTTATTCTAGCTAACCGCTGGATTATCGCAAGCCTGCTCCCACCTCCCATAGTACTCCAGAAGAGATTGAAACATTTATATGCCTCCTTTGGAACAATAGTTAGGGATTTTATAGGATTCTAATCCTATAAGAATTTTTTCTATTTAGCCCTTTAAAACAAAATAATTAGATCTTTCTAAATCCTATGAAATTCTTTAATAATGGCTTAATGCATGCATATTTTGAAGGAAATTTAGCAAGAGCTCCAACTTGTGGAAATTTTAAGTTTCTCTCTTATCAAATTCCTGTGTTTTTTCTATAATCTATTTAAACGGTTATTCATGTGTTTTTTAATATATTTTGAAATCATATGATTTACACCAGAATCACGTGCTTTCTCTATTCCAGTTCTAGTGTGACACCATTCCTACTTTTCAAAGAGGGCCAACTTGTCCCATAAATCATATCTTATTTAGTTTTCTTTCCATTTTACCCCACTACTTTCCCACTCACCCTACACCCCTTATTTTATAACATGCGTTGTATTATTTTATTTTCATCCTTAATATCTACAAGAAACCATAGAATTCAAAATACATTGTATTTTAAGTCAGAGGGAGTAAATAATAGTGCGATTTAAATATGAACTTTCATCGGAATTTCTTAGGGTTAATTTGATCATACCATTAAAAATTTGCCGTATTAAAAAAATACCATTACTATTCGTTATAGCGGCTCAGTCCTACTGGTATTTTATAAAATTCAAACCATTCCATTTTATACGTCCTTGGACCATGTTTTCATACCATATTTTGGTATGGACCAAAATGCCCCTAGCCATTCTTCTTTCTTATCACTATCTTCTTCCTCCCACCTGCTGCGCCGCCGCCGTAGCAGAGAACTCCGGCCACATGGCAGCACTGCCGCCACCTCGCATGCGGCGCCGCCGGTGACGATGTGGCCCGGACCGGGCAGGCTGAGGCTGAGGTCGAATCCGACGCGCCCCTCCAGAAGCGGCGCCGCACTGAGCGCGAACAGCGAGCCGAGCAGGCCCGCCTGCTGGGAAGAAGGCGGTGGCGGGAGCGGGGCGGGATGATGAGCCTGCAGTGGGGCGCCGACGAAGTGGATGGGTGGGCGGCGCACCGCCGGGCGCTTGCGCTTGCGGGTGGAGCCACCGATGGGGACGTTGTGGACGGATCCCCCGAGCATCCAGTAGCGGTGGCAGCTCGGGGCGGCGGGTTGGGAGCTCGATGAGGCCGGCGGTGGGTCGGGAGTTTGACGAGGCAGGCGCGGCTCAGGAGCTCGACGAGGCCGGCGGCGGCTCAAGGCGGTGGTTCGGGAGCTCAACGAGGCTGGGCGCAGCGCGCGAGCTCGACGAGGCTGGCGCGGGGGAGGCGTCGGCTTCGGAGCTCGACGAGGCCGATTGATCAGAAGCTGGAGCAAGCCGCCTCCGCAGCATCTAGATCCAGCGGCCAGCACGTTCGTCGCCAGCCACTTCAACCGTGCTTCCCTCCCCTCCGGCGGCCGTGTGGTGGAAGTTGCCAAATCCGGCTGGCTAGGGGAAGAAGATAGAGACAGGCAAGAAGAATGGCTATAGGTATTTTGGTCCATACAAAAATACGGTATGGTCTAACGACATATAAAATGGTACGGTTTGAATTTTATAAAATACGAGTGGCATTAAGCCGATATGACAAATAGTAATAACATTTTTATAACACGACGAATTTATAATGACATAGATTAAATTAACTCTATTTCTTAAATACTCCCTCCTCCATTCACAAATATAAAGAATTTTAAAACACTTTATATTTATGACTTTTGTTGTCACTAAAAGCCATGTTAATAATAAATCTTCAAACAACTTATTTATTTGAAAAGAATCTTTTAGCAACACCTAGAAAATGTTACACACGGCTATTGTTTTTGATGTATCAAAGGTAATCAGTGATGGCATGCGGGTGACGTGATCAAATCCTTGTCATGTTATGATTTTACCTGCGAGGAACGTTCTTAATTAGAAGTTCGATCACGCTAGCACTCTATATGTACTATCTTTGTAAAATTCAAAATTTGTTCTAAAATAATTGTTATTTTAAAATACTATTTATTCCATCAATCATCTTTCATTTAAATTTCTTTTTATTTTATCCTCAACCACCCTCACACCTTCCATTATAACTTAGTATTTAATAAGAGGTACTATAGTTTTTTTTACTTTAATCCATACTAAACAATTTAGAATGAAAACTATTTTGCGATGGAATGAGTAATATACTACTTGGGTCAAAAGTTTGGTCCGAAAGGAAGTTGTATAACCATTTATTTTTAATTTCGTACCATTATTAGAAGTTCTAAATCATTTTTTAAAAAATACTCACGTATTGCAGAATGGCGTACACGATGAAGAGGAGAGAGAAAGAGTGAGAGGGAGTTGAACGTTTACATTCCCAAAAATCTATCTTTTCATCTTCCCCCGGGTGGTGAAAAAGAGGAGGCGGCCAGTGAGAACAACAGAAAAAACAGTGAGTAGTAGTAGTAGTAGTAGCCCACAGAGACAGTGCGATGAGACGACAGAGATGACCACAACGGGAGAGAGCACTACACACAGAACTTGAGGTTCAGGAGTGCACTGGTGGCACAGCCATGCATCCTCCTCCTGCTGCTGCTGCATGTGTCAAACTGAATGGAGTAAAAACCCATGGTGCAAGTAAGGCGTAAACCTGTCCTCTCCTTTGCAATATGCTACAGGTACCTCATGGTTACCGTGATTACTGTATACGAAATTTTTTTAGCTTTTGAAATCTAATAATTTTTCGGGTAATCTCATATTTTTCCACAATAATGACATGGTTATCGTGATACTGTCGGGTCATGGTAACCCTTACCAAAACAATAAGAAAACCCTGATCCTCTCCCCCATTAATTAACAATAGCAACACACAGATGGTGGATCTATGCACAAATAATCACACTGATTAACAGTAATCAAAATTTTCACATAACATATCAACACTAATCTAATGGACTGCTACTAGTAAACTACTAGTAGTATAGCACAGACATAGTTTGAAGATGAAGGAAGATTACATAAAACGAGGTGAGCCATTAGTATATGATTAATTAAGTATTAGCTATTATAAACTTAAAAAATAGATTTATATGATTTTTAAAGTAACTTCTATATAAAATTTTTTTATAGAAAACATACCGTTTAACCGTTCGGAAAATATGCTCATGAAAAAGAAAAGTTTTTTCTCCTCTCCCTACACCACCGAAGTCACCGAACGGTGCCTTAATCAGATCAATCCATGCATGCATCCATGCTTTAGCTGGGGATCAGTAATCTTTTTGGGCATAAAATGATCAGGTAGAGGCATGCAATACGTATACTGTAGGAGTAGGGTACTCCTACTATGTAGCAGTAGTAGTATGATCCATATGATATTCCCCTTCACTTGCAACGGCAGCATATATCACGGCCTCTCTCGCTCTCGTCTCGCCGTGATTTGACGCGAGAAAAAGGATCGCCACCAGCCATCGGCCACACGCGCGCACATACGCACACGCCGTAGGAGTAGTAGTATTCCGCACCTTACCTTTCCCTTCCCCCATCCATCCCTCTCCTCACCATTAATATCTCCCCCCTCCTCTCCAGCTATCTCTCGCCATTGGAGAGAGCTCGAGCAAGAGACAGGAGAGGTCGTCAGGTTGCTTTTTGCTAGGGTTTCGGCCTTGCTTTCTTGGTCTCTTTGTGTGATGGATCAGAGCTTTGGGAATCTTGGCGCTGGGGGGAGCGGCGGCGGCAGGACGGCGGCGTCGTCGTTCCTGCAGCTGCCGCTGTCGACGGCGGCGGCGGCTACGGCGTCGTCCATGGGTGGTGGCGCCGCGTACTACGGCACGCCGCTCGCGTTGCACCAGGCGGCGGCCGGGCCGTCGCAGTATCACCAGCACCACCACCACCACCACCACGGCGGCCACCACAAGCACGGCGGCGGCGCTGCCGGAGGGGAGATCTCGCCGGCGGAGGCCGAGGCCATCAAGGCCAAGATCATGGCGCACCCTCAGTACTCCGCCCTCCTCGCCGCCTACCTCGACTGCCAGAAAGTACTCTCTCCCGTGCTCTACACCTAGGAAGGCCGAAGGCTACAGCTTCAAGATTGCAATTTTTTGATCTCGTTGAGAATAAAAGATTGCAATTTTGACCTTGTATGCTCAGCTACGTAGTGTGTTCTTCAATCTACCTCGAAATGATTTTGTTTTTCGTTTGGTTCACTGTGCGCAGGTCGGCGCGCCGCCGGAGGTGCTGGAGAGGCTGACCGCCACGGCGGCGAAGCTGGACGCCCGTCCGCCGGGCCGGCACGACGCACGCGACCCGGAGCTCGACCAGTTCATGGTTCGTTCCCGACTCCGGCGACGACCGATCGATTATATATTCACCATCCATCACTCATTCACATCCGTGCTGATGATTTGTCCGTCCGTACGACGTTGAATCCGTGTGCTGATGATGATGATTAGTACATTGCTTGGGGTTAATCATCCAATCAAATCTCGCAGGAGGCGTACTGCAACATGCTGGCCAAGTACCGGGAGGAGCTGACGCGGCCGATCGAGGAGGCCATGGAGTTCCTCAAGAGGGTGGAGGCGCAGCTCGACTCCATCGCCGGCGGCCATGGTGGCGGCGGCGGCGGCGCATCGGCTCGCCTCCTTCTCGCCGGTAAATTAACCTTTCTTTCAACCAATCATCTCATGCTCATGGCGGTGGCGGCGGTGGCTTACCGCATTAGGAAATAGTTTGCTCCGGATAATGGAGGTGGTTGCTTTGGATTATTGCCATTGTTAGCTATTACTAATTTATTTATTGGGGTTAGGGAGGAGAAGGGCCTTTGCAGCATGCACTAACAAATTAACAATTAGCACTAGGTCTAGTCGTTGATTAATTAATCAATCACACGTAATCTAATCGTGTTGGCAACGAGGGCACTGTGAGTGACCATGTCACATGCTTCTTCTCCTCTCGTTTAAGCAGCTTCACCTCGATTGTTTATTGCTGCTATCCATGGCGCCTGCCTACTTGCACAAACCACATGCTAGCCTTTCAACTCACCCATTTCTTTTCCTTTCTTTTTGGCATGAATTGTCTCTTCTCTTTCTTTTCTACTGGTCTGCTAGATGACAAGTGACTAGAAGCCTTGTCTTAGGGTTCCAAGGCAGGCAGGAGAATCAGGCTGTGTCTAGCTAGGTGTACTGCCATACATCTCTATGCAGTTATAATACTAATATCTTCAAATCATCATTGTTTAGTGGCTTAATCACCATTCAGCATCCTCATCAATCTCGGTAATCATCTCTGGTTTCTGCTGATTGGCTAGCATGCATGCATCTATATATTCTTTTCTTTGCACTAGTAGCAATGGATCTAGCTATGCATCGGAAATTGTTGTTATGGCTAGCTAGGTAACCAATGTTGCAGCACTGTACGGACCATCGTGGCTGCAACTGTAGCAGCAGGTATATATATCTTCGTCTTCGCACGTACTCCTACTCTACTACACAGATCTGGATCCATATTGCAAAGGTTTTGGGATGCAGCACTGCTGATAGTATGCATCTGGGCGTTCGTGTCTTCCGGGGGTACTGTCGATTGCAGGGCAGGCAGGCAGATTTCTGTCAAATAGTAATCAATGATGAGAGATCGATCTCTGCTGATGAACTATTGATAGACTACTGTGCTTTCATTTTCTGTGCATATACTCCATTGGAGTAGAGTGTCTGCTTGGTAGGTCAATCTAGGGCAGTTGCATTTGATTCATGAAGGAATTAAGGCACGAGTTAGCTAGTACTCCCTCTGTCCTAAAATATAACAACTTCTGGGCTCTTGTCCGGATACATAGCTAAAAATTGTTATATTTTGGGACACGGAGGTAGTAGTTTTTTTAAGATTAGGAAGATGAACATAGGATCTAGCTAGTTATCTGTTCAAATTAACTAAATTGTACAATACTGGTGTTAATAATTGGAGTCTATGGCTTAGTCTGGCTGCTAGGCCCGTTTGTGGATGCATAGGCTCAATTTTGACTAAGCAATACTCCTATTAGTGGAAGTCAGCTAGTGGAAAGTTAAAAGAATATTATCAGAGGTTTTGATGTACCACATACAATTTTATTCTATGGTCAATCTATATATTTCCGAATTTATGTTCGTCAAATATTGTGAAAGATTTCACAAAGCACTGAGGCTGGAAATCTCTCCATTATCTAAAACATATTTTGGAAAAATTTCAAGTTTCTTCTTGGTATATTATCTCAAATGTAATACTCAAAAGACCCACGGCGGCTATTATTATTTGCTATAAGCTCAGCGTATGTATGCAGAGTTTGCCTAAGAAAGAATTTGTGAATCTCAACTATTGAAAGAACTCCGGCCACTTCAAAAGATCTTTTGTCAATGAATTAACTATATATTGTTTAATAATGTATTTCATCATCTTTACACGGGTATATGTGTGTGCCAGATATTTAATGCCAATTATGTGTGCCATTTTTAGATTTGAAGAACCAACTAATATATTTTATTATTTTTTTGGTTAGTTATAGTATGACAACTGTCCTATCAAATCACATCCACCTATATACGTCTATCTTCACCGGGGACTTCTGCAATGCTTTGCAAACTTCTTGATGAGCTTCTTGTTTGTATAGCGTTATTGGTATTAATTGTAATGGAACAGTTACCTACTACTACCTTTGTTCGGAGTATTTAACTACTCCTATATGACACTGTTTACTTTTTTTGGTCTTTGTTGTGTAACTTTGATCACAATTTTTCTATTAAAATATAACAGTAATATCTATCAAAATTATAATATTGTAAAAAGTACTTTAAAGAAAAATATATCCATATGATTTTTATGTTTTCAAACTAAATATTTTGAGAGCTATTGATTGTCAACATTTCAGAAGAAGTTTGATTAAATAAAGTTAATAGTGTCATATATATATTTGGAGGGAGTATATACTAGTGAACCTTCCGCTTTTGAAACAAATATGATTATGCAAATGCAATTATAATATTTTAGCTGATTATTTTCTGTGCTTGTCACTTGGCAGTATTGAACAAATTGTCCATTTCTCAGTCATTCATAAATGTCAGTTTCTGCGCACCATTATTTTTAATTAATGTTACTGTTTTCACTCTTGCTGTACAGTTCTACTCTTGATACATAAGTCAATTCACTTTTCTGAAACTTGGAAAATTGCCATTAATGTGTTCAAAATATTCTACGGAATGGTTTTATTTTCTAATTTTATCAAAACTGTTTGAGAAGTCTACTTTCAAATGAATTATCATGTCTACTCATTCCACAAGGTAATGTGTTTTCTGAAGCTTATTCTAGGTAACACAAATAATAAAAGTAGCAGAGGAAGAAACAAACTACAACCTGAAATTACTTCGTTATATTCCTTTTTCATGCCAGGTTTTGTATCGACTAATGAATGGCCAAACAAGGTTGATAAAAATCGTAGGGCTTTACACAATTTTGAAGGTTTTGAGCAAATATGAAGTGCCAAATGGAAAGATTAAATCTTTTATCGCTGTGAATGAAAAATACAGCATGAATAATTCATTCTCTGCATGGAAGCATAAGGGCAACGTTGGTGTATTTGTCAATGTTAATGGGATCTTTTATCTGAGTTGTACCTCACTCATATCAAGTATGATATAGTGGACTAATAGCTTATGTGAATACCACCGACTGGTTTATAAACACTGACTCGTTCCTCTGATTCCTTTTTATCTGAAGATCTGGTTCACTCTAGTAGTTGACATATGAAAATTTTCTTTTGTGGATTATGTACTGATAGATACATTACAGATTTTAGTCATTGTGCATGGAAAATTTTCAGATTAATACAACAACAAAGTTACAACCATGAGAATGTGTTTAGAATTAATGAATTCTAGATTTTGAAGGGTGTACAGCGTACTGAAGAATATTTTCTTGACATTATTCATGATGAGAATTAAAAAGTTGGTTAACCAAGAAAGACATGGAATAACAACTAATTATGTAAATCTATAACTTCTGTAACAGTTCAGTTGTGCTTTTTATGCACCCACAAGAAAGTTTTCAGTTGCATGTTGTCATTGCAGGATGTAAAATACTCGTTTTGTATAATTTGGGGCCACATATATTAGTTTTTGTTTTCTTGTGTCGCATCCTGGTCAGATCAACAACTGTCATTGTATAGTTTCTTATATATAGATCCATTATTTCGATTGCCTGTCTAAAGTTAAGTTATGGTCGTATGTATCTTTATTCATTTTTAAGTTGATCTGCGAATTATTCAATTACATAGGCCCAACACAAGAAATAAGTGATTTTTTTTTTGTTTCTGGTGGTATGGTGATAAATTTTGTCTGTTCGCTTTTATTTTGTCCATTTCTTTTTTCTATTTTATATTTTCTGTAGGATGCATGGCTAGCATGTGACCATTCTGTTTACAGCAGAGAAATGCTCTGTCAATTCTTTATTTCTTTTCCCATGCATGATTCTTTATCTACTGCCATAATGAGTATTCCTTTGACCATAGGACCATGTTTTTAGACCAAAGGCCCAGCTTTTTTTAAAAAACAAAAGAACATTGGACCAAGTTTCATTATCATTTTTTCCTTGAAGCCCTAGACTCTACCTAGCTCACTGGCTTTTATTTGGTTTATGAACACACTGTTTTACTATCAGAAACAACTCACTGCAGTCTGCTCAATGTTTCAACCGGCAGATTGTTATGATTTAAACCAGAAAAATTAAATCAGTACTTGTTTCCTTCTATTATGTTTTGTTTGGTCATCTTTATCATATATGGAGTATCCTTGGTTTAACTTGCAAAGTTGGCATAGCAAATTCATACTAGGTTCATCAAAGTATATTTTTCTAGGAAATCAGTAGGACAGGATCCTCCTGGAAATTCATACTCTTCACTGTAGCTGCACTAGTCAAAAACACTGTTGCACCCTACTCTTGCATTCCTACATGGATAGAGTTGTTTACCAACAGCTATGGGCTTTCTGCGTCCATTCCATTGCTGACCAACATGCTCGTTCTGAAAATACAATAGAACTCTCATCAACAAAATGTACTGTCGACTTACAATAACCGGTTTTTGTCTGCATGCAGATGGTAAATCTGAATGTGTTGGTTCTTCTGAGGATGACATGGACCCAAGTGGCCGTGAAAATGAGCCGCCTGAGATTGACCCACGTGCCGAGGATAAGGAGCTCAAGTTTCAGCTTCTGAAGAAGTACAGTGGCTACTTGAGCAGCCTAAGGCAAGAATTTTCCAAGAAAAAGAAGAAAGGAAAGCTGCCGAAGGAGGCCAGGCAGAAGCTGCTTCACTGGTGGGAGCTTCACTACAAGTGGCCTTACCCCTCAGTATGATATACTCTGATCCCTTCAAGCTAATACATAGTACACAATTATATACCTGATAATAGTTCAAATGCTGCATCACATTGTTACTAACCTCTGCAACAAAATGTAACAAGTAGGAGACGGAGAAGATTGCACTTGCGGAATCGACAGGCCTAGACCAGAAGCAGATCAACAACTGGTTCATCAACCAGAGGAAACGGCACTGGAAGCCATCGGAGGACATGCCTTTTGTCATGATGGAAGGTTTTCACCCACAGAATGCTGCTGCACTGTACATGGACGGCCCGTTCATGGCAGATGGAATGTACCGCCTCGGTTCGTGAACCTCATCGATCGAGCTGTTTGATGATCCAATGCCAAGCAAATTGGTGGGAGCATATCTGTATTCAGCATGCGTTGCAATGCATGGACATTGTTATGGAATTTTTGGTTTACTTTTCACCGTGGATTGACGAGGGCTCGCTGTAGTGTTGATGGGTAGTTCTCCAGTAATGTTGCTGTTTTCCTTTCGATGGCTTGTAAAAGTTTAGGCGTATCGGAATCTCCTTGCTCGTATGCTGGTAATTAATTTGGTGATGGTCTATTTGTATGGTTGTGCGTTTCAGATTGGTGAATCGAGTTCAAAGTTGCCTATCTGAATCAATTATATAGATATATTGCTTCTCATTTTAGACAGATGGTTTAAATAAATCGAAATTGCTTCAAAATTGCTGGACCTGGACGTTTTACTTCCTAGAGCTGTAAATTTTAGTTTCTGGGTTTGGTAATCAGGCATGCACCGTGAAGCATTTAGATATTCTGTATTTACTTCCAGAGGATAATTATAAAAGTTAACATATTCCACTTTTACATGAATTATTATATGCCATGCAATTTATCTCGTACATACAAGATATAACTGGGCTACAAAGGATTTGTACTGCCTTGAACGCAAAACAAAATGATTTAAGCCATTTTTGAAACAACCTTATGAGTTGTTCATGCATGATCAGCTAGGTTGGATGGAGTATGTTATAAAACTTAGCTAATTCAACGGAACGACGACTAACCTCCCTAATCTTATCAGTCATTAATTAACCATGACATGCCAGATGATGATACAGTAACACACGATATTTGTTAACGAGGTTTAGCCGAAGCCTAATTCTCGGGGCTTTGATTATGGGTTCTCCTCCATAATCAACATAGCACATACATACCACTATGAGTCCATGGTCACATCGCCATTCTCTCCTTGCACACCTACGCTATATTATTGTCACCATGGTTATATTATGATGTCCCCTCTCTATTTAAAGGGTTGTTGGGTTATAGTTTTGACTCTAACTCCACTTCCTACCACCTAATCTAACTCCAAGTCCAACTGTAACCTAATAGGACTAGTATATTTGACACTTATTATAACAAATTCCACCTTGGCGAATATACGCCACCTAGAAGCAGTAGAATCACTATATCGATCCTCCAGACTTAGGTTACTTTCTTTGCAGCTTCACCGCGAGTCGCCTGACGAGCCTGTGCTAGACTTGCCGCCATCAAAAGCAATAGCTATCCCAGTAACAGCTTTTTCCTGGACTCCATCTGCAATAGTGCACCTTTGTAACTTGTAAAGATACGACTCCACCTCTCCAGTCATCAACAGCCGGCTTGCCCTTTATGATCTCCACAGTCTTCTTATTCCGGTTAGCCTGTAATATTAACTTTTTTCATGCCAAGTTCCAAGCGAAATTAGATTCCTCTTAATCCAACATTCGTGCTTCCACATCCGTAGACTGTACACTTAATATAGTGAGAAGATCACCATCGCTATTTGAGTCACTTGAAGTAGTTATCATATTAGCCTTAGATTTTTGTCACACCCCGATCTGGCACCGCCATACAACGGCACCAAATAGGGCATGCCATAGGAAAACAACGCGAACTGCCTTCCTGCGGAACCGTGACACCGATACCAGTCCTAGGACACAGCGCTGATATCCACGGAAATCAGACATGCATCATTGCAATACCTTAAATAATTAATTAATTAATTAAATAGACATATACCTTAACTTACGTTGCAGCTTCGGAGCAAGCCGGAGACAGCAACGAACAACACAGAGACAGCGGCAGTAGCGGAATAACGGACTAAGTCCCAACACACAGGCAGCGGCTAGGAACTAGGACGAAACCCTAATCTTCACTTTACTACAACACCAGCTTCAGCTCCCGACGGAGAACTATATATATATATATATATATATATATAGCAAGGGTGAGTACTTACGTACTCAGTAAGCCAGGGGAACCCAGGTGATTGTTGCAGGCTTCAAAGAGAGGCTGGATATTTTGTAATTCTTTTTTGTTTAAATCTGCTAGTGTGCGCTTCTCAACAATTAGGGCGAAGTGAGTCTCGCTTGATTGGACTGAAAGATGCATTAATCTTTATTTCTCCAGTTTTTACAATCAAGAATTCAAATCAAACGGCTTCCCGAGCCAAGCATTTGTCCGAACTTCCTGAGTCCTGCTGTCCTCGACAGCCAAGCCATTTCATCGGACCTCTAGCGTTCTTAATGGCACTTCCTTCCCTCAGTTCCCAAACCACTCACACCCTTTTTCAAACAGGGTAAAATAAAACTACGCTAAGGAGTCACCTCATATCCGCCCATGACCGTGGGCACGACTGTTCAAATAGTTTAAACCTCTATAGAGGGGGTACACTTTACCTACACGATGGGACTCACTCTAGCCACCAGCTCACACTGATCAGGAACGATCGGTGGCCTAGAGGTTTTCCCGACAAGGCGTTTCCCCAGCCCTCCTAGGTTACCCCATGCCAGCTGGAGGGGTCCTCGAGACCAATCACAGGGTAGGTCCACGACCATGCTGTACTAGGAACCCAAGAGGCAACTCTGATGCCCTCCCGCACGATCCACAGTCTAATGGCATGTAAGGCGTCCCTGAGAGTCCAGTTACTCAGCCAGGGGCTTTCCAATTTACCCATGTGGTTGTACTGTCATATGCTCGGATGAAATTTCGAAGGAATTTGTCCTTAGAGCGACCACACAGGCATCCCACACACCGGATCGGCCTTGTGTCGCGGATCTCCATTTTAAAATTTATTTTGCTTTCACAAGGCACCGACCCAGGTGTCGGGTTTTCCAAACGTTTCGTAAAACCACGTTTTACCCAAGAAGTTTCTAAATTTTAAAGTTTAAAGGAGCGACCGTCAGTACTCGTACAATAATACACGAACACCGAGGCACGACAGCTGTGGTTACAAGGGAACAGGGTAGTTCAATCATCAAGGAAGGATTTAATGCAACAAGGGTAGGTTGGTCCACCGGTCTGACTCGCAGATAGGACTGAATAGATCATTGCACGCATATCGATGCAGTTTCGCAATCAAAATAATTTAAATTTCAATTATAGGCTCGATTGATCAAATGTGACTTGGCTTGCTCTAAGTCTTCACAAGTCTTCGAGAAATCGCCGCGAAATCCGCTCCGAAACGATATTTCCGGCGACCGTTACTATATGCAAATACACAAAAATCTACACAAAGACCAGTAAAAAGATCCTATTTAGTGCTAATAATAGTGCCATTAGATAGATCTCAATTTTAGAAAATTACTGGAGTTGGAACGGAGTCAATCGGAGTCACGGATCGGATGATATGAATTTTCGAAGATTAATTGGATTATTGGAAAGAAGGAATTGATTATTTGGAACTCTCTAAAAGAATTTTCTCTGGATTCACTGGCAGCTTGGACCCACTAGCAGCACATGCCCGTAGGTCAGTGAGGGAGAGGGAGTTGAGGGCTGCAGCCACAGAACGTGGGGCCCGGCGCTCAGTGACGAGGGGGGAGGCAACTCATAGGAGTAGAGCGCGGTGAACCGGGGGAGTAGGGCCCACCCGTCCGTCATGGGTCTCACGTGAGCCCGATGTATGTATGTGGAAAAAGGGCTTCTCGGTGGGGGAAGTGCAGGGTCCAGACATCAATGGGACTAGGGATTTCACGGGGTTGGTTCGCGGTGGACCGAGGGACTCGTGGCCCACAAGTCGGTGACACGGGGTGCCTGGACCGGATGTGGGGAGAGAGGTCCGAGTCGGTGCACGTGGGGCCCAGCCCAGCCGAGCTGGCGCCACGTGGCCTTCGTCTCCAGCGGTCACCGAGGCGAAGGGAGGAAGCTCGATCGAACGGCCTACGGTGACGGAGAGCGATTAGGCGGCGTTGGCATCTCACAGCGGGAAAAACACACAGACGGGGAGAGGAGGCCAAGGAGAACCGATTGGTCTGTTTGGATTTGGGAGAGGAAGTTCGATAGTGGCCGACGACAAGAGACAGAGAGCGGCAGGGAAAGGAAGGGAGCCACACTTCGGTGTCTATGGCGGCACGGCGGCTGAGGTCTCCCGTGGCGGTACCGACGGGGCAAGGAGGTCGGTGGCCACTGATGGAGGGAAAAAGGGAGACTAGCGACCGGGGAGATCCATCGTTGGATACAGGCGGCGGCGTGTGGCTACGGTGAGGGGAAGACCAGTGTGCTTGCTTCGGTTAGCGCATGACGACTTCACCTAGGCGTCGTCTGAGAGCATTACAGGGGAAACATATTCATCGCCGTAGAGAAAAGGGGAGGCTCACCACGGAGAGTGGCTTGGTGGCGGGTGGCGTGGTTCGGTAGATGAGAGGGGAAAAACCAGGCGGTGGCAACGGCGCGAGCGGAGCGGGATGCAGGGCTCTGAGCGGAGAGAGGCAACGTTCACGGGGCGCCGTCCAGCTTGATGATGGAGCTTGAGGTGGCCGAGCAGACGTGCTTCGGGAGGCGGCGTCACGGGAGCCGTCGTTGGTGGTGACGTGGTTCTGCAACGAGAGGGGATTGGAGGGGAACTCGGCTGGGGTTTTTATAGCGGAGGAGCTCGGGGCTTCGGAGGGGGTTCGGGCTCCAATCATGGAGTCCAATGATTGGGAGCGAGAGGCGGGAGAATTGGTGCGGTGGCAAACTCTCGCGTGGGCGGAGAATTTTACATCGACGGCGGTGATGCACTGGATGGGCAATGGCGTGTATCGAGCGGCCAATTTTGAAGTAGGGGCGCGGGCTCGCGAGGTTTCGGTGGGGACGACGATGACATGGCGGGACAGCTGGCTTTTGACCAGCTTGGCCCAGGACCGAGACGGAAAGAGTCGAGGGGAGAGACGGTGAAGAGGGGCAGCGAGGAGCGGTCCAAGAGTTGGCGGCTAGAGGCGTCGGTGGGGCTGGGCGCGGGGCCAAGGCGACGTCGAGCGGTCGCACGGGATTTTGACAGAACACCTTGCGGGTGCGAATGGGTGCGAGTCGGGGAAAATGGAGGTTGAAGATGATGCACAGTGGAGGGGAATCAGATGCCGCGCATCCGGCAACTCGGCGCTGCTCACGCACGACGCGGGCGTGCGAGGAGATCAGGCAGCGGACGAGCTACGCGCTGCCCACGTGGCGGCTATCTAGGGGGCGGGCGCTCGCACGATTTGGCAAGCGAGCAAGAGGATCGACGGCAGGCGTGCGACGCCCGGGCCATGTGGCGCCGATTCAGGTAGCGCAGCGGCTCACGCGCGAGAGGGATGGGAGATCGACGGTGGCCGAGCAAGGGCGCGGGGCACGTGGCGCGGATCGAGCGGGCGGTGGGCGAGCGCCTCCGACGAGTGTGATCGGGCGGCTGCGAGTGGCGCACGTGGGCCACGGGGAGGCCATCTGTGGTGTGCGGCGGCTTGGTTTCACATGCGGGCCTTGGGTCGAATGGAAGAGAGAGGGACGAAGGGAGGTGGCAGCCCAGTGATAACAATGTTCCTTTTTATTTTCTAGGGTTATTTTTGGAGGGCTATTTAGATACTTGCTCTGGGAATTTAAATAAAAAAACATATATATACATATAAACTCAGGAAAAAATATAAGGAATCAAAGGAGGGAGTCCAGAGGAGAATTCTTGTAAAATTGTGTCTAGACTTTTGAGGATAATTCGAGAGGGCTCAAGGAGAGGAATCTTCCAACAGTGATTGGGATTCGTAGAGGTGAACGATTTTTCAAATTCAAATTCGAATTTTGAATTTGTTGATAGCTGGCACAAATTTTTGTGGACAAATCAAGGGAAGGAAGATCCTAAGGATTTTAGAGGCACAGAGGTGGAGGGTGGTTGCATGGATATAAACATGCTTTTTTATATATATATATATATATATATATATATATATATATATATATATATATATATATATATATGAATGTGTATATATATATATATATATGAATGTGAAATGGGACTGGGGGTCCCACGTTCTGCGGGGACGCGTGGCTCTCCGGCCACATCGGCTCCTCCGGGGGACATATCCTGCACGACCGGCGGCCGGCAGGGAGGCCGTGTCTCTCGCCGGTCGTCCGTGCCCGGATGCGTCGCCCGCGGCCCCGGGTGCTCGTCCCCGCGCCCGGACGCGCCGCCTGTCGCCCGGGAGCGCCTCCTCTGGCCCCAGGCGCGCGTCGCCCGGGCGCGGGAGCGCCGCCTCCGGCCCCGGGCGCGGGTCGCCCCGGGCCCGGGCGAGTGTTGCCCGGGAGCGGGCCGCCCGGGAGCGCCTCCTCCGGCCCCGGGCGAGTGCCGCCCGGGAGCGCCGCCTCCGGCCCCGGGCGCGTGTCGCCCGTGCCCGGAGGCGCCTCCTCCGGGCGTGTGTGGCAACCAGGCGACCAGACCAGCCACCCGCAGCACCCGACAGGGGCTCCTCCAGGCGTGGCGCAACAGGCGGCTGCGGGCATGCGCGTGCTCCAGCCGCCCATAGCAGCAACAGCTCCGGCATGGGCGTCGTAGGCAGACGTGTGCACAGGAGAGCTCACCGGAAAGGCTCTCTCTCCGTATTCTGGCACTGTGGACTCCCCTAATCTATAAAGGAGGATCCAAGCCACCGAACCGAGGGGCAAGCAAGCTTTAGCATTAGGAACCCGAGCTCGGACTCTGACTAGACCCCGGGCTCTCCGACTCTAGCTCATCCTCAGACGACTGTTCTTCTTCCTCAGTTCCGGCTGAGCTCACTTTGTAACCGCATTCATTCTCCCACCTAGCCATACACACAGGAGTAGGGTATTACGCTCCGGCGGCCCGAACCTGTATAAATCCTCGTGTCCCCCTTGCGCGCGCTGTTCATCGTCTTCCCCACATGATCTCCACAGTTCGGACGGTCCGGACCGCGTTCGGACGGTCCAGACCCCTATCTTCCAGCTCGGGCCCCTCTGTTTCTGCCCCGAGCGCTGATCTCTCTTCTTCCGCTTGACGCCGGCTTCACCTGAGAACCACTCCCCTGGCCGAATCTCAAAGGGGGGTCTCCTGACTTCCCGCCGTCGAGGTTTCGTCCTCCGACAATATATATATATATATATATATATTCATGTTGAGGGAAGAATTTTGGATAGGGGTTTGAGGGGGAAAAACAAAGGATTTATGGAGAGGATTCAAAAGGGTATACTGTTAGGGTTCCAATTCGATTCTTTGGAGTGGATATCGAAACGAGAGTTTGGAATATCGGTTTAGACGTCGAAGCGAAGGTTTCTCAAGGGAGAAACCGAGGGATTTGTCTTCAGGGTCTCAGGAGCGGAGTTTGAATACGACGATTCGAACTCAAAGGTGATTTTTGGAACGGGGGATTTTTGAGAGGAGGGATTTCGAGATTAAGGCAGAGAGACAAACTGAGATTCATGGCACAACTTACGATACAACACACAAAGAGGTGAAATTTTCACGGGTAGTTTTTTTGCAAAATATTGTTTAACGTCTCGTTGAAAGCAAGGCGTTATACTTTTCCTTCAATTCTACATGACTTGTGTGTATAGCGCCGTACTCTGTACGCGCTGTCCGTGCCTATGCACTCTCCGTAGTCGCAGCCTTCGTGTTCATCGTCCACGACCACATCATCCTTAGCCCTGCACGTCCACCGCATCGCGTCACGCTCGCCGGCTTCGCCCTACCGCCACAGCGCCCTGCTGCTGCGGATCCGCGATCGCTGCATGCGTCAGGAGCGCTGTCCGTAGCGCTACCCTCCGATCTCTTTGGTCGCCTTCAGTCACGTCCGGTCTCATCTTCCAGTCATGTCCCGTCATCGCTGGTATGATCGCGAGACGAGGTTGTCACCGCCGCAATGTTCTCATTGTCGCCATCGGTATCATCGCCATGGCTGATGATCTCCTGTCGATACGTGATCCCACTTCGTGTTTGTCTAATAGAAATAGTATATTTGACACCTGTTTTAACCTAGTATGTGGTCCTTTCCTCGCAAAGTACACCATTTGCCTGATTGCCTCACCTATATATGGAAAACTAGCTTAGTTCAGTCTTAATGAGATTTTCTAGAGACAAATTAATTCAGGAGACTGATTGCCTCGCAAAGTTGAGGAGGGCTTGAGCTAACCTTTGTATAGAAAAAAAAAAGTTTTCTTTATGTCTTGTTCCAATAGCACATCCTAAATTTGAGCCATGCATTCAGGGCAATATTCTTGTTCTCCAACAGCTATGTGCTGTAGTGATTGCCCAAATCACCATTAAGTTCTATTATGGCTGAAATAGCAGCAGTTATCTATCCCAACATGCCAGATTTGTCGTCATTTTGTGGTAAGCAGCAGCACTGGCACCTCCTCTTCAGTCTTCAGTCAGATAGATTGCATATAAATATCACTCAACAGTAGTAGGATCATGGTGACCATGTACAAGATTCCCTAGGAGCAGTTTTTATTATCATAGCCTCACCAGGAATGTTTGCATCTGGAACAGCTCTCCTTGACCTAACTGCCAATTGTGCCATCTCTAGTATACTTATCTCACTCGCCTCACAGGCCACATGCAGAGTATGCAGTGATCAGCTGCATTATTGCGAGTGTTTGCCAGTGTTGTTGCTGCTCGATCTGCGAATCATTCCACTGTGGCATCAGTGATGACCTAACTAACTCATCAGTTATCGCTTTCAGTGCTGAAATAACTACTAGCATGTTGGTTGCAGGTTGTTCAAGCTGCAGCTCTCTGTCTTTATGATCTGTACTAGTACCACTACTAGTAGTACATTGGTTACCACTGTTTCACCTGAAAACAGTAGTGGTAGTACTCTGTGACAGTAACATAGTAGCAAGAGCAGCAGCAGCATCTGTTCATTTTCAGAGGAAATTAGAAAACACAGACAGGCATGGTGCAACTTCCTGGATCAAGAGAGGTTGATGCAAATGCAGTGCCATCCAAAAGTTCAGAGATGTTAGTAACATTCCAATTACATGATGTAAATAAAGGATGTTTTGATTCCTTTGCACTTACTGTTGAAAGGCTGGGCTGTTCCCCAACAACTGGTGATTGAATGAAACATAAATACTGTAACGCAGGCCTTGTTGAAGAACCTGACGTGTCACAATGGCAACAGTTGTTACATCTGATCCAGCAGCTGCTGTCATCAGTTGGAGGCATAGTGTTGTCATGCAAAATTAACCATTCGTTCGATGATTAATTAGTCGCCACTGGTTTCCTTAGCACACACATCAGTAGACACTGACGCTCAGCAAGTTGCATCCATCTGCCTGCGACCTGCAACCTACAAACATATACTATATCCATCCAGACAGAAATGCTCAAAAATGGAGAGATGATCGAGTTAAAGGGTCAGTCGCATCGAAACAACAAAAATATACACATAAATATCTGTATGTGCAATCAGGTCTGGAAATGTCAAGTTTCAACTGCCATCGGTTGTGGCTACTGGGAGCTAGGGCAATGCCGACTGAAACTACTTTCTTATTTTCTTTTCATTGCTCCACAATCTGAACACGAATATTTGGTTTCGTTATATTATGTCATGTCAATCACACAACTTGATCATATCAACAGTGCTTGCACTGCTCATGAACAGCGCTGACAGCGACATGGAAACAGTGTGGGATCATTTGTGGAGATCTCGTGGCCTTCTTTTTAGATTATGGCCGATGGACTATGTACGGATTATTCGTGTTACGTTTTTAAAAGTATAAGTTCTCTAATAACTCTCTACATCACATTGCTTAGATAAGTTGTTCTAAACTGTTTTTAGCTATATATAGTATTTAATTTATAACTATAAGCAATTGTCCATAACCTGTCCAATCATTAGTAAAGAACAGGCTTGAATTGTGCTAAACCAGAACTAAGCACTTTCAATGGATGATCTGTGCGCTGCATCTAGCAGTCTCCTGATTCCTGAATTAACCTGCTTTTCATAAACTGCAATGGTCCGAAATAATTACCCAATACAGTTTACATCGCTGAAACACTGCATCTTGTCACTGAAGGTATTCATGGCCATCTTCATCCCCATGTCCTTATGGGCCGTCAGGTTACTGCCATGCCTTGGCCCTTGTGGTGGCTTGCTCATGGGCCATTAAGAATTCAATCAAATGTAGGCCACATATAATAACTCAGTTCAGAGAAATGTGGGATCAGTTGGGCTGGCCAAATAGGCTCAAATGGGCTAGGATGGTTTGATCTCTTTGGGCTTATCTCTGGGCCGAATTCTAGTTCGGCCTATTTTACGCAATCCAGTAATTAGCATTGTTATGATTTCAGGATGCTCCATCAACAGCAGCTGAATCTGACTTAACTATTTTGAGGCTCTTTACAGTACAATATACTAGTGATAGAGAGGAGATAGTATGTGTTAAATCTAACCATTCATTTATAAAAATTATCCACATTGCCACTAAGGGTATTTTAGTCTAGAAAAAAATATTTTTATTCCAATTAGTTTGATCAGATAACGACGCCATCTCCTCTAGCATGAATCTCTGTACGATCGGATGGTAAAAATACATAATAATCAGTCAGAAATAATTAAAAAATTATATATATACTATTTTTTTATTTTTCTATAATACCCTTTACTAGTTACACTAGTGATGTATACTACATATATTATAAGTACAAGTTTTGCTAGTAGAGAATAAATTTGAAGTGTTGGATCACTAGTAGATTTACTAGTATATTATAGTATGTTACACTGTAAAGGAGATCACTATTTTTACTTGTAAATAGAAATAGGATTATAGAAATTACATGTGATTCTAATTGGATTAATTGTAACTAACATAACATCCATTTTGCAACAGTACAATTCAACCTGCCAATCAATTAAAGCGCTAGCATGGATTTGCAATAACATCAAATACTAGCAGAGTCATCGTCTAGCTCAGCTGAAGTTTCAATGCTCATCACTGGCGACAAAGAAGACATGGCATCGTACGAGTCGAACCCTTGGCCCTGCATGAGCGCCACATGTTGAACTTCAGCTCCGACGGTGCCAACTCCGCAGCGGCACGTCCCGTCGAGGTACCTCTGACTGACTTCATGGTAGGCCTTTCCATGGCGATTGTGAGAGACAATAAACCTAGCTTCAGTACTAGACATGCCTCATCAACGTTGTGTTGCCATGCAAATCTTCTGTCTACTGTCTCAGGAAGTAATCCTTTCTGCCAGTGCTCAACAACCCAATCAACCAGCATTAGCTGTTGATTATCTTGTAGGTTGTTATTGATTGGCCTTTGTCCACAAGTGGACTTTCGAGAAGAATATGCCAAAGGCAAATATGTCGTGAGAGGAGATGCCTTGCCAGTGAATACTAGCTCTGGGCTAGACCATGCCTACCAAGTGCGTAGTTTGTGGGTCGGTTCCATGTCATACAACCTTGAGAGGCCAAAAGTCACCTACCGTGCATTCATATTCTTTATCAGAAGCACGTTGCTTGCCTTGATATCTCGGTGGATTTACAATCTTCCCCATTTCTCATGCAGGTAGGTAGGCCAGACGTGACACCTTGTATGTGAAACCTCTGTGCCCAATCCAATGTCTTGCTCAAGTCATATCACATATAATAGTTAAGGCTACATTTGACATATAATCGTAGCCAGAGAGTTCCACCTTTTCGCCTGCATAACCGAGTAACTGGCACAAATTACAGGTGTCGAAGTTGCGCCCGAGGCTGACAATGCCAGCCAAA